>CM062817.1:1985357197-1985849934 GCA_031772625.1 Pinus tabuliformis | reverse complement strand
GATCAAATTTCTTCACTTGCAAACATTTTGAGTGAAAGATACAATGTGTTATTTTTCATTGTTGACACTGTTATTTTTGAATGTTAAATAGAGTAATATACGACCAAATTAAATTTTTAACCATAAAAAAAACTTTTTTCTTATATATAGATTTATATGAAGTTGATATTGACCATAAATTAGTTAACATAAATCTTCAAATAGTTTCTCTGAATCTCTAGCTGAAATATTTTTGAAAAGTATTAGATTTAAACATCTAATTCACACATTTTATATACTTCTAATTACTTTACAAAATATTATTTTTTTTATTTTTCTATTTAGAACATAATTTTTATTTTTCCCCCCATATTGGGTTGTAAAATGAGCCTCTCGTCTCAATTACTAATCATTTTAATGATCAAAACCAATCATGAATTAGAATAGTAACAAAGTACTACAATTTGATTATTTTCAAATACAACAAGAAAGAGAGAAAATTGACTAAGATATTTATTACAAATGTTTAGTTTTTAAACCTATAGTGTGGAAGGATATTATATTGAAAAGAACATATTAACATTCATCTAAAACTTAGATTCCTTACATTATTTCTATTATCATTAACATTTATATTTACGTATTAAATTTGACTCGTTAATAATAGATTTTGCGAAAAAACTTGCCTATAAAGTTATTTAACAATATACTAATATTGTTTTTTCTACAATTTTAAATTTCACTAACTACTTTTCCTACTTTGAGTACAAATTAATTATACTAGTACAATGTTGGCACCACTTCAAAATCTATAAGAGGAAATATTTTATAATTCTAGTTGTGTTGTTCAATGATCAAAATATTTTTTTTATAAATTAGAGTGCAACAAAATAATGAATTTGATTTATATCAATTACAATAAGGAAAATTAAGGAAAACTCACCTCAAACATTATATCAAGTGTCTAGCATTTATTCATTAAGTGTTTAAATGGTTTATATTAAATAGAATACTAATTAAGTACTCCATTGTTTTTTAATAGACCAAGTTTAGAAGATGTTTTTAAGTGCATTATTGAATTCGATTATGCATATTTGATATGGTGAAAAGTCATGATGGTCAAATAAAGCTTTGAAAACTTAAATATTTTATGGCATTGTCATGTAATTTGTATAACACATGATTAATTGAAATATTAAATAATATAAAACTCCTCCAAAAAGAATATGAAGAGAATATTTGATATACAACAAATATGGAAAAGTGTGTCTAAATGTATATTAATAGATCCTTCAAAAAAAATTACATTCATGAATCATATAAACCTACTCTTAAGATATTCACTCAAGTAGATCAAGAATGGCTTCTACTCCATATTTATTTATCTTGGTCTTCTTGCAATGTTCTTTCTTTGGCATCCATGCCCACGCTATGGTATTAATTGGAATAGAGCCAAGTTTTGTCTCATCGGGATTTGGTACCCAATATTGCTCTAAAAATTTTCCATTGTATTTCCCTGACATAGGCTTCCACCAGTCAACCTTTACATGAAGATTCTCACTTTCATTATCCCTAAAGATATCTGAGATGGATTTTGCCATCCAAATCATCTCTCCTGCATCCTCATTTCCTGATCTAACTAGCAACATCTTTCCTTTCTCAACATCAATCATCGGATTGAAAGTTGGTTTTGGCTTGTTGCATTTGGGTCCAACATATATTGGTTCATCTATCACATTATCAAAATCTCCATCCATAATACTTGAGATTACTTGGAGTGCATTACGATCAACATCAACAATGTGCCTTGTCCTAGGCCAGAAATCCTCGGAAGATGAATCACTTCCATCTATTATTCTATGATCATTATAGATTCCATCTAATGTATCAAGAACTTTTTCCAATACACTACTTTATTTTTCCATTCCTCTGTAACAATTGGTGAATCCTCATTCCCAATAGTGTCTTTCCACATTTTTATGTATGATGTTATCCCTTCCTTTAGTTCTTTTAAATAGACATCATTCTGTTTGGAAGCTAAGAAAGATGGCTTCCCTATGGGAATTATAGGTCGGCCTTCATCATCTATATTCCATAACTCACCTGGTTCTGACCACTCAATATCTCTAGTTGATTCTTTGTACCTTAGTACTAGAACATCATTGAGCACAAGAAATTGGAAGTATTGGACATTACGATGTCCAACTAGTGCATTTTTTCCCTCCTTGATGTATCCATTAAGGAAACTTTTGAAGTCATAGACCTTGTCAATAAGTGTAGGTGGAAACACTCGATTTTCTTCAATTGTGCAATATGTATCCATCATTTCAAGTAAAGAATAAATATCTTTACTTTTTAGGTTGGAAGACATTCTTATGTAGGTTCCATCTATGTCTTCATGGGTGTGCCCCACAGGCAAGAACCCAACCTCAATAGTGATGAAGACACCAACTGCAATTAAAAGTGATAGAAACATGAAAAGACAGCAATTCTTATTATCACTTGCTACATTGTCCAACTGTAACAACAAATGTGGAGGAAGAGGTTTAAAATCAACATTTTGACTTTTTGAACTTCCATGAGATATAAAATCATCCTTGTACCCTTGAAATTTTGAGTAAATAGAGGTGTCAAGTAATGCATTTGTAAGTGGGTTTCTTGAAATTCCACTTTCATAAAGTAGATCACCATACATATCCATTTGTGGGTCTTCAAGGTCCCTAAGCACTTTGTAGGGGATGTAATAGTAAATTGTGATCCCATATGGACAAATGGAAAGGAGAAATGACCAAAACCCCCTGCCTTATGCCCATGTGTAAGCATACCTGTCAATGACAAACCTAAATTTGTTCCTACAATAGATTTTGATTTGACACGTAGCCTTGGGATTGAAGTCTTTGTTTTGCCCACTTTATCATGGATAATGCTCAAATACTCCTTTGGAAACCGCTATGACATAATTCTATGGACATAATAGCAATATCTTCCACACATAACAATCTTGTTATGTTTCTTCAACCTACCTCGTGCCTTTTCTTCCAACTCTTTTGTAGTTGCTGACTTCATTTGTGCTTTCAACACAATACATTCACTGCATTTACTGAAGTTGGTGTTCTTCGAAAATGCCACATCTCGAAACTCAGTGTTCCAGATCTTGCTCATTGTTGACTGTGATATTGATGGGTAATTGAGCTTTTGAAGAGCCTCATTGATCTCTTTTAACAAAGAATTTTGTGTGTAAGTCGAAGGAAGCAATCTTAAAGGAGCAGATGTTCCATCTTCTTCAACTTGACATGTTTGGTTTGGTGAAAAATCTGAATTATCGATTACAATTTTGTGCAATATTTCTATGGTTGCCACTGTGTGAGCTCTTGCTTTGGATGTGTTCGTGTTACCATGAATAGCTTTGATCTGTCCATGTTGGAAATAATGTTGGTAGTTATAGAATGTGCTTTGAGGAATTTTATGTATCTTATACCATGCTTTCTTACAAATAATATTCCCATTAAATCTCATGTCCTTTACATTTCTAGCAATAGGTGGTATGCCATGGCCATGGCCATGGCCCTTTGACATGACTGTGTTTGACATGAGTGAATTCAAGACAAATTCTCTAATACCATTTTTATTTAATTGTCTCATATCCCTTCTAGCACCTGCAATGGCCCTATCCACATGTTGAAGACAATCTTTTCTACAACATACATCTGTTGCCAAAACTCGAATTTCTTTCTCTTCATCTATTTTTGTTTGACATTTTGCATTTTTTTGTAGCCATAACTCGTTTAACCCTCTTATATGGCCTTGTTACATGCATATCAATTGAATTTCTATCTTTTTCATTACAAAAGTACCCATCCCAATTGTTTAAGGGATTTGTGTCCTCTATAACATCCCATATCACCATTTCCTTGGGTGGCTCCTTGAACTTTTCTTTGACCCTTAATATCACACCTTTGTTATCCACCAACTTACTTATTGGCCATCTAACCAAACAGTGTATAGACTTATCCCCAATTCTGCATATCTCACAATTTCCATCTATCTCTTCTAGAAAAACACCAAAATCCATTTCACCTAGTGTTTCACCCTCAACAATGTCATCCTTGCGAACATTAACTAGCATTCCATTGGCAATGCACATGCTTGTTCCCATGCATTCATGTGTAAGAGAAACCTTTGTACATACGAATCTAACCCTATCTTGGGGAATATTTGTGGCATGATCATGACAGTTGGGCTCCAAATCTGATTCTGACCAATTTCATAAGATTCTAATGCACCCCCAAGTGTATGCTCAAATCCTTTTGGATGTGGTAGAGGAGCATTATGTTTTAACACCTTCTCGATTTTAACCACTATGCATCCTTTCTTTACCATCTTTCCATGCACTTTATGCCCAAGCTCTGTATTGAATATGGAGCCCTCACCCACCTTCACTCCATGTTGCAAAAGATCTACCTTGGCTCCAATAGAAAATGTGGAAGAAACATTTGCACCTATAAACGAATGTAAGTAAGGTTAGTATTTACTCCAAAAAAAACATTTATTATGCTATCAATAATATATAACACATGCTTCAATATTTTGATTTACCTATGTTGTGTCTCAAATCCATGATCTTCCATGGATGTATGTCCCCTTCATTAACATTGTCATCAATCAAATCTGGTTGAGTTACATCAATTATCAAAATTGTAACATAACCAACATTAACCCTTTCTCCAACATAATAAGTTCCAGACTCTGCAAATTCGACCCTTCCTAGCCCCATGACTTGATAATTAATAAGGAGATCAACATAGTCCCCTTTTGCCAAAATTATATTTTCCATGGTAGCTTGTATCAATTCTGTAACAACAATTAAATTGTAACTTGTAATTAAAAGGTTGAACCATGTAAAGTGTGACTTTATATTTTCACAAAACACACAACTTACGAAAAAGTAATATAGATGCAAAAATTAAAATAGTATGGTAGTAATATTGTATGTAATGAAACATTGTTTCCTCAAATGAAAGCTAACAATCAATATCATTTCTTCTACTACAAACATAAGCATATTGCTAGAAGCAACATTACATGGTCAAATAAATCTAGCACATGCTAGATTTCCTTCTAGGACAAACAAGCACATTGTTAATAAGAATATTCTAAGGTAAATCCACCACATGCTAAATTTCCTTCTAACGTAAATAGAAGCATATTACTCACAAAAACATTCCAAAGTAAAAGAAATCTTACACATTCTAGAGTTTATTCTAGCACAAACACAATCACATTGCCAAAAACAACATGCAGTGTGAAAGATATCTAGCATACGCTTGATTTACTTCTAGCACAAACAAAAGCACATTGCCAACAATAACATTGTAGGGAAAACAAAATCCAACAACTTCTATCAAAAACACAATCACATTTCCAATAACAACGTCACAAGGTAAAATAAATTTAACGCATGCTAGCTTTACATGTAGCATAAATACAAGCATACTACCAAAAACAACATTTCATGCCAGAAGAAATCTAGTGCATGCTATATTTCCTTCTAACACAAACAAAAGCACATTACCAAGGTGAAGGAAATCTAACACGTGTTAGATTTCCTTCTATATTAAACAACCAAATTGAAAACAACAATATTGCATGGCAAAAGAAATCTAGCACAACTTCTAGCCCAAACACAAGCACAACATTTCCAATAACATTGCCAAGGTGAAGGAAATCTAACACTTGCTAGATTTCCTTTTATCATAAACAACCAAATTGACAACAACAATATTGCAAAGAAAAAGAAATCTAGCATAGTTTCTAGCCCAAACACAAGCACGTTTCCAATAAAAATATTGCAAGGTGAAAGAAATTTAACACTAGCTTTACATGTGGCACAAATACAAGAAAACTACCAACAACAACATTGCATGCCAAAAGAAATCTATTGCATGTTATGTTTCTTTTTAACACAAATCAACAATGGTGATTCTTTGTTGTGAAGGCCCATATTAAAAGTGGTGTAATGCTAATAAGACCAATGCAACTACTACCAGGATACCAATGTAAAGTTACATTGTTCAAAAGTTTAGGGCCTCCTTGGTAAAACCATGCATGTCATATTGAGTGACTATGGCATACTCTAAGGTAGATTCAGTAATAAATTTTGTGCATCAATAGAGTTTTGGCATTTTCTAGCTAAGTTAAGGCACCAACACCACCACTGTTATGAATCACCTAGTCAAGTCTCAAGAGAGAGCCTCTTTTGTCTCATCAGAGTATCAATCCATGAAATGGTGGAGAGCCTAACAACGTTCTCTTTTAATCACTCAAGCTAGACCAAATTGACAAGTTGTATTCCTACCTAACCAAACATTTTCCATGTTTTTGCTTCCTCATAAAAGATAGCAGCCTAGGGGTTATCCTAATGCAAAATGTACCTCTCGACAAACTATGTTAACACCTTGTTTTAGGAGATTAACCCACTAGCCTTTGTTCTATGGTGACTTTCCAAACCCAATAGCTCCTCCATAAGATTACTCTCGTATTGAATCTAAAACCATTTAACTATGATTAATTGGTAGCACATGAAATTTGCAAGGAAGGGTCACAGTTTCAAGTTTGGACCATTTAGTCAGGTTTATAGCTTAAATGGCAATTTCATACTTCGAGTTAAACTATCTTTGACATATATAATATAACTGACCTAGTCCATTTTTATATCACTACTACAACAATCCATGAAATGTGCATGCAAGGTCTAAAATCAATGCTTGACTTGGCTTCCATAGTAATGTTCCACATTTGAATAGACTTCCCAAAAGATTGCATTGTGTTTATATAATGCTTCATGCATCTCTAGTAAAAACTAAAGGCTAGATGCCAAATGTGTTTGTCAAATGTTGCTTATGAATGCATAAGATAAGGTTGGTGTATTTCATATATTCTCATGCATCTCTAGTAAAAACTAAAGGCTAGTTGCCAAAGGTGTTTATCAGATGTTGCTTATGAATGCATAGATAATATTGATGTATTTCATATATTCTCATTACAATATTGAATGCTGGATCTAACTCTTCAATGGTCCATGGATTGAGTTTTAACTCGTTGAGATATCTGTTACAATGGGCGAGTATCTTGAGCACTGGACAAACAGGTTGCCTGGTTTTTAATTGAATTTGATTACAAAGGAGGTATGCTAGTGACTCTTGACATCTTCTACAATCCTCACTCAATCACACAAAAGTGGATTACCAGGTAATCCCAATTAGATGTTTGGGGTGCCATAATACCAGACATCTAATACCGAAATGTTCACTCAGATTTTGTGGGGATCGTATCAAAAGGAATGGAATGGCTCCTGGTTTCAATCAGGTTCCTACTTTATATAATATGGAACAAACCCCTCGGGAGCCCTCAAATGAACTGCATATGTTTGTGCTTAAGGAGGCTCCCATCCATAATTTCATAATAAAGGACACTAGTCAAATGGCTCTTGGAAAGATAATCCTTGGAATGGACTCCCAATCGGTGCCACATAGACATAGCATAATGGAGAATAATGAAGATTATATTATTATTCATATGGCAGGTCAACACTGACACATTTCCAAAGGCAAATATTCCAATCTATATCCAGACCTGAGGTCTTCGACTTCATCTCCTCCCTTATATAAAAATAAAGAAATGGATACTTCCCCTATCTCAATATAGATACAGATGTGGAAAACCTAAATAATGATGAATCGTTGGGTCTTGAGCTACTAACAATCAAAAGGGCCTTCTTTCAGGAAAAAAAGACTTTTATTAATCTGGATCACCCCTGAATTGGATTGACTAGGAAAAAGAAGGGCATCAAGTATAAAAATATATCCTCTTATGTTGGTGTGGGGTCCAAGCTCAATACATGATTATATGAAACCATTGAAGCAACTCGTTATCCATCAATTGATCCAGGCACCTCCAATGAATACTATGAAGCAATAGAGCATGAGTTGTTCACTCTTGCTCCCCCAATCATCCAGTTTCTTCACGGGCATGAGTTGTTCACTCTTGTTGATATTGGCTACCAACAATCTGTCATTTCTCCACTGTGTGTTGGATGGAGAGACTAAAAAAATTGTAGAACTATTTGGGATTAGAGTCAGGCCTTTTGATGAAGCCCAGTAAGCTCCCATCCAATCACATGGTAAGCACATGGTAAGCACATTCTTTGGCCTCTCTGCAATAAAATATACATTCGCTAAAAATCATTAGAATTTCATACAATCTTCCTTTTCCTCCCATTAATCCCCACCATAAATTCATTTCTATCTCGCTTCCCAGATCAAAACAATTTAAGACCTCCTCCAAAATATGAGTTTTTTCCCTCAGCATAATAATATAGTTCTGAGATGAAACGCAGGAGTGACATGAGAACTTCACATGCACTTCCTTAATGTAGCACCATATACTTTGCCTTATATCACTCACTACATTGTACTTTTCCTTATATCACTTACTGCGATGTAATAGACTAAGCCATGCCTATAATTCTAGCTAGACTTAGTTTTATGTATCATGAGTAAACCACTCAAGCTCAGTGCAAGTAACAAGCTTGATTTAGCTCAACAAGTGTAATTGAAAATAGACTCTTACACATGCACAAGACTATCAATCGTCCTGAAGATAGGACTGTAATTACATAAGACATATATCTTATCATATTCAAATTGTTGTTAGATAATTATGCCTCTGTAAATGCCCAGACTAGTGTGATTAGATAAAGTTAATCCATAAGAGTGATATTAACTCCATGCTAAACTAGCAAGTAAGATGTAGCTGGTATTATTACTCTTAATTACATAAGACATATATCTTATCATATTCAAATTGTTATTAGATAATTATGCCTCTGTAAATGCCCAACTAGTGTGATTAGATAAAGTTAATCCATAAGAGTGATATTAACTCCAGGCTAAACTAGCAAGTAAGATGTAGCTGGTATTATTACAGTGTATTTAACTAATAACCAGGATTTACTAGACTAACCATAGGTAGTGCTAGTGTTCTAAATAGGTAAGCATTACGACATAGATAAGTAATACACTATTTAGCCTAGATAGCCTTTGGTAAGGTTACTAACCCTTTTTCATGATGAGCTAATAATACTTATCAAGCTATTAATCAAGCAAGGTTACAGAGTCAAGCTATTAATCAAGCATGGTTACAGACTATGCTAACATCTAACTAGATAACTCTTATGGCTTAACTCACATTAAAAATCAAATCCTTACCAGAAACAGTACCCAGATTCTCAGAGCCTCTTGCTCTAATGAAACAATCATGTTATATAATCTCAATTTCATTTATTGCAACCTTAAATTCATCCTTTTGCCAAAAAGAATACATATTGTCCCTCTAACTCGGGATTTTTCCCAGATTTTAGTGATAAGCACATTTGAGAATAACTCTGTAAAAAAATGTACACAATAAATAAAATTATGATTTTACTTGCATGTCAAAACCAGAACCCTGAAACAGATAAATCTATTTCTGCGAGTCCTTTCCATAAAAATGCATAGATTTATTAGGCTAGAATCTACTGTTAACTAATAATCTATTTCTGCGAGTCCTTTCCATAAAAAGGCATAGATTTATTAGGCTACAGTTTATTGTTAACTAATTCCAAATATTTCACTCAAGTAAGACAACAGGAAAATATGGAAATTAGAAACAAAAGACAGAGTTATAGAAAAAGTAATATAGAATATACAAATGTACAGGGAAGTAGGGGGAGTAAGAGGGTATGAGAATGAAGATTCCACAGTAAAATTGAGAGCTCCAAGCTAGGAGACTCTGAAACCCCTAAGGAGATCACTCATGACACAAGATTCAACAAAAACAATGAGACTTCATCTCTAAGACCGACAAGTTGACAACAAGGAAAATTTGATAATGAGTAACCTATTGCAAGGTTATGCAACGGCTGAAAAAAACCCACACAATAGCCTAAACAAAAAGGCACATTCCCATCTTTTCTTTTACATCAGTGTGTCCAGCATACCGCGCTTTTAGAAACTAGAAGTAAGGTATAGCCTTTTTGTAAAAAAGCAAAGATTAAGATTTTATAATTGTAAGAAAAATATTATTAGATCAAGCCAGCAAAAATATATTGTAAAGTGGAGAGCCTGCATGAACTTACTTGGTAGGGCTGAGGTTTTTCCATATATGTAAAATGGTAAAAAAAGTTCGATAACATAATTTTAAGAAAAATCAATTCAGAATATTTGCATTTTCACCCAAAATGATTAGGGCTACACCAACGTCAAAGACGATTTTTCTATTTGAACATTTCATGACCTACTCAAGTCCTGTGCATTACTTTGCCTTATATTCATAGGAAATTTGTTATGGCATTATTAAAATATCAATCCACAGTCTAAGCGTATTTTACCAAAAAGGGTAAAACATAAGCAAAACAAGAGACATGACTACATGGTGAATAGAACAGGAAATAGGACTCAAGGTTTCTGGGGAATAATAAGCGTAAATCACCTCCCTGACGGCGTACATTACCACTATAAAATTGAGGTTTGGAGATACAAAACCTACTTTACTAGAAATAGGAAACGTAAACATAACCAGAAACAAAACAAGACTAGAATTGTGACTATAGAATTTTGACGGATAAGCAACTTGAGCCCACCCATCTCCCTGCATATATCATGCACTTAAAAACTGGTGGTGTTGTAGAAGTGTAATCCCAACAGAGGAATGGAAATGATAATAGGAACAAGAACTGAATGGAAAAGAGGTATACTAGTCACGCCTCTACTGACATTGATCTGAACAGTGTTGCCTGTCATCAAATGGGTATGTAGCACAGGGTAGAGACTTCCATCGGTCAGGGTAGATCTAATCTTCGATTCATTGCCCATTATTTTTAACAAAAATTTACTTGGGAATATCGACCTCCAAACTAAACTGTTCTATTGAATGACATATGGCAAGCTATTAGTTATTTCAAAAGTGAAAATCTCTACATACGCCACCAATAAGGCATTGGTTCACTAGTGAGGTCAGCATAGTTTAACCCAACCACCAGGCTTCACTATCACTGTTGTCTGCACCACCTAAATGGCATAACAGGAAAGCACGAGGCGATTTTTGTAGAAAAATTACCATCCAGACTTTTCACCTAAAGCAACGGAAGTCACTCATGGGCAAGTTTCTTGAATTAATTCTTATAAGTAAACAATAAAAATAAAATGTAGTTTACCTACCACTTGAATCGGTTTAGTATCCTCTGGAAACTTATCCTCTGGCACAGAGCCTCAATCCTGCTTGTATGAGCTCACATCCATTTCCTCAGCATCTAATTTCATTGCTCTGGAACTCTTGGAACCCTGTGGTACAGGCAAATTCAAGGCCTTCTTTGTGTCTCTGACATTTATAGGGACGACTAGATAATCACAATCGACCTGTGGCAGAGCATCTAGATGGTGACCTCTTACAGTCTTGGGACATTTTATTTCCTTGTCTTAGTCAACGCATTTTTGCTCTCTTTTCTGCTTAATTTCTTCACTGATTTCGAGGTCGGAAAGACACCTGTCGTCTTCTTTGGCACATAACCCATACCTTCGGCTCCATCTTCCTCTGCGGAATCTTGTACAAGAATCCAACCTGACGAGAGCCAGTTCGACTTTTAACTATGGCTCCCAATGTTCCATATGTTTCTTGGCTTGCAACCTGTGAACCAGACCCAATGGTTTGATCACTTCCCCGCAAACCTTCTACAAGCTCCGTATACAACTGTTCCTTTGGTGTTGCTGCCGGTGCACCATAATATGAGAATTCAACAACATCAACATCACACCAAACACCACCAGGCCCCTCAAGAACAGAAGGTAGCCTCTGGACATCAAGAAGCCATTGCTTATGCACCTTTCTAGCCACAAACACAAGAATAGCAGGAATTATTGTCAGCACCCCCTGTCTAATGCGAAAACCAATTGCAGTCTTGATGTCCGCTTGGTAAGTGCTCCAGTGTTATCTGAATCTACTTCTTTCTGAACGCCACCAAAATAAGCTGCCCTCTCCTCAGCAGTACCGTTAAGCCGGTTTGATGGTGGCCAAAGAAAGTAAGCTGCACTACTTTCAGAATGCTGTCCACCTGATGCAAATGCCTGAAGAGGGGGGCTGTCCGAACGTGGATGACGGCCAGAATTACCGGTCACAGTCTGTTCACGATCCAAGGCTGACTCTTCTGATTGCATCGATCCTGAGTAACGCCTGCCTAGTCGTAAAGCTCTCGTGACATCCATCTCCTCACTGGGCCTACATGCAACGATCCCAATAGGACTGCTGCTGCTCCTGAGCTTTGAACCTGAGCTTCTTCTCCTGAGACATGGGAAGTTCGGTGGCCTCGGTGTTTTCCTCCCCAACTTCTTCCTTGACCCCAACCACCACCTCACTAGCCAACAGCGCAGAACCTACTGGATCCCCTACCTCTTCTGAGTGAGCGGGTAGCAACTGTAGCGGCTCATCCACCATCTCCAAATACGGTTAAAAACCTCCAAATCTACACAAACTACCGCTATAACAGTAGACCTATAGCACATAATGCAGTACTTACTGTACTCGACTCAGCCGAGAACCATGGATTTGTATTGAGAAAGCAAAAACAAATAAAAACTAGAAATACCCACCGCTACCATCGCTATAAAATATGTATAAGATGGCAATATACAAAAGCAGAAGCTGGTGTTATCGGCATTTTAAACCCAACCCAGTGACACAAACTGATTTGGGCATTCTTTTCCCAATAACCCAACAATGAAACACACTCGGATATGCTTTTTTTAATGACCCTATAATGGAATAGATTTGGGTATAATTTCTACAGTGGCCCAGGAATGAAAACGAACTTGGGTATGAGCCCAAAAAATGAAAACTGAACTTGGGTATGATTCTTCACATCAGCTCAGCAATGTAAGCCGATTCGGATTTCATTTTCTGCACAGAATATTTCGTTCTGAGCAGAGACAATATACCTGAGAACCCAAACCGAATCCACCCAACATCATATGATAGTTTTCGGCAATATATGTTTCGCCGGTGCTAATACTAGTGCTGCGCTCCATCCCACTACTATTCCTCTGTCTCTTTCATTTCATCATAGCTCTTGAGTGCCTCTTGCACTTGTGTAGATGGGGATGGGCCATCGCATAGGAGTGTGGGGAACCTTGTGCAGATCCCTTCGTAGAATGAAACCACCACAATTGGAGGCACATAGAATCTAATTTATTGTATTCAACCAAATGTATCAAATCAGACCTGCAACAACATGGCCGTGACCTTCCTCTTTCTTCCCTGGAAAACCCCTGCAATGTGAGGGAAATGAATAAATTTTGATATTTGAGAAATAGAATGCGATGACATGGCGACCTTACTCCTGCTTCCCTGGAAAAAGCTTGGAACGCGAGGGAAATGAGCAAATTTTGATATTTGAAAAACCTGGAACGGGAGGGAAATTAACAAATTTTGATATTTGAACAAATCTGGAGGGAAATTAACAAATTTTGATATTTGAAAAGCAGAAATGCGGTGAAACCTGGAGGGAAATTAACAAATTTTGATATTTGAACAAATCTGGAGGGAAATTAACAAATTTTGATATTTGAAAAGCAGAAATGCGGTGAAACCTTGAATGGAACTTAATGAAATGCTTTTGTGTTTTTCAATTGGAATTAAATTCCACAAAATGAAATGTGTAAGTGTTTTCTTTGGCTTAACATGGAGCTATTGCTTATGGTAATAATTAATCATATGATGTTTGTTTGTTTTTATGTAGGAAAAATTATTTGAGAGGATTTTGGTTGATTTTTCAATGTAATATAAAAATAAGTTGTGTGTGGTTGAAAAATGCAGAGAAGTCGTAATGTTATCAGATTAATGATTATTTCTAATAAAATGTTTGGTCTAGTGAGGCTAACTAATCTATGGAGATGCTCCAATATTAGATAAGAAATTGCAGATAGAACAGAAATCAAATGGAAATAAGGAATTTGTCTGGAGAAGATCATACGGAAGAATCCGAGAGGAATTTCCATGGCAGTCTAACCCTAGGGTTATTTCTAATGCGAAGATGGGTTTTCACTTGCACCTGGGAGCGATAACAGGGCGAGGGAATGGTCACAACGCTAGCAAACAAGGGTCAGTACACCTGGTTTATATTTATCCGCGGCGGTTTGGCAGCTTTTGGTCTCATGGGTTTTCTTGGTCATCTAGTAAGGGGATCGAACAGTGGAGGTGAACATTTTGTTCAGTTGGGCCAATGTCTCTCGGAGGGTGTAGTGCACACCATCACATAGGGATAGTATAATGGAGTACATGTGAACATCATTTTGTATCAACGAGGAACTTGTGGATTATTCTTCTAATTCTATGGAGGCTTCCCAATTTTGGGTTGAGCAGCCACATCAACATCAAACTGGGGTTTCACCGATGATACACCATGAACCAGAAGTCTAGGTTGACGCATTTACCTCAGAGATGGATGATGTGAAGGTTCCCCTAAATGCCCTAGGGTTTTCTCACCCGGGCTCGACAGTAAATCCGAACTTTCTTCAACTACACGAGGATCAAGCTCAACCGGTCCTGAATATCCCATCACCATCGAAGTTACAGTACTGGGAACTCGAACAACAAGGTCTCGCGACAAATGTACAAGGGGGTGCCTTATGTGGTAGTTGGGGGAGCGAGCGTTCATGGGACTGATACATATGGTGTCGTAAATATTGGGAATAATGTACCATGCTCATCGGGAGCAGACCCCCAAGGTTAGCGACCTGCTCCTGCGGCTTGCACTTCAAGATGTTTTGATGGCATCACTCATCAGGAACCTGGTATTGAGGATATTAGAGCATCGGATTCAGATGAGTATGAGTCATCAGAGGACGAACAACACCCAATAGACCATGCAAAAAGAACGGGGGGAAGAAAAAAACAAAATGCACTAAGGTGCATGAGCAGGGGGGTCTGTTGGTATTCAGAGAAGGTATCAGTATGTCCCAAGCTACATTTACTAAGAGTATTATGCTTGTTGGAAGGGTTCGTGGTCGAAATTATACCCCTGGGCGATTGAAGCATTGGACTGTGGAAATTTGGGGACATTTATTGGACCAGTTGTTGGCGGATATTACCATGACAAGAGGTTGGTTTGCACTCATGTTCACACAACCAGACCAAGCAAATTGGGTCCTGTCAAAATATTGGCATATAGAGATGAGCCCGGTGCTACTCAAGATGTGGTCACCACTCTTTAACTCAAAAAAGGAGAAATTGGGGGCGAGTCTAATATGGGTTAGACTCTCAGTGTTGTCGTTACAATTCTAGTCAGAGGAAATCTTCAGGTGCATTGAGGATGACCTTGGTATCTATCTCAACCATGATAGAACCTACATAGAATCGGTTTTCTTAGCCATTGCGGGGATTCTAGGCCAATCCGGGGCAATTCTAGAGCCTTTATCATGTGGAAAGTTATCACTCATTCCATCAATGTCATTAAGAATGTACTAGCCTAGCGTATTGGAAATGTTGAGCTGGTGCGACTAGGCATTGATGCTTGGTCGGGATGTGGTAATACACACATTTTACCATAGGAGATCAGATAGACACTTGCACTCGATGACATCACTCAGCTCTCACAAATAGCAGATGGAAGAAAATCATCCTAGACCTCATAGAAATGGTTTAATGCACAAGAACTCAGAATACCAAAAAGGTGGAGCAGGGTTTGGCATCGTTTCATGGGTGCTTTAGAAGAAGAACACATTAGGATCATTGAAGTGGAGGATGAAATCATATGGGTGGCAACATCACATGGTTCCAGTGGAGGTCATTTGGTGGTGGAGACCGTTTTGGAAGCTTAAAGCACCTCAAAAAGCCTGCCTATTCATGTGGTTTATACTATTAAATAAAGTGTCCACAAATGATAATCTAAAGTGTCGTGCCTATCATGGTCCATCTATATGTTGACTTTGCAAAGATCGAGCTGAAGATATTGATCACCTATTCCTTCACTTCCCTGTGACTAGTCAGGTGTGGCTACAGATTACTCATTCCCTCAACATAGTGCTTAGATGAGATGGGTCTCATCTATCGGATGCCTGGAAAACCTGGTGGAACTCTGTAGCAACACAAAAAATTAGGAACCTCCCTCTGCTAGTATGTTGGGGTATCTGGTTGACCAGGAACCATACTATTTTTTAGGATGCCCCCATACTGTAGCCAGCCACTTGTAACCATATTGCTGCTATAAATCATTTGATCCCTGAAGAATTATCTCTCATTTTTCCTCTCGAACAAAATTGCCACATGATTTAGATCTTTGGGGACTCTAAGCTTGTTCTAAACTAGATCAACTCTGCATATCATTGTCACGTGCACACACTGAGGGGTTTATTGGATGAAGTCGTCACTTTAAAATCACATTATGATTTTATCGTATGCTCACATATATACAGGGAAAGGAATCTAGTCGCTGACTTTCTTTCCAAGGAGGCCACGTAGCAGCACAGGGGGCACTGGTTGATTCAAGAATTCCAAGGAGGCCACGTAGCAGCACAGGGGGCACTGGTTGAGTCAAGTTCTACTTCTAAGGACTTAACCACCCCTTTCGCTTCCACTAGATCTCTCACATCAGATAAGCCAGTGCCCCCTGTGCTGCTACGTGGCCTCCTTGGAAAGAAAGTCAACAACTAGATTCCTTTCCCTGTATATATGTGAGCATACAATAAAATCATAATGTGATTTTAAAGTGACGACTTCATCCAATAAACCCCTCAGTGTGTGCACGTGACAATGATATGCATAGTTGATCTAGTTTAGAACAAGCTTAGAGTCCCCAAAGATCTAAATCCTGTGGCAATTTTGTTCCAGAGGAAAAATGAGAGATAATTCTTCAGGGATCAAATGATTTATAGCAGCAATATGGTTACAAGTGGCTGGCTACAGTATGGGGGCATCCTAAAAAATAGTATGGTTCCTGGTCAACCAGATACCCCAACATACTAGCAGAGGGAGGTTCCTAATTTTTTGTGTCGCTACAGAGTTCCACCAGGTTTTCCAGGCATCCGATAGATGAGACCCATCTCATCTAAGCACTATGTTGAGGGAATGAGTAATCTATAGCCACACCTGACTAGTCACAGGGAAGTGAAGGAATAGGTGATCGATATCTTCAGCTCGATCTTTGCAAAGTCAACATATAGATGGACCATGATAGGCACGATACTTTAGATTATCATTTGTGGACACTTTATTTAATAGTATAAACCACATGAATAGGCAGGATTTTTGAGGTGCTTTAAGCTTCCAAAATGGTCTCCACCACCAAATGACCTCCACTGGAACCATGTGATGTTGCCACCCATATGATTTCATCCTCCACTTCAATGATCCTAATGTGTTCTTCTTCTAAAGCACCCATGAAACGATGCCAAACCATGCTCCACCTTTTTGGTATTCTGAGTTCTTGTGCATTAAACCATTTCTATGAGGTCTAGGATGATTTTCTTCCATCTGCTATTTGTGAGAGCTGAGTGATGTCATCGAGTGCAAGTGTCTATCTGATCTCCTATGGTAAAATGTGTGTATTACCACATCCCGACCAAGCATCAATGCCTAGTCGCACTAGCTCAGCATTTCCAATACGCTAGGCTAGTACATTCTTAATGACATTGATGGAATGCGTGATAACTTTCCACATGATAAAGGCTCTAGAATTGCTCCGGATTGGCCTAGAATCCCCGCAATGGCTAAGAAAACCGATTCTATGTAGGTTCTATCATGGTCGAGATAGATACCAAGGTCATCCTCAATGCACCTGAAGATTTCCTCTGACTAGAATTGTAACGACAACACTGAGAGTCTAACCCATATCAGACTCGCCCCCAATTTCTCCTTTTTTGAGTCAAAGAGTGGTGACCACATCTTGAGTAGCACCGGGCTCATCTCTATATGCCAATATTTTGACAGGACCCAATTTGCTCGGTCTGGTTGTGTGAACATGAGTGCAAACCAACCTCTTGTCATGGTAATATCCGCCAACAATTGGTCCAATAAATGTCCCCAAATTTCCACAGTCCAATGCTTCAATCGCCCAGGGGTATAATTTCGACCACGAACCCTTCCAACAAGCATAATACTCTTAGTAAATGTAGCTTGGGACATACTGATACCTTCTCTGAATACCAACAGACCCCCCTTCTCATGCACCTTAGTGCATTTTGTTTTTTTCTTCCCCCCGTTCTTTTTGCATGGTCTATTGGGTGTTGTTCGTCCTCTGATGACTCATACTCATCCGAATCCGATGCTCTAATATCCTCAATACCAGGTTCCTGATGAGTGATGCCATCAAAACATCTTGAAGTGCAAGCTGCAGGAGCAGGTCGCTAACCTTGGGGGTTTGCTCCTGATGAGCATGGTACATTATTCCCAATATTTACGACACCATATGTATCAGTCCCATGAACGCTCGCTCCCCCAACTACCACATAAGGCACCCCCTTGTACATTTGTCGCGAGACCTTGTTGTTCGAGTTCCCAGTGTTGTAACTTCGATGGTGATGGGATATTCAGGACCGGTTGAGCTTGATCCTCGTGTAGTTGAAGAAAGTTCGGATTTACTGTCGAGCCCGGGTGGGAAAACCCCAGGGCATTTAGGGGAACCTTCACATCATCCATCTCTGAGGTAAATGCATCAACCTAGACTTCTGGTTCATGGTGTATCATCGGTGAAACCCCAGTTTGATGTTGATGTGGCTGCTCAACCCAAAATTGGGAAGCCTCCATAGAATTAGAAGAATAATCCACAAGTTCCTCGTTGATACAAAATGATGTTCACATGTACTCCGTTATACTATCCCTATGTGATGGTGTGCACTACACCCTCCGAGAGACATTGGCCTAACTGAACAAAATGTTCACCTCCACTGTTCGATCCCCTTACTAGATGACCAAGAAAACCCATGAGACCAAAAGCTGCCAAACCGCCGCGGATAAATATAAACCAGGTGTACTGACCCTTGTTTGCTAGCGTTGTGACCATTCCCTCGCCCTGTTATCGCTCCCAGGTGCAAGTGAAAACCCATCTTCGCATTAGAAATAACCCTAGGGTTAGACTGCCATGGAAATTCCTCTCGGATTCTTCCGTATGATCTTCTCCAGACAAATTCCTTATTTCCATTTGATTTCTGTTCTATCTGCAATTTCTTATCTAATATTGGAGCATCTCCATAGATTAGTTAGTCTCACTAGACCAAACATTTTATTAGAAATAATCATTAATCTTATAACATTACGACTTCTCTGCATTTTTCAACCACACACAACTTATTTTTATGTCACCATAATTCACCTTTAATGTAACATGATTACATTGAAAAATCAACCAAAATCCTCTCAAATAATTTTTCCTACATAAAAACAAACATCATATGATTAATTATTACCATAAGCAATACCTCCATGTTAAGCCAAAGAAAACACTTACACATTTCATTTTGTGGAATTTAATTCCAATTGAAAAACACAAAAGCATTTCATTAAGTTCCATTCAAGGTTTCACCGCATTTCTGCTTTTCAAATATCAAAATTTGTTAATTTCCCTCCAGATTTGTTCAAATATCAAAATTTGTTAATTTCCCTCCAGGTTTTTCAAATATCAAAATTTGCTCATTTCCCTCGCGTTCCAAGCTTTTTCCAGGGAAGCAGGAGTAAGGTCGCCATGTCATCGCATTCTATTTCTCAAATATCAAAATTTATTCATTTCCCTCACATTGCAGGGTTTTTCCAGGGAAGAAAGAGGAAGGTCACGGCCATGTTGTTGCAGGTCTGATTTTTCCAGGGAAGAAAGAGGAAGGTCACGGCCATGTTGTTGCAGGTCTGATTTGATACATTTGGTTGAATACAATAAATTAGATTCTATGTGCCTCCAATTGTGGTGGTTTCATTCTACGAAGGGATCTGCACAAGGTTCCCCACACTCCTATGCGATGGCCCATCCCCATCTACACAAGTGCAAGAGGCACTCAAGAAGCTATATGTACAAGATTCCGCAGAGGAAGATGGAGCCGAAGGTATGGGTTATGTGCCAAAGAAGACGACAGGTGTCTTTCCGACCTCGAAATCAGTGAAGAAATTAAGCAGAAAAGAGAGCAAAAATGCGTTGACTAAGACAAGGAAATAAAATGTCCCAAGACTGTAAGAGGTCACCATCTAGATGCTCTGCCACAGGTCGATTGTGATGATCTAGTCGTCCCTATAAATATCAGAGACACAAAGAAGGCCTTGAATTTGCCTGTACCACAGGGTTCCAAGAGTTCCAGAGCAATGAAATTAGATGCTGAGGAAATGGATGTGAGCTCATACAAGCAGGATTGAGGCTCTGTGCCAGAGGATAAGTTTCCAGAGGATACTAAACCGATTCAAGTGGTAGGTAAACTACATTTTATTTTTATTGGTTAATTATAAGAATTAATTCAAGAAACTTGCCCATGAGTGACTTCCGTTGCTTTAGGTGAAAAGTCTGGATGGTAATTTTTCTACCAAAATCACCTCGTGCTTTCCTGTTATGCCATTTAGGTGGTGCAGACCACAGTGATAGTGAAGCCTGGTGGTTGGGTTAAACTATGCTGACCTCACTAGTGAACCAATGCCTTATTGGTGGCGTATGTAGAGATTTTCACTTTTGAAATAACTAATAGCTTGCCATATGTCATTCAATAGAACAGTTTAGTTTGGAGGTCGATATTCCCAAATAAATTTTTGTTAAAAATAATGGGCAATGAATCGAAGATTAGATCTACCCCTGACCGATGGAAGTCTCTACCCTGTGCTACATACCCATTTGATGACAGGCAACACTGTTCAGATCAATGTCAGTAGAGGCGTGACTCGTATCCCTTTTTTCCATTCAGTTCTTGTTCCTATTATCATTTCCATTCCTCTGTTGGGATTACACTTCTACAACACCACCAGTTTTTAAGTGCATGATATCTGCAGGGAGATGGCTGGGTTCAAGTTGCTTATCCGTCAAAATTCTATAGTCACGATTCTAGTCTTGTTTTGTTTCTGGTTATGTTTACGTTTCCTATTTCTAGTAAAGTAGGTTTTGTATCTCCAAACCTCAATTTTATAGTGGTAATGTACGCCGTCAGGGAGGTGATTTACGCTTATTATTCCCCAGAAACCTTGAGTCCTATTTCCTGTTCTATTCACCATGTAGTCATGTCTCTTGTTTTGCTTATGTTTTACCCTTTTTGGTAAAATACGCTTAGACTGTGGATTGATATTTTAATAATGCCATAACAAATTTCCTATGAATATAAGGCAAAGTAATGCACAGGACTTGAGTAGGTCATGAAATGTTCAAATAGAAAAATCGTCTTTGACGTTGGTGTAGCCCTAATCATTTTGGGTGAAAATGCAAATATTTTGAATTGATTTTTCTTAAAATTATGTTATCGAACTTTTTTTACCATTTTACATATATGGAAAAACCTCAGCCCTACCAAGTAAGTTCATGCAGGCTCTGCACTTTACAATCTATTTTTGCTGGCTTGACCTAATAATATTTTTCTTATAATTATAAAACCTTAATCTTTGTTTTTTACAAAAAGGCTATACCTTACTTCCAGTTTCTAAAAGTGCGGTATGCTGGACATACTGATGTAAAAGCAAAGATGGGAATGTGCCTTTTTTTAGTCTATTGTGTGGGTTTTTTTAGCCGTTGCACAACCAGGTTACTCATTATCCAGTTCTCCTTGTTGTCAACTTGTCGCTCTCAGAGATGAAGTCTTCATTGTTTTTGTTGAATCTTGTGTCATGAGTGATCTCCTTAGGGGTCTCAGAGTCTCCTAGCTTGGAGCTCTCACTTTTACTGCGGAATCTTCATTCTCATACCCTCTTACTCCCCCTACTTCCCTGTACATTTGTGTATTCTATATTACTTTTTCTATAACTGTCTTTTGTTTCTAATTTCCATATTTTCCTGTTCTCTTACTTGAGTGAAATATTTGGAATTAGTTAACAATAGACTCTAGCCTAATAAATCTATGCATTTTTATGGAAAGGACTCGCAGAAATAGATTATTAGTTAACAATAGACTCTAGTCTAATAAATCTATGCATTTTTATGGAAAGGACTCGCAGAAATAGAATAAATCTATGCATTTTTATGGAAAGGACTCGCAGAAATAGATTTATCTGTTTCAGGGTTCTGGTTTTGACATGCAAGTAAAATCATAATTTTATTTATTGTGTATGTATTTTAAAGAGTTATTCTCAAATGTGCTTGTCACTAAAATCTGGGAAAGTTAGAGGGACAATATGTTTTCTTTTTGGCAAAAGGATGGATTTAAGGTTGCAATAAATGAAATTGAGATTATATAACATGATTGTTTCATTAGAGCAAGTGGCTCTGAGAATCTGGGTATTGTTTTTGGTAAAGATTTGATTTTTAATGCTAGTTAGACCATAAGAGTAATCTAGTTAGACCGTTAGCATACTCTGTAACCATGCTTGATTAATACCTTGATATGTATTATTAGCTCATCATAAAAAAGGGTTAGTAACCTTACCAAAGGATATCTAGGCTAAATAGTGTATTACTTATCTATGTAGTAATGCTTACCTATTTAGAACACTAGCACTACCTATGGTTAGTCTAGTAAATCCTGGTTGTTAGTTAAATACACAGTAATAATACCAGCTACCTTGCTAGTGTAGCATGGAGTTAATATCACTCTTGTGGATTAACTTTATCTAATCACACTAGTCTGGGCATTTACAGAGGCATAATTATCTAACAACAATTTGAATATGATAAGATATATGTCTTATGTAATTAACAGTAATAATACCAGCTACCTTGCTAGTGTAGCATGGAGTTAATATCACTCTTGTGGATTAACTTTATCTAATCACACTAGTCTGGGCATTTACAGAGGCATAATTATCTAACAACAATTTGAATATGATAAGATATATGTCTTATGTAATTACAGTCCTATCTTCAGGACGATTGATAGTCTTGTGCATGTGTAAGAGTCTATTTTTCAATTACACTTGTTGAGCTTAATCAAGCTTGTTACTTGCACTAAGCTTGAGTGGTTTACTCATAGTACATAAAACTAAGTCTAGCTAGAATTATAGGCATGGCTTAGTTTATTACATCGCAGTAAGTAATATAAGGAAAAGTACAATGTAGTGAGTGATATAAGGCAAAGTATATGGTGCTACATTAAGGAATTGCATGTGAAGTTCTCATGTCACTCCTGCATGTCATCTCAGAACTATATTATTATGCTAAGGGAAAAAACTCATATTTTGGAGGTCTTAGGTTGTTTTGATCTGAGAAGCGAGATAGAAATGAATTTATGGTGGGGATTAATGGGAGGAAAAGGAAGATTGTATGAAATTCTAATGATTTTTAGCGAATGTATATCTTATTGCAGAGAGGCCAAAGAATGTGCTTACTATGTGGAATACTAATTTGAAGGATTCCACTACGAAAAGAAGGCCAACTAGCCCTTTTACTCTCAATGCATTTTAAGCCCTAAAAACATTTTCCTGAAAGTATTTTTGTTAGGTACTTGTTACTGTGATTTGCTCATATCGTTGGACCCCATTTTACCGTAACCCTTTAAATTCTCATGGTAATATGATTGCCTTTTTCTTCCATCTGAATTGTCTCAAGTGTAAGATTTAAAGAAAGGTTTCAATCTTAATAAATTATTGAGAATGATGGCATCTAAATATAATGTAGTTCATTGTTTTTAATTAAACCGTGTGAAATCAACAGTAGAATTCCTATTGCCCAACAGGATTTTATGGCTTGATTGACAAAATATAATAAAATGGAATAAAATAGAGTACTTCCTCCAAAGTTTGTTACACACTGATGTTGGTTACAATTCTGATGTACAGATTGATGTATGTTGTTTGACTACATATTAATTGGGCATTAATTTTAACATGTGAATGCTTTTATAGATTGATTTTTAATTGTTTTTTTAATATTTAAAAAGTATTTATGAATAGCTTTTCAACTTAAGGTCTTATTTTGGAGTTGTTAGTAAACTTCTTGGAAATAACGAAGTACTTCAACGCTGACATATATTTCAATATTTTTTACGGACAGGAATTATTTTTTGAGATGGATTGATTGGATTCAATATTTTTGCGTATAGTAATTTTTTGACATGGATTGATTGGAGTAAGGATGTAGGTTATTTTTTAAATCAGCTCGCCGACACTGTGTTCTTTAGCTCTGGCTCATCCTTAATGGAAGCCTACCTCTGAGAAAAATGAGTAAGTGACCGGTGAAAAGTTTTGACATGGATTGATTGGAGTAAGGATGTAGGTTATTTTTTAAATCAGCTCGCCGACACTGTGTTCTTTAGCTCTGGCTCATCCTTAATGGAAGCCTACCTCTGAGAAAAATGAGTAAGTGACCGGTGAAAAGATGGACTCTGTGATGGAAGGAGAATGGCATCATATTAATTGAAGTTATTAATAATAATAATTAAATAACAAAATATCAGTAATAGTATTGTTTTACCTTGCAAGCACATTTTTACTTTGCAAAATTGCAAAGGGTTCAAGGTTGTAAGTTAAGATATGTATCAAGTGTGCTATATATAAACTGCACACTCTAGGTATAATTACGAGTCAAATATTATAGCCATTAGTAAATACGATGGTATGGTTAACTAATCTACAGGTTGCTTAATATTTATCCCCCGACCATAAAAACAAATGTGTAATTTGTTTAATTTATGAGGGAAAATGATTTTGATAGAACAATAATAAGAAAGAGGCCAGGTACTACTTTTTTCACTCATTTGATAAAAAATCTCACCACTCCTTATCTTTGTTTTAGCAGTGGATGTTGTATTAACTAACTGTTTGTGGTTCAATGTCTAAATAGTGGATATCAAGCTCCACAACATCTTACTTAGATTTTTGATAAACAAATTGCACAATGAAAAGGATGCCAACTTTGATAGCTATTGCACATCCACCATAGAATGTGTCATGACTCCTTATGTTCTAATTTCTTCCGTCAAAGTCCAATATAAGTGTTTAAAGTTTAAACAAATAACAAAACTTGCAAAGTATTTACAGTAGTTGAATTTAATGTGATTGTACATTCTTTTGCATATAGAATATTTTTAGATTTAAGAAGTCAATTATTTAATATTTCGTTAGTCAAATTTTAAAATAATTTTGAAATCTAATTAAAATAAAAATAACCAGTGTAAAATAACTTAGATTTTTTTTCCATTTGTTTACTACAGCAAGTCTTTGAATATTTTCCTGTGCTTGAAACTGTACTACTGTGACAATATCTGTCCCGGAGGTTATCATGAAAGCGAGAAGGTGGTTGCAAATTACATATCAATTCCCAACATTGAGCGAGATGTATGCACTATATGGCAGAGTAATAAAAGCTACTACACACCTGCACATATGCCATTAAATCTGGAATGGCTTTCAATATAACAGTAGAGTTGGCTCATGATAGCGAAGAGATTCTCTCAAAGTTGGTGCTGGCCCTTAATGTTCATGTTGATACTCTTCTTTCTCCTTAGTTTTTTTCAAATGTTCAATGGTGTACAATGTAATTAGGTAAATGTTTAATAATATTAATGGTGTAAAATGTTTTCATTATTTTTGGGTAAAATGTTTGATATATTATATTATAATTTTTGTTACTTAATATAACATAAAATAAAAATAACACTATTAAAATAAAAATTCTAAGTTATTATTTAGTTTATAATTTTTTTTGGCATAGTTTAGGTAAATTTGAAATAAAAATAAAAATAACCCTATATTAAAATAAAAAGTTATTATTTTTTTAATTAATTTTTATTGGGTAGTTATGGTAAATTTGACTTGGTCAAGTTAGTTTTTCAGCTAACCCATGGTATTGTCCATGGTGATTTAATCCCTTTTGAGTAGATAGCCAGTTAAAATGGATCTAGATTAGTATTAATGATAGACAATTTAACAAATTGTTTTAATTAAATGCTTTTAAACTAAATAAATTATATATAAGAGAGCCTTCTAAGTTATATAAGTTCTAGATTAGTATTAATGATAGACAATTTAACAAATTGTTTTAATTAAATGCTTTTAAACTAAATAAATTATATATAAGAGAGCCTTCTAAGTTATATAAGTTCTAGATTAGTATTAATGATAGACAATTTAACAAATTGTTTTAATTAAATGCTTTTAAACTAAATAAATTATATATAAGAGAGCCTTCTAAGTTATATAAGTTCGAGTTTTTTAATTGAATTGTGTATAAATGTTAATATCTTTAAGGTTTTGAAATTTCAATAGTGATTTTAGTAAACAATTTTAAAAATAATTAAATTTTAATATTTAATAAAAAATAATTAAATTAATAGAAGTTAGACAAAATTATCATTAAATCTAAAAAAATTAGATTTAAAATTTACTATAAATGATATATTTAATTATAAATTATTTAACTAGTATAATTTATCAATATATTTTAAATTAAAACAAATATAAAGTTGAATTATAAATAATTTAATAACTTTTTATATTAATACAATGTGAATTTCAGCTATTTAAATCATTTATCAATTATTGAGACAGGTCAAATATTTCCAAGTGAAACCTCTTTTTTTAGTGCAAAACCTATTTAACATATTAGCCTAAATCATTTATCAATTATTGAGACAGGTCAAATCTTTCCAAGTGAAACCTCTTTTTTTAGTGCAAAACCTAAAGAAATGTTTGCATGCCAAAAAATTTGATCCCTCTTAGCATTTAATAGATTCAGAATTAAGATGGATCTAGACTGGTTCTAATTAGTGTACCATGTCATTGCTACTCAACAAGTATTTAATCTTATTTATAAATTAACATAACATTTATTATTAGGCTTACCAATCTAGTTCCCAAATGACAATGGTATGTTTACAACATTTGATTGAGTGATTACACTTGTATGGTAATATTCAACTATGAAAGACAATTCCACTAGGAGGGTATGCTATCATTTGATTCACTTTCCATATACTTCATGATAATTGTTCTTTTTGTGCAAGGTGTTGGTTCACATTATTACCTTCATTATAAAAACATAGATAATAAATCATAATACTAGTTCAACATATACCATTCATGAATTTTAGGGGTAGCATTGAATATAGTCGTAATACATAAGCATACTCTTGTATGCTCCTCATAGTACTATCGTGTTTCCCTTAAAGTAAATCTTGTGATTATGTTGGAGTCATCAACAATAACTACATCCCTTTGCACAATGTCCTTGAGGAACCTGACTCCTTGATACATTGTTAGTGCTCCTACTTGTTATTAGTTGCTTGTCCCTATCTCCAGGAAAATTTGAATTTTTAGGGACCTCTTCCACTTAGAAAAACACAAAGCAAGGTCTTGATCTCCATTGAATCCATTCCCTCTAGTTCCATGGTGTTGACATAAAGAATTTTAGCTACTGGCTACTCTTTGGGTATCCCTAAAATTCGTATACCTTGGCTCATTGCAGTGATGAATCAAACAAGTGTATAATGTGATTTCAAGGACACCTTATCTCATTTGCAGTGAACATTGATTTAAACTAGTGGGTAATGAGATTTCATGTTTCTTACTATACAACTCTCTTCAAATTTTAAAAAAAATTCCTTCCTTCCACTTATGCCACAACACCTCTAGCTTGGCACAAAATCACACATATTTCAAGATCATTAGCTTCTTAGGTTGGTTTTATGGAATTCCAGCTATGGAGGCATGTGTTCTTTCAGCATGAGGAAGAATGTAAGAATGACAGGGAAAGAAACTCTCCGATAAAAAGTATATGTTATGTCTCGCATGCATGAGGATCATATGTCTTCCATATAGTATTTTGAGTTTGTACTTGGAACATATGATCAACAGGGTAGGGGAAAGAGCCTTTAATATAGCGTGGTTTAAAGATAGAAACTCTCCAAGGGATATAGGGCAACAATTAAATATTGGGTTATGAGAGGAAGCCCATCCTTTGATAAGAAAACACATGTGATGTTTTCTTATGGGGTTTCCAGATAACTCATGCTAGATTTTTAAGTAACTCCCTTCTACCAGCTCCATGTAGAGGACCCTCTTTTCAATATGTTTTAAATTCTATGTTTTGAATTTTTTTTTTAATTAGAAATGTAAAATCATAGATTTAATTAATTATATGTTTTAATTTTATTTTATTTTTAAATTAAAAATATAAAATCATAAATTTAAATGGTTCAAATTACATTATAATGCATTTAATATTTATAATATGGGTAGCCCTTTCCAAATTTATACTTACCATTATATATTAAATATCATCCATTAAAATAAAATAAATATCTACAAATTTTAATAATAATAAAGAATTTGGTATGCTAATATTTTTTTATTAGTAATTTTAAAATTATAAATTACATTTTTTGAAATTATATTACATTTTTCATGTATTATTGTATGTAATATTTATAAAATTAAATAAAATAATGATATATTTAATAAATGTTTTATTATTATCAATTTTATGGTTTGAAATTTTTCTAAAATAAAAATATAAAATTATAATTTTAAATGGTTCAAATTTCATTGTAATTCACTTGATATTTATAATATTTATGGGCTTTTCCAAGTTTATGTTTTCTACTTTATATTAAGTATTATTAATTAAATTAAAAAAAATATCTACAAATTTAAATAATTGCATGGAGAGACTTTAGTCCAACATGAACGATTACATGAGACTTTAGCCCAAAGTGAATGAGATGTTCTAAGGTTATGTAATGTTATTTAAACTTGTTAATTTAGTCAAATTACATAAATATAAAATAAAATAAAATAAGAATTATAATAATTAATAATTAAACCATTTTAGATTCATCTTAACTCTAGATTTAGATAGCTTACGAAGGGATCAAATTTCTCAAGGTGCAAGCTTTTCCTTTAGATCCATCTTAACTCTAGATTTAGTCAGCATAGAGAGGGAATCTGTTTCTTGATGATAATGTTAGAGTTTGTTCTATTTGCATAGTTTGGGAAATCTTACAAAGACCCAGGATTTCACACGAGTGAGATTGACAATTTACTTGATGTGGTTTATAAACATGTATATGCATCTCCTAGATGGGGAGGAGCAAGTGGAGGGATATGGAGATGAGTATGAGATTGTTTTGTGTGAGAAATCCATCACAACTTGTTAGATTTCTCACTCTACAACGTTTCTATGTGCTTGAGTTTGTGCTAAAAGGAAATCTAACACATGTTAGATTTTATTTTACATTGCAATGTTTTAATCTAGTACACATTAGATTTATTTAGTCCTAAAATGTTGTTATCTTCTTGTGTTTGTGCTAGAAGGAAATATAGCATGTGTTAGATTTCTTTCAAATTTAAATATGCTTGTGTTTGTGTTGGAAGAAAATTTAACACAAGCTAGATTTCTTATATTCTACAATGTTGTTGTTGGCAACGTGCATGTATTTGTGGTAGACATAAATCTAGCACTTGCCAGATTTCTCACTCTACAATGTTTCTATGTGCTCGAGTTTGCGCTAAAAGGAAATCTAACACATGTTAGATTTTATTTTACATTGCAATATTGTTAATCTAGCACACATTGGACCTATTTAGTCCTACAATGTTGTTATGTTCTTGTGTTTGTGCTCGAAGAAAATATAGCATGCGTTAGATTTATTTCAAATTTAAATTTGCTTGTGTTTGTGCTGGAAGAAAATTTAACACAAGCTAGATTTCTTATACTCTACAATGTTGTTGTTGGAAACGTGCTTGTATTTGTGGTAGACATAAATCTAGCACTTGCTAGATTTCTCACTCTACAATGTTTCTATGTGCTCGAGTTTGCACTAAAAGGAAATCTAACACATGCTAGATTTTCTTTTACATTGCAATCTTGTTAATATAGCACACATTAGACTTATTTAGTCCTAAAATGTTGTTATGTTCTTGTGTTTGTGCTAGAAGGAAATATAACATGTGTTAAATTTCTTTCAAATTTAAATTTTCTTGTGTTTGTGTTTGAAGAAAATTTAACACAAGCCAGATTTCTTATACTCTACAATGTTTTTGTTGGAACGTGCTTGTATTTGTGGTAGACAAAAACCTAGCACTTGCTAGATTTCTCAATCCACAATGTTTCTATGTGTTTGACTTTGCGCTAAAAGGATATCTAACACATGTTAGATTTTCTTTTACATTGCAATGTTATTAAACTAGCACACATTAGACTTATTTAGTCTTTAAATGTTGTTATGTTCTTGTGTTTGTGCTAGAATGAAATATAGCATGTGTTAGATTTCTTTCAAATTTAAATATGCTTGTGTTAGAGCCTCTTGTTTTTGTTGGCAACATGTTGTATTTGTGGTAGACATAAACCTAGCACTTGCTATAATTCTCAATCTACAATGTTTCTATGTGCTTGACTTTGCACTAAAAGGGAATCTAACACATGTTAGATTTTTTTTTTACATTACAGTGTTGTTAATCTAGCACACATTAGACTTATTTAGTCCTACAATCTTGTTATGTTGTGTTTGTGCTAGAATGAAATATAGCATGTGTTAGATTTCTTTCAAATTAAAATGTGCTTGTGTTTGTGTTGGAAGAAATTTTAACACAATCTAGAATTCTCATACTGTACAATGTTGTTGTTGGCAACGTGCTTATATTGGTGGTAGACATAAATCTAGTAGTTGCTAGATTTCTCACTCTTGAATGTTTCTATGTGTTTGAGTTTGTGCTAAAAGGAAATCTAAAACATGTTAGATTTTCTTTTGCATTGCAATGTTGTTAATCTAGCACACATTAGACTTATTTAGTCCTAAAATGTTGTTATGCTGTCGTGTTTGTGCTAGAAGGAAATATAACATGTGTTACATTTCTTTCAAATTTAATTTTGCTTGTGTTTGTGTTGGAAGAAAATTTAACACAAGCCAGATTTCTTATACTCTACAATGTTGTGGTTGGCAACGTGCCTGTATTTGTGGTAGACATAAATCTAGCACTTGCTAGATTTCTCACTTTACAATGTTTCTATGTGCTTCAGTTTGTGTTAAAAGTAAATCTAGCACATGTTAGATTTTCTTTCACATTGCAATGTTGTTAATCTAGCACACATTAGACTTATTTAGTCCTAAAATGTTGTTATGTTCTTATGTTTGTGTTAGAAGGAAATATAACATGTGTTAGATTTCTTTCAAATTTAAATGTTCCTGTTCTTTTGTTGGAAGAAAATTTAACACAAACTAGATTTCTTATACTCTACAATGTTGTTGTTGGCAACGTGCTTGTATTTGTGGTAGATATAAATCTAGCACTTGCTAGATTTCTCACTCTACAATGTTTCTATGTGCTTGAGTTTGCGCTAAAAGGAAATCTAACACATGTTAGATTTTATTTTAAATTGCAATGTTGTTAATCTAGCACACATTAAACTTATGTAGTCCTACAATGTTATTATGTTCTTGTGTTTGTGCTCAAAGGAAATATAACATGTGTTAAATTTCTTTCAAATTAAAATGTGTTTGTGTTTGTGTTGGAAGAAAATTTAACACAATCTAGAATTCTGATACTCTACAACGTTGTTGTTGGCAACATGCTTGTATTTTTGGTAGACATAAATCTAGCACTTGATAGACTTCTCACTCTACAATGTTTTTGTGTGCTCAAGTTTGTGCTAAAAGGAAATTTAACACGCGTTAGCTTTTATTTTACATTGCAATGTTGTTAATGCTAACATGTTTCTGTTTAGGCTAAAAGGAAATCTAGTTTGTGCTAGATTTTTTTTGTCTTGTAATGTTGTCATTGGAAATATTTATATGTTTGTGTTATAAGTAAATGTAACAAAGACTAAATTTTGCTCACCCTACAATGTTGTTATGTGATTATGTTCACATTAGAAGGAAATATAGTATGCCTTATATTTCTTTCACCTTGTAATGTTGTTATTTGCAACGTTCTTGTGTTTTTTTTAGGAGGAAATCTTTGTACACTATCCCATTCTTAGACCACATATTCCATATGAAGGGCCTTTTGATCATTTCAGGGTTTAACATTTTTTATATTGTAACAATAGTCTGTGTAGGAATGGACTATAACCTCGTAGTCTCTAAAAGGCAAGGTCAAATGTCCCAGGAAATATTATTATTGCAATGTTTTTATTGACATTGTGTTTATGTTTTTGCTAGAAGGAAATTTAGCATCCGCTAGATTTGCTTTACAATACAATGTTGTTGTTGGCAATCTTCTTGTATGCGATAGAATATAGTCTAGCATGGGTTATATTTCCTTTGCCTTGCAATATTTTTGATGACAATGTGTTTGTGTTTGTGTTTGTGGTAGAAGGAAATCTAGCTTGTGCTATATTTATTTTGTTTTGCAATGCTTTTCTTGGAAATATGAATGTGTTCGTACTAAAAATAATTCTAGCACGTGCTAGATTTCTTTCACCTTACAATGTTTCTTTTGACAATATCCATGTGTTTGTAATAGAAATAAGTCTAGGATGCTAACATTTTTTTTGCTTTGCAAGATTCTTGTTGGCAATATGCTTTTGTTCGTGTTAGAAGTAATTATATCACATTCTATATTTATTTCACCTTGCAAAGTTGCTATGTGTTTGTCTTTGTGCTACACGAAGATCTAGAAGAAAATCTAATGATTGCCATAATTAATGTTCTTTCATTGTGTTTTGCTTTTATTTTTTCTAAAGAAAACTAAGAATATACATGACTATAAGAGATGCATTTTGTGTATATATGATGTTGTTGTAGTCGCTACAATTGTTTTTATTTATTTCCAATGTAATGCCTTTTGGAAATGTTCTTATGCTGGTGCTAGAAGGAAACCTAGTAGATGTTTTCTTTCCTATATTCACGATTAAAAGAACATAATAAATTATTTGGGGGTGCCTTTTTCTAACCTTGATTAGCTATTATTGTGAGTTCTACACTTATTATTGTTCTTGTTCATTTTGTTACACATATAATGATTCGAGTAGTTATGGTATTTATTATTTCATATTTTCTTCAATAATTTGAAACTGTGATAACAATTTTTTACTTTATTTTTAGATACCATGGACTATGAAGCTAGTGGGAATTCAAAGGAAGCATCCAAGGAAAAAGGAAGTTCAAGAAACACGGCACCAAATTCTTTAAATGGTATGACAATTTTAGTTTATACTTTGTTACAATCGTTAAACATTGTGTTAATAATTGGTTGTTGATTAATAAAACCTATGGAAATAGCCTTAGGAGTGGGGTTTTAATGAGGACAACCCGTACTAACATGGGTATTTTTTTTTCCAAGAAATTTTTACTATGTGATAACTTTTGGTGTCATATACTAAACTTGCATAACATATGTACTCATTTATTATTGTGCGTGTAAATGGAAATTGTGTATTATGAGGTTGTTTAATACTATTTCTTATTTCATCTATTCCATAATATTTTTCTTTCTAGAAACCATGGAAACTGTTGGGTGTGAAATTCAATGTAAAGTAGTGAAGAGAGAAAGAAAAACAAGTGATATACAAATTATGCCCCCTTTAATTGGTATGTTGGTTTTATATTTTATGTACTCTTTTAGAAATGGTTGGATTAGGTGGTTTCTTTTCTTACAATTTTACCCAGGTGATAGCTTTCGCTGTCATATAGTAAATTTGCATAGCATATGTAATCATTTATTATTGTGCATGTAAATGGAAATCATGTATTATAAGGTTGTTTAATAATATTTGGTATTTCATGTATTCCACAATTTTTTTTCTAGAAACTGCAGAATCTGGTGTGCTTGAAATTTGAAGTAAAGTAGTGAAGAAGAAACAAAAAAATGTGATATACAAACATTTCCTCCTTCAACTGGTATGGTGGTTTTATATTTTATGTACAATCTCTTAGAAATGGTTAGATTAGGTGGTTTTTTAGTATTTATAAGAACATTATGTGACAATATTTGAAATTATATTTTCATTTTGATTCATGCAAATATTTTGTTGTTATTTGCAGAATTGGTTTGACCAAAAGCAAATGAAATGTTACAACCATCACTTAAGAAAAAGAAAAGTTATTCAACTCAAAAGGCGGTATTAATAACACCTTCTACTTCTACTTTTAAAATGATTAAAAAATACAATAATAAATATGAGTTTGTGCAAGATTGGTACATCCAAATAGAAGCTCGCATGAATATGTTTCCTGATATGTATCTATTTGGATCAATAGATGGAAATGAACCAGAGATATTAGGAACAATAATTAATTGCTATGCTTACAATGAAAATGACATGGACTTTCAAGTGGAAATGATTAAAGAAAATGAGGTAAAATTAATTTCATGTTAAGTGGAGTATGCAAATTTTAGACCAGATTTGATTGAAGCTTCAAGTACTGATTCAACAAATATGATAAAGAATTCAATGTTCAAGTTGGATAACTTTGAGAGCCTCTCTAAATCTGGACTAAATAGTTGTGCAGATCTTTTAAAACACATCGCCATCGTTCTGAGATATCGCTATGTAAGAAGTCAAAAAACATCATTTGTACTACTTCATTTACAACAAAAAGGTAAATATCTTGATAAAATACTAGATGATAAAATTGATTCTCAATTACTTGCTTTGAGAAGAGTATATTTATTTAATTTGGAGGAGAACATAACAGAAAGTGATTTCAAGTTCACTATAGAATTTCAAAAAACTAGGAAAGTTGAATTTGAGACAACTAACCTTGCAAATCAATGTGATGAGATTCATGAAGCCTTCAAGCATTGTTATATATTTTCAAACTCTAATAGAAAAGTGGTTGTTGAAAGATGTAAAGAAGCCCCCAAAGTGTTCAAATTAAGATCACAAGATGATTTAAATGTTCAAGTATTAGTGAAATCATTCCTAGAAAAATTTCAAACCTCATTACACGATGCTCTTCTGATTCCATTTGACATCAATGAGCTTGATCCATTGGTCAACTCTATCAAAATTATAAATGAGACAGATCTAAATTATAAGAATATCAATTTTTGGATAGTTGATGGTCAACATACCATTCAAGAAGCGAAATAAATTTTAACAAATCCTAAATATAATGTATTGAGAGAAGTGAAAAAAATATAAAAAAATGTAACGATCAATTCTGCATCCATCAGTTGAACCCACTGAGGTGATTGGCATTTGTTGTTAATTAAATTATGCAAATAAGATATTCTTCAAAACTCCATTTATTAATTGTGTGCACTCGACAAGACATTTCTTAATTTCCAATGACAAATTAAAGAAAAGGACGATTGGATGTTCTAAGAAGACAAGGTATGTAATTTTAATTATTTTTACATTTAACATTTTATTATTGTATCTATTTTTATTGTAGATAAATGACTAAAGCTGATAATATAAGTCATATTTTCTGATATTTATAATGATTTCTCATTAGATTATAACGCATTATTTAGTTTCATTTTTACATTCAATTCTTATTAGTTTATATCTATTATTTTATCAGGTTGATGAGGAAATGTTGTGCTCATTCTTCGACTGTCCAATTACAAATTTTTCTGATAAAAAAATTCTCTTATATATTGATGAACCTATTTGGGATGAATGGGACACTGTTTTTATCTGTTACCAACTAGGCACATTAAAGTGTTCTCCAAGCCAATCTGATTTTGAGAAATACAAGAGAAATAGTCTACACAGTTAGATACGAGCTACTTTTCGGCCCCTTTAGGGATTAACCATGGAAGAAATTGCTTCAGTAGCATATAAGCTATTGGATGGAACCATTTGGTTTTCTATTCCAATTAATTGTCCATCAAATGCCATAAAATTAAAAGATTATTTTTCTAAATTGAAAACCGACAGAACAATATTGGATGCAATGGTTACATATTCTCAAAGTCATGATTAAAACTTGAATGAGATGACTTTTACCACATTCAACATTCTGGAGCATTATGAAATTATTGATATCATATTTACCAATTTTTGCAACACGGTGGAGGGGTCTACTTATGTCAAAGGAACACGTAATACAAAGATAGAGTCCCTTTCTTAGCAAGTATGTGGAGTCCTTGACAGAATGATAAATGGAGCAACAAGTTGATAACAATTTTGAATTTGGTTGTCATTTTAGCGGCCCTGATCTTTTGTCAACACTTTTGCACTCTTTTCCATGTTAGTTGCAACCAGTTTTACATATTGACCTTGTTGTTTTGGATACACTGGCTTTGAAAAAAAGAACAATTCCACAAGGGATATTACATTGATTTTTTTCGATTTCTTATCAAGAAAAATGAGTAGAATGACTTTACTATAGTTCTCTTAGTAGAACTTTGGTTTTGTTATGATGTATGCCAATCTTTGGAAATTTCCATAAAGAACTCCAAGTTCAACTATAAAATGACTAGTGGCATTTATGAATATAAGTCCCAAAACAATTATAGTTATGATATAGTTCTTATTATACATTTCTATACTTCAGAGTTAAAAATTTTGGAGGCTATAAAATACTCCCACACATTTGAAGACACATTTGATGAAAATGAGAGAAATTGTGATTTATGGATAGATTTAGTGGAAAAACACCAACAATGTAGTGATGCAAAAGTGGTTATTTCTCTTTATGCGGGGAAAAGTTTAATCAAGGCTTGTTGTACATATGGAAGAAGAATTTCATGTGTTGAGTCACAAAGGACTATCATGTTAAATAATTACAAATATTTTCAACTATCAAATTTGATATCCATTAACTTCTTGGAAAATTTAGGTACTACAATTCATTTATTTTTTTCTTATAATACTTTGGATACTATTTTTTTCATATTTCTTAATTGTCAAAGTGTTTACTAAAATGATTAATGATGGAGATTCTAAAAGAGAGAATGATGAAAGTGGGAAGAAAAAAATTAGTCAACATAGTGCTTATGTTGTTGAAAAAAGTATGGAGATGGAAACAGGAGAAGAAGGAGGAGAGGAAGAAGTTATCGTACCAGGTACATAATTTGTTTGATTTTTTTCTCTTCATAAATTTTCAATTTATTTACTTTCCATATTCATAACATTTTTGGATGACTATTATAGGGAAGTATGAGATGAATGAAGTTAATCAAAACAATGACCATGGAATGATGGAGATAGAAATGGGTATTAATCATTGTAACTCTATATTTTTATTTATTTTTATTTTTTTATTATTCTAAATTACTGTGATTCATATCATTTCATATGTTGATTATAGTTGGAAATAAAGAGAATGAATATAATGACCAGGGCACTGTCCCACAAAACTAAAATCAAGACCAAAATATTATTATGGACGATTATAGATGATTCTTTTTTGTATAGTTGTTTAATGAATTTTGTTCATTGTCACAATTTATAACATTTTTTTTATGTTTATTATAGTGACAAGAAAGGAGAACCAAGACATTGATCAAATGAAATTTAAACAAAACTTTAATCAGAACAAAATATAACTGGTACTTATAATTTGTCCACTTGTTTTCCTTGTTATTTAATGATCCTATTCATTCTCACAATTCAAAATAGTTTATATGTTTAATTTGGAAACAAATAAAGGTAACCAAGATGATGATGAGGTGCAATGTTACAAATATGATGACAATGTCATATCCGATGCTTATAACTTGTCTTCTTGTTTATTTTATTATTCTTCAAACTCAAATTCTTGTAACTACCATAGCGTTGTATATTTTTATTATAGGAACAAATAAAAAGGATAAAATTAACAATCAGAATAATGTTAAAGGTGTGTGTGTGTGTTTCTATTTAAAGGTTGCATTACTAATGTTTTTCTTGGTATTGGTATTTGATTGAAGGTTTAATATGTTCACTTCAGGTCCTATCAAGATGATAAAATAAATTATTGTTTCATCTATAAATAGTGCAGAAACCACTCAAGGTAAGTGTATCGTTTCAACAATTTTTTTAGTAATTTTTGTAACATGAATAAAATGGTTTGACTATATTATTTTCCATTGTGTTGCAGCCAACATAACTAAAAAGAAACTGGTTATTTTTTAACTAAAGGACATCTTTTATCATAGCATCGATGATGAAGCAACAAACAAAGGGCATATTGAGAAAATGGGAGTTGATGCTGATTACACAATAGAGAAAATTATTTTGGATTCATCCACATGCAAAATCATTTTTTGAAATGTGTTTAAAAAATGAATCTCTTTACATTGCAATTTGAACGACAACTTTGAAACAAAGCACAACAAGATTTCTAAAAAAGTTGGTTTTACAAGCATTACAAGATAAACTTGTGTTTAAGTGGACTGCTTCAGACTGTAAGCCACAAAAGGGACATATGGTCATTGACAATCCAACGAAAGTTATACACACTAAATCATTGAAAAAAGTGTGGGGAATGCATACCCAATATGATGCAACCAATACTATTATAGTTGTTTGTTTAATTGAGAGAGTGAAAGAGAATCCAAAATAAAATGTGATTCTTGCCCCTCCATTCATTGGAGTAAATCGAGGGGATAATTGGTTGATCCATGAGCTATGGAGAATATTACATAAACTCAACAAGGCTACGGATGTGCGAGCTATTTTGAAGGATGTTCAATTACATTTAGAAGTACCTTAAGATTATAGATGTCTATATCATGCTATTATATGTATGACATCATGAATTATTACGTTTATTTCACAACACTAATAAAAGAATTGTTGATTTGGTTTGTCATTACTAAAAATAAAATATTTTTATTTTCTTTATTTTTGGTGAGATGAATGGTCATTTAATGTTTTCATATCAAAATTTCCCATGCTATATATATATATATATATATATTACAACGGATTACATTGTATGTAAAATTAATAGATAACTGGTCTATTTGTTTTAATTAGATCATTACAATTACTTTCTTTAAATGTGGTTCAAGTTATCATTATACCTCTTAGAAATTAGTAATGTGAAGGATGACCCATTGCATTCTTATAACCCTTTTTATTCCATATAAGTTGAAAAACTATATTAAGTTGTATGTAGCACCAACAATAAACATACAATTTGTACTAAAAGAAGCACAAAAAAAACTAAGGTAGAAACTCTATAAATTAACATATAATTAATTAGGTATGAAATTTAAAAATTGTATTATATTTCATGTGAAAATTAATATATAATTAGTTTGTTTACTTGCACTAGACCATTGTAATTATATTTTCAATTGCAATTAAATAAATCAGTATAACTCTTAAAATCAATGATTTAAATGGTGGGTCAATGCATTCTTATAAGACTTTTATTCCATACAAATTAAATAAAGGTATTAGGCTGTATATATAAAGTAAACATATTATTTGTTTGTTCATTTTAATGGGGCAATTGTATTTGTATTTTGTGCTACTTTGAACTCATTGTAAAATTACGTTTGCATAGAAATGGAAATAGTTCATAATAAATATTAACATCATTTTTAAAATGATAGGTTTTTATGTACTTAAGCAATGAAGTGTTGAAGTGGAGATATGTTAATATCATACATGTGGTTGCAGTGCAGATGCAGATGGAAATTACTACAAGTCAAAAGATGTTGTTGATATTTGAAATGAAGGAGTATTCTTCCAATCATACACCAAAGATGAACAAAATTTTCATATTCAAAGAGAACTAGATTGGCAGTTTGGTGATAGGTCCTATTTTTTAAGGCCTTTTCAATCAGAAGTATTAAAATATTGCTTAAGAAATTATGATGTCGCAATATGGACATTAAATGTCACCCACAAGTACATCCGAAAAGTACTTGAAAAATCAAATATTGATATAGAGGACTTTAAATTTGCGTGGGATAGGTCCATTGTCATTTGCAAACAAAATTGGAAGTAGGGAGAACAAGACAATTTTATGAAAAAAATTGATTGATGTGTGGTCCCAATATGGAGATAATTATGAAGAATCAAATGTATTGCTAATAGATACAGAAAAACGTACTTCTCAATTCATCAGATATCGATCAAGTCGCATCTTGATAAAATCATATACAGGAAAAGAGTAAGATACGTGGCTTATGCATGTTTTATTCCCCTTTCTTAAGACACTTCATTGTATCAAACAAAAACATGAGTACATTCGAATGTTCAATAGAACATGTACTTCATTGTAGTTCATGGAGATAATTTCTTTTATAAATTTGATGAGAAGTACATTCCAATTTTTCAATACATTTTGGACATAGTTTTTGTTGAATCAATTTGTATGATTTTACATTTTTTGAAATATATGGGAATTGCCAATTATATTAATATGTATATTTCTTATTATTTATAAATGTTTTTGCAATGACTTTGTTGTATCGATTTTTTTTCTAAGATGTGTGTGCGCGTGCGCGTGTGTTCTTAAATGAATTGTTTTCCATTCAAATTATCTTACATGAACCATCGAGGCATTTTATTTTTAATGATTTATGTTTACTTATATGTATCAATAATCATATGTAAATGTGAAATATTAGTTTTCAAATAGAACTCGCAAACAAAGGTGCTATTCTTACTAAAGAAATTACAATAATTTACTTGGTAAATGTTATGTGCATTGTTCACTATTCACAATGCATTATTCACTATTAAGGCTAATGATAAATGTGTCATAGGTAAATGATTTGATCTTTTTGAAGCATAAGATATGTGATTTATCAATCGATAGTTTTCACAAATTTATATGCTTAAATCAATTAATGGTTGTAACTGCAATCATATCATATTGAAAATCAACAAGGCACAAAGTCAATTATTCATTGTTTACATATAAAATGCACTAATATGAATGCATAAAATGTGATATGTAATTTTTTAGATAAAAATATATTGTAAATAATTTTGCATTTCTTAAAAAAACATATATATAATAATAATGATTGATAAGTGGATTATCAATGTTTGATTACATACTATCAGGATGAATTATGTCATTGAACTTTTTGAACCGTAAGGCATTTAATTTCATTATTTAAAGTCATTTTTTGTAAATTTATATTTTAAATAAACTGAAATCATATCAATTGAGCAATAATTATATTATTGACTTGTGCTTAGTTATGTCCATTAATATGAGTGTATAAATGTGATTTATAATAGCCATATACTATGATGCATTTTTTTGAAAAATAAGTCTTTTAATTTCTTGATAATAAGTATTAAGTGGACTATTTAGGCTAACGGGTGATCGTTCATAAGTGAATACTACTCGTTAAATTTTAGGGCATTCAATTTTTAACCCATATTTTTTTTCATATATTCTTGAATCAATTATTTGCATATGCAATCATCTTATCTCATTTAATTTAATAAGGAATCCATTTATTGACTTTTATTTGTCTATCACATAATCTATTAAGACTATATTAATCTCATATTGTATTGTTTTGAAACAAAACTCCATGGAAAACAAAATTCTCTTCTTAATAAAACACGGAATAATTAATTAACAATTTGTTAAGTGGACCATCTAGACTCATTAAACAAATGGGTAAAAAATGGTTGTATTTAAAACTTTTTGCACCACAAGACATTGGTTTTCCAATCCATATTAGCATTTTGTCATTTTCAATTCCTAAATAGTTTATTTGTGGTTTAAATATTTTCATAGAATCCAATATGACTTGAAAAATTCTATTTGTCTATATGCATTGATAGAATTTCATAAGTGCGATGCAATTTTTAAATGTAACTCTTAATGTAAGAATATATATATATATATATTACAAAACATATTATAATTAATTGATAATGATTTTTAAGTAGTCTATATAAATCCATTTATCGACTTTTATTTTCATATCATGAGATTTAAACTAAGTGTGTAAATGTGGCACTTTTTTTTTAAAATAAAGCTCCATGTATATGAAATGTTTTTCCTAACAACACACGGAATAATTAATTGGTAATGAATGTTAAGTAGATTGTTAAAGTTATTTCAAGGTACGGGTCATAAATAAATGTATTTAAATTTTATGCAACATATGGTATTTGATTTTCCCACCTTTCTTAACATTTTGTAAATTTCGATTCTTAAATAAATTATTTGTAATTGAAATAATCTCATAGAAGCCAACAAACAAGTATGTATTAAATTATATTTAGAATGTATGTATGTATAAATGGAATTTATTTTTGAAATAAAGATCTCAATGTAAGTAAAAATTATATTTTTTAGAAAATTAATAATTTAAAATCAATTATTTATGAGTTCTAACTGGTTTATTCTATTTTGAATTGACAACTTTTTCTAACTATGCATTATTAAATCAATTATTCCTATATGTAATCATGTCATATAAGTCAATAAGTCAAGAAAGCATTAATTTATTTTTATTTAACTATCATGTGGTTTAATATGAATGTATAAATGTGAAATTGCTATTTCTAGAATAAAAAACCATGTAAAGAAAATGATTTTTCTAATAAGATATGGATTAATAAATTCACCATGAGCATTAAGTAGACTATTTAAGCTCATTCAAGAGATGAGACATAAATGGATGCCTTTAAACTTTTTACAGCATATGACATGCTTTTCCCATCAACATTAACATTTTCTAAATTTCAATTCTTAAATAAACTATTTGTACTTAAAATAATCTCATAGAATCCAACAAGACTCAAAAGTTATTTATTGAATTTCATTTAGTTATATGTATTCGTATAAGTTTATAAATGTAATTTATTTTTGAAATAAAGCTATTAATGCAAGTAAATATATATCTTATACAAAACTACTCAGGATTAATTGATAATCAACTTTAAGTGGTTTATTCAGGCTACATGAAAAATCAAGTGTCATAGATGAATGCCTTTTAATACATATTTAATCTTCAAAATCAATATCTTAATGATAACTTACTTCTATTTACATTAGGTATTTAATAATTAAAGGACACAGGGACTTATATAAATTTCAACTAAAATACAGGAGTTATGTTTCACATTTATTTCTTCCCCATTAAAAATGCTTATCATTTTCTCTTCTTAGTGAAAGTAATGGTCAATCATGGTTTTCCATACAAATGGTTGACACTAAATTTACATCGAGACTATTATTGGTTTAACAATGTTGACAAGGAGAGATCAATATCCACACTACCATCAATTGTGCTAATATTTGAAAACCCTTGCCTCCACTACTTACAAGAAGTCACCACTAAAGTTTCTTGTTTACTTCAATTTGTGACATTGTCCATCATAATGGAATGACTTGAATATCCATTTAAGAAATCTCATTTGATGTACTTGGATTTGAGTGGAGATAGATCAATGGTGCCTAAACTTCTTGAAATACCTAGATCAACAATGTATAACTTTTATAGTGGATGCTTGCATGCTATGAAGATGAATGATGACCCCCTCATTAGTGCTTCATAAAGGCACAAAGGGACCATAGGAAATTGAGCACATGAACATTTTACTAAGGTTTTAGTAGACTAGTTTCAATGCAATGCAAGGGACACTTATCCTTGTCATTTACAATAAGATCCTCACATCACCATCATTCAATCAACAAATACCCCGTAGGTTTGGGGAAAGGGGGTTAGAGTTTCCAGACATAAAATTTAAACATTGAGGAATCTAGCATGTTATCCATAAATATAATATGTTTATTGGATGTTTGACATACTAATATGATTTAGCTTAAATCAATTTCTTCTAAGAATTTGATTTCACTCCTATTGTGTATTTATACTATTGTACATAACAACCCCAAGTTTGACCTATTCATGATCTCTAATTGGTTTGAAATTACTTGCAAATTATTTTAATATTGAATCAAGTTAATATGGCGATTTAGAAAAGAATGAATGTTGTTGAAGGCCTTGTAATAAAATACTTCCAGATTTAATGAAATATGTGTTATACAGACCAAGGAGTATATGAAACAAATCATGAATAACAATCTGTTGAGAAAAAAGAGTTCATTTGTATTAAGTGGAAACAAAAGAAACCATTACAACCTGAGCCTTGGTGTTGTGCAGGTCCCTCCTAGGGTCCAACAAGAGTTTTCCTTTACTTTGATCAGCTCACCCACTCTCAAATAAGGCTAGGAAAGGATGGGAATCTCTCCTCTCAAGCTTTACAAGGGAGTCCTAATTCCAGCAACATCTACCCTTAGGAATGTTCAGCTTTCAACCTCCCCTCCCTTTGGCCCAATGCCTGTATTTATAGTGCTCTAGAGGAAGTTATTCAGGTCCACCATCAATGGGATAAGCCCCTCTTTGGATGGGAAAGCTCCCCTCTTGATGGGATAAGTTCCTCTTTGATAGGGATACATGAACCATCTGGAGGTGCTCCATACACGTCAAACAAGCTTCTAGAATGCTCTAGAAATGACCACAAGTAACTTTTTTGGAGTGAAACTTGCGCCTTTTGACCTTTATAGGAGTACACACCCTCCCCTTTATAGACAGAGCGTACAAGTACGCAGGTATTGTGAACTTGGGGTGTGTACACGCAGGTAAGGCTAAGAGAAACTGCGTACCCCAGAGATATATAAATTTTTAAAGACTTTCTCTCTTTCTTGGAGTTTGACATGGAGAGAAGAGGTATGAGACTTGCTAAGGAGGATAGTATGACAGTTGATGGAGCCATACTAACTCCAAATAGTCATGGTGACAAATTTTAGTGTAACTGATTGCCCCCTATAGTGCGAAACCTGTAGTAGATAAGGGTTTCATATCATCTAGGAAGGGTGAAGTACTTTATCATTTCAAGGATTATCTTGTGGAGAGCCCAGTCAGAACCTGCAAGTATTCAACACAAAATACATATATAAGATCATATCATCGCTGAGGTAGGCATTCCCATACTCAGATTGAAAACTTTAACTAACAAACTATCTACTGTTCTGATACAGGAATGATTTTGCAGTACATCATAATTATAGACTTTTGTAGACACAGTATGGACGCAACCATCTGTTTATAGTTAGTCTACTGTATAATGAATACAAAACTCCTCGCAGCCTGGATGGTGGAAACTAGATCCAGGGTCTTCATTTCTACTTCCCGAACAGGTACAATTCTATCCATGCGAATAAATGAGTTGATGTCGAACATGGTAGAAACCACTTGATTACCAGTCAATGATGTAAACTGTTAACAAGCGTGAGAGAGACCACCAGTGATGTCAATGGTTCTCAAAGTACCCAGTACAATCCATGAGATGTGAATGAATGAGTTGATGTCGAACATTTCACGGAATCCTTCGATCGAAAGTCAATGATGTAAACCGTCGTCAAAGGCGAGAAACCTGCCATTGATGCATGCAGACTTCAAGGTACTAACGATTCCTAGGTCATATTTCTAGATAATGTGCTGATGTTGATAGAAAGCGACCCCTTGCAGGCAAGCCCACAACACGAAATCATAGATCAAGTTGAAGAAATGTAGCTGTAAGGACTGACTCAGGGATGGTCAAGATGGATGATGGGTATTTTGCAGATGAATGATTTATTTGCAGAGACCTCTTGAACACATAGCGACACAACAGATGGCTTGGTGACATTTGACCCAAAGTTAATACCCAGCTGAAGACTTTCAATGTGGTTTGATCGACTGTGAGGCAAAGGATTTCCCAACCCAGGTGAATGCCAAGTGTCATGTTCAAGAGTGGTGATAAGGCTTCTTCTCAGACAAAGGATAACAAATAGGCTCATTTTTCTCTCTTTTCCCCCACCATTTCTGGCAAGTACCTCTTTATTTTTTACAAGCTTGAGGAGGATAACATATGCTTAGTTATAAGCTCATCCTTCGGATGAGTCCAACTTAGTTTTGATTCGAACCCTAAGAAGGAGTGGTATGTTCCTGTTTGTAATCGAACAGGTCCTTTACTGTGAAATTTTAACGAGTCCAGTATAGGAGAAACTCGGCGTTTTTCAATTTTAGAGAGTCTGAAAAAACTTAAGAAGACTCCAGGTTGAACTTTTTCGTAAAGTTGTGTCTCCCAAGCCCGAAAAAGTATAAAATAATACTTGAGATAACCGCTTGATCTTGCGACCAAGGAGTACTTTCATGATTAGTTTCTTTGACCTGAAAAGTAAAAAGCGATCAAGGACACGTCGTTTTATTTCCAATATCGAATTTGAAACGACAAAAATCCGACAATCGTTTCCTGTTTTTACGGTCAAAAAAGGGCTATAAGGGGACCGTCTTTTAATTCCATTTTAATGAGTGTAAAAGAAACACTCGGCAATCTTTTCATATTTTAGGAGTCAGAAAAGGGCTTAAAAGATGACTCTGATATTTTTGTTTGTGAAAAATGATTTTTCCCTGAAATCCTTTTATCCTGCGCAAAAACCAACATATTACTCATACCTGTTTAAAGATAGATAAAAAATACTTGAAAAATACCTTTTCATGGTGGAAAATAAACAAATTTGACATTTATTTACTCAAAAAACCTATAAAAAGGGCTTTTACCATTTCATTTTTACCATTTTACTGTTGAGGAGAGAAAAAGGGTTTTTGGCAAGAAACTTCCCATGGATATTGCGGAGAATCCGACCGTCGAAACCGAACGTCGTCTCATCAGGTATTCTACAACATCCTCCCTTGCATTTCCATCCGTTTAGAATACATTTTTAGGCTTTAGTTTTATTTTTTGGAGGCCTTGGGGGTTTCAAGGTCTGCTTTTCGGGGTACGCAGGTGCCCCATGGGTGACCTGCATACCCCGACATTTTCTCCATTGGGAAAATGCCAGGCGTACGCAGCTTGCCTTAAGAGAAGGTGCGTACATACGCCCTGTCTCTAAAGGGCTAGCTGCGTACACCGCGGAGTGGATTTTTAAACTCCAATTTCTCCAAAATGAACCAAAAACTTTCATTTTTATGGACTCTAACAGATGTTTTATGGTGTGTAGATTGCCCACCATGCTTGATTGGTGCGAGAGGGAACACGAAGATGTGATTTGGCCGCGATTAATCATCATCCTTCCATTGATGCTTTGAAGCCATGTGGTCTTTACAAATACTGGGCCATACCTGGCATGAGGGCCCAAGTGCGCTTTCTAGAGTGGCTGGTCGAAAGGTGGAACGTTCAAGATCAGTGCTTTTACATCGGAGGGCACCAGCTCGAGATAGAGCCCTCTGATATTTACTTTCTCACTGGTTTTCCGAAGAGGGGCGAACAATTGACTCTGTCCGGGACTAGGCTGGGTGGCCAGTCCATTGCTAGCCTCCGACTAGAGTGGTGTAACAACCAAAACCAGGATAAGGGGATAGAAATCAAAAAGATATCCCTACCTGAACTTATGGTAATTGCCTTTACAGTTACCATACTTTGCGGTGCTGCCGCTTTGCACATTGCCACCGGGTCCCAAATGCGGATGGCGATTGACTGCTATCGGGGCACCATTTTCAACTGGTGCGATGTTGTGTTGGCCAATTTAAAGGGCACCCTGACTAGGGCAAAAAAAGGGCAACTGAAGACTTTTGGTTATGGGCCCTTAGTTGTGAGTTTTGCCCTAGAGAGGGTTCCGATTTTGATCCCGCAGCAGCTCACTGTTGAGGCTGGGCTTCCCCGAGAGCCTAAGTTGATGTGATGGGTTGCGGTGATGGCCCGTCATCCTGACAAGGGCACGGAGGTTGTCTGATTTAGACCGGATTATTTTCACTGGTTAGAGAACCAGGTCTTCTCGATTCAGGATTTTCCGTATGCCGGAGTTGATTTTCATGGAGATCCGGACATGATTCTTCCACCGGGAGAATAGTGGGACGACACATGTACTTCATTTTCCACAAGTTTTTTAAGTTATTTACTTTTTTTTTTTGTATCGTCTCAAAACTGACAGTGACAATTTTCAAAATGCAGATGTAGGCCCACAACGTCCGGCAAATCTCCGGCCTTTCGAGAGGAGAGTACCAGTTGCACCAGCACCGGCCCCACAGGATGCGGCCGCAAAGACCTTAGCTGAGTTGGAACAGGACCTAGAGCGTCTTATGGCAGACATACCAGAGACGACTATAGATGATATCCCTATCAGACTTCAGCGCTATGTGGTCGTAGTCCCATGACCTTTTAGGAGGTTCTTGTGTAGGGTAGCGCATGCAGTGATGTCGTATAGATAGCACCACCAGTGACTGGCTGGTCACTTTTGTAGACACATGTGACATTTTGGTTTTTTGTACTTATCATTTTTGCCGATCATAAGGTGTTTTTCAACCTATGATTGAAGACGATGTATATTTGACACACTCCTATCTATATATATATCATTATTACCGGCTTATCTTGTTAAACATGTGTGATGAAATGTTTTTAAATTTACATGTATGATTATCGCAAATGTCTGTCTAACATTCGAGAAGCAATTGCATCTGCTAATGTATTTAATGACCTTGGAATATGCTAATATTCAATGTAATCAAATTCACGTTCCAAGAGGTGCACTCTCAAAAATAACCTTAATAACACTGGATTTCTAATGGCATAAACTCTATTAAGCTGTAATACAATGAGTTCAAAATCTAACCTCACTATCAAATTCCGAATCCCAAATGAAATAGATTCAGACAATAACTCAATCACTGCACTGTATTCTGCAATGTTGTTTGTTGTTTGACCGAGGCTCACCCCATGCATAGAAACTAACTCGTCAGAGGGCGAATAGATAACCCAAGCTGCGGAAGAGATATTCTGTGTACTACGACAAGCACCATCAGCGAATCCAATGTACGTTTGGAGAGGCGTCGACAGCTGCAATATCAAGAGTAAAACCAAGATAAGCCAGAATAATGACGAAAAGAACACTCTCTAAGCTAAGCACACTGTCTATACTAACAAACACATCAGCTAGAAAGAAAAACTAACCTAACTAAATCTCCATACCCATTTCTGGTGAGTCTCGATTGCCAATGCAGCGTCACGTCGAGTCTCATCTAATTGAGCTAAGTATAATAGACGCTTCTCCTCTTCGGAAGTAGCTGGAAGTAATTCGACAGCCATTTGAAGTGACGGGATTTCGCATTCAATGGGCAACACTGCTTCCAAACCATAAACTAGTTGGAAAGGAGTGAAGCCTGTTGATGTTTTCACTGAGGTTCGGTATGCCCAAAGCGCGGAAAATAGCATGTTGTGCCAATTCAACCGATGAATACCAATGATTCGTCGGATCATGATAACTAAAACTTTGTTGATAGACTCAACCAGGCCATTGGCTTGTGGATAATAAGGAGTTGAGCTATCGTGACGCAAACCAAGCTGGCCTGTAAGTTTTGTCATCATAATGTTTCGAAAATGGCACCCATGGTCAGTGATTATCGCTTGTGGGACACCAAACCTAGCAATAATGTGATTGAATACGAAAATCGCAGCTGTCTTGCCGTCTGCCTCGAATGTAGGCATCGCCTCGGCCCACTTAGTAAAATAATCAACCGCAAGGATGATATACGCATGCCCCCCGGCCGAGTGAGGGTTACATGTAATAAAATCGATACCCCATTTGGCAAAAGGACCAACGGAAATTATAGGGTGGAGAGGAGCAGGTGGTGCGCGCATCTTGCGATCAAACACTTGACAGTTGTGGCATTTCTGGACCGTAATAATACAATCTTTAAACAAGGACGGCCAGAAGTAGCCAGCGCGCAATATCTTTTGGGCTGTGGCATACCCAGACATATGACCGCCACGCGCTCTAGAGTGACAGTTGTTCAAAACCCTTTCAGCTTCCTCATGAGTTAAGCAACGACGAAAAACCAAGTCCGCCCCACAACGATAAAGAGTATCTCCAATAATTTTGTACTGTTGGGACTGGAATCGAATTTTCCGACGTTCCGACTTTGAAAGTTCAGGCCGAAAGGATTGGGTTTGGAGATAGAAAATTATATCCCCATACCACGGATCTAAAGTGCTGATGAGAAACAGAGATTCGTCCGCAACTGGTTCCTCTGCCACAGTTTCCGTGTCAGCACGCGGGAAATCACACATCAACTCCACAAAAACTAAAGATTTCTTAGACTTAGACTTTTCAAATTCCAAGTCGAACTCCTGCAGGATAACGATCCATTTAGAGTACTTGCCCCCTAGCAATTGTTTAGTCAAAATGTAGATCATAGGGTTGCAATCCGAAATGACTGTAGTTTTACGGAGAAGAATGTAGGGACGAAACCGTTGGACAGCTTGAACAGCTGCCAAGGCCAATTTCTCCACATGTGAATATTTGAGCTCAGTGGGATTTAACATCCGACTAAGATAATAGATCACATGTTCCATTCCAAATTCATCTTCCTGGACTAAGACCATTCCAATGGTGGAATGAATGGCGGTGAGGTACAAAAAGTAATCCTGGTTGTAGTTGGGAGGATGTAGCAACGGTGCATGGGTCAACGCGTGCTTTAGCGCATCAAAAGATTACTGAGCTATCTCATCCCAAGAGAATTGAGCATTTTGTTTCAACAACCAGGTAAAACCCTTGGTAATCTCGGCGTAGTTAGGAATGAATCGGCGTAAAAAGTTTGCTTTCCCCTGCAAACTTTGGAGTTGGCGAAGACTCGAAGGAGGAGGCAATTTGATGATAGCTTCTACCTTCGAGGGATCGATGCGAATGCCGGCTTTTGAAACTACAAATCCCAGCAATCGTCCCACTTCTATGCAGAAGACACATTTGTGTGGGTTCAACCGTATACGATAAGGCCAACACCTCATAAAAATTGCTCGTAAATGGACAAGGTGATCAGCTCGATGTAAGGAGTGAGCGGGAAAATCATCAAGATACGGTTGCACAATGTGCTTGATGTCATGAAATGCATAAGACATCGCCCTTTGAAAAGTGGCTCTGGCATTCTTAAGCCCAAAAGGTAATTTGCAATAAGCAAATGTCCCCCATGGACAAATGAAAGCCGTTTTTGGTTGATCGGCAGGTAGAATATTGATTTGGTTGTAACCGGAAAAACCGTCCATAAAGGAAAATATTTCACTGCCGGCACAATCATCAATTATTTGATCGATATAGGGCATTGGATAGTTTTCCTTGGGACAAGCACGATTGATATCCCTATAGTCGATACATATTCTTATTGTTCCCTGTTTTTTGTTAACCGGAACAATATTCGATACCCAATCCGTTAACGGGATCGGATAAATGAAACTTGCTTTCAACAGCTTCTCAACTTCTGCTTTAATCGCAGCCGCTTTTGTGGGTGAATCTGACGCAGACGTTGTCGGACGGGTTTAGCGTCCGAGTACGTCTTGATTTCATGGACAACAATGGCGGGATCAATTCCTGGCATTTCCTCATAAGACCAGGCAAACACGTCACGAAATTCTTGAAATAGGGCCTTGTATGTTTGAATTTCGTCATCTGAACACGAGGCACCAATATGAATGTGTTCAACAATTCCGGGCTTCACTGAAATGTCAATGGGAATAGTGCGAGAAATTTTTCCCAAATTCAGCTCTAAATCAGGATGTTTCATTGGACTCTGAGTGTCTTTGACATATTCAGCTGTAAAGATTGATGAGAAATCGTTTTCAAAACGATCATCCTCAGGTAAAAACGAAGATCTATGATGGAGATCTTCCCATGGTAAATCGTCTACACACAGGACTTCACAAAGCTGTTCGTCAGACGACACAACTTCGGGAAACGTTATTAACTCCGAGGTTGACACGAAAATGGATTCTTCACGGACCACATTCATTTGGTCAATTTTAGTTGAACTCGGGTCGGTAAAATACTGCACGGCTTCATAGGCTATTTCATATGGACTCAAAGGCATTGCATCACCAAATGAGTCTGTCTCAGATTCAGAAGGAACGATCTAAGGATCGTCATAAATAATAGTGTCTGAAGTAATCATATGAATAGATGCAAATGAAGACACGGCACTGATTGGAGGAAAAGGAAAAGTTCCCAGTAAACCGACATCTTTAACTAATCCTACGCCAACATCCTTGTAAGGGATAGTCGTTTTACCGACATGCTGGATACTCTCTGAAGAGGCTGGGTTGGATGAAAAATAAGCCAGCTGGTCTATGGTTAGGATCTTGCCATTGTGTGGAAACTTTATTACTCTGAAGACCGATGAAACGATCGCTATCATAGCGTAAGACCAACTTCGACCCAAAAGAAGGTTGTAGTCTAGAGGGGCATCAACCACCTCCACATCTAGACTAACGGTTTTTCCTTCAACCCCTATAGGCAAATCCTATAGAATGCCAAAAGGATGGAACCCACGGCCATCAAAGGCCTTAAGAATTGTCGGGGATTGATTTAGTGAAGGAGAACCAAGCGATCTCCAACACTGTATCGACATAATACACGTGGAAGCTCCCTCATCAATTACAGTCCGATGAATAGGCCTGTTTTTTACTATCACTGGGATCTGGAAAGCCATCTGATGAGGTAAACGCAGTGTACTATTTTCTAGATCAAAGATTATTAGGTTCGGGTCCTGAACATCAACAGCTCCTATAGCCGACAAAAGTAATTTTCGTTGTGTTGGGCATGATTGCAGCACTTCTAAAGCCGACATTGCTGAGGGTGAAACAGCTAAATCCTCAACAATGTTGTAATTCTGGGCCGCTCTCGCATGTGGATTGAAAGCAGACCTTCGAAGTACACCCTTGGGGGGCGGTTTGATTACTAAGTCAGGGTTAGGTTTCTCGATCTGTAGTGGATCGGAACCGGGAGCTGAGGTTGATGGATTTGAATGAGAAGATTCTGCTTCTTTCGATCCATCAACAGGAATTTTACTACCATAATCTTGCGATCGAGTTGCAATCCTTACATGAGACATCATCAATATGGGTTCTTCAGTGGCACCCGAGGAAGAACGTATCATCTTACTCTCCTGCTTTGGAAATGGATCTTTCAAAACAGCAGGAGTTGAGGAACCTTTGACGATTTTCACAACCTCGGCCCGATGGGGGCAATCTCTTGTAAAATGATCCTCTTCACAAATAAGACAAGGATATCGAGGTTTGCGCTTTCCGTCATTGGTTTCCGACTTTTCTGTTTTCTCCTTTGGAGTCTTGTCTGCTTTACCCTTCTTCTTACCTTTCTTCTTCCCACCGTTTTTTGATTTAGCCGTAGATGACTCTACAGCGTGAATATCAGCGGAAATTTCAGGAGAAGATTTTCCTGTCGGGGAATCGGGTAAGGTTATAATGGGCGAAGAATTCTTTGAAGACTTCTTCTTGCTTTTAGTATTTACCGTACCAATCATGCCATCAGCAGCATGAGATCCCGAAGGAGCAGCAGCGATTTGATTTGACTTTGGAAGATCTGGGATCTTTTCGTGTAACGTACCTGACTGAGTGTAAACTAAGTCAAGGTACTGCGCTTGAGCAATCACTTGCTCCTCAGTAACTACTCCGGCCTTAGCTACGTCTTCAGTAATCTTCGGTAATAATTATTTAACAAACCATTCAGCTAAGATTTGGTCCGGGATAAAAACTTTCACTAATCGCCATCGACGTCTCCATTCATGTATATGATCGGAAATATAAGTGGATGTCGACTGTTTTAATGAAGTTAGTAGCTCGGTGCCATTATCATATCTGACCGGCAACTGAAAATGAGTTAGGAACGAGGTAGCTAACTGACTAGCATTGTAAAAAGAGGCCCGTGGTAACTCAATGTACCACTTGGCCGCGAGACCAATGAGCGTACGCTGGAAAAGACGTAAGCAGATCGAATCATCCGAGATGGAATTTGAAGCACACCAGAGGTGGTAAGTCATCACATGATTTGACGGATCCTCTCTAGACTTACCTTCGAACTTGGGTATATCACTGGGCAACTTATTCGGCATTGGCGGCCAGAACGGAAGATAATTTATTCGATCGTTCGTTAGGTGCAACAAGTCTGGTAAATCCAAAGTTGCGATAAACGGTAACTGCCGATTAGGATCCCTAAAACTCTGGGTCACAAGACCAGTCCCAGGAGGAGGATATCCAGGATAACTTGGAATAGGTATCGCATTCGGGATATTGTATCCTCCTGGAAAACGAGGATTAACCGGACCGTACTAGGGTTGCTGAGGTTGTTGATAAGTGTACCCAGGATACGGTTGATACTGGTAAACTGGTTGTTGGACAGCAGGCCCGTATTGGTACTGTCCCTGGTACGGTTGATAAGTGAATTGTGGTTGACTAGTGACAACCGTACTTAAACCAAGTTGTCCTACAGGCATCTGAACCGTAGTTTGAATCGTAGATCCAGACAATGGTAAAGATGTCTGAGGAGTAGCTGCAGAGACAGTAGAAACCGGAGCTTTCGATACTCCAGAAGAAAGTGTGGTGGAAGGAACAGATGTTGCGGTAGTTGCAGCAGTCGTTTGAGATGGAGTACTAGGTGCAATGGGCGACTGAGTAACTACCGAAGGTACAGAAGTTTGAACATTAGAATAGACTGGTTGCTGGGATGAACCAGCAACTAAGGGTTGTCCAGCTTGAGATGACAACTGTACGCTTGGCTGCAATACCTGTTGAACTTGCGATGGATCCCACACTATGTTCATTCTGGGGTATTGACCCATGACAGGTTGAGGATATTGAGATCCATAACCAGATTGAGGGTAGGATTGATAATTGAAAGGTACATTTCCCGTACCTTGAACATAATGTTGACCTTCAGGTGGTTGATAACCTTGACTCGAGTATTGACCTTGAGGTAGATACCCTTGAGGTAAATACTGATACTGGGGTTGACCTTGAGCTATGAATTGATACTGAGGTTGAACTTGGGGTACATATTGAGGCTGGGGTTGACCTTGAGGAATCTATTGTACTATGGGTACATACTGTCCTTGAGGTTGCCCCCCAGACGCAATTTGTGTACCTTGAAGTTGTCCCCCAACCGTTAATTGAGGCTGCCCCCCAGGTGGTAATTGGCCACCTTGAGGTTGAGAACCGGGAACTGAACCTGAAATCATGTAAATGTCTCCTACACCCAACGGTTTATTACCATTGTTTCCAGCTAATAACCCATGTTCAATGGGTTGAGGAGATGCTCCCGCAAAAGTACCAGAAAGTGACTGATACCCAGAGGGAACTGAAGGACCACCGTACAAGAAAGATTCACGAGACTGAGTGAACACGGACGACTGACCAGACATATTTACAGGAGTATAAATACCTCCAGGTGGATAAGGAATACGAGGTGGAGAAAAACTTATCCCTGAGTTGTCTAAATAATTAGTTAACGAAAGGTACCAAGTAGTACTTCTAGGAGGACTGTAAAAGATGGATTCACGCTCCCTTAGATCCATAGTAGGTTGATCTTCAAGGATAGAGACACCAAATTCTTCCTCTGGAGCAAGTTCTTCAATAGCTATCAAACCAGCAGGAAGATTTTCGGTGATGACCCTTTCTACCCTAGGTGAATCAGGTGCACTAGGAGTTGGAGTAACAGGTTCAGATATTTCAGGTTCTTCGCCTATATCACTAGTAGATGAAAAACTACCAACAAGCTCAGAAACTGCAACAGCTTCAGGATTATAACCTGTTTCTAGACCTTGGTAATCTGGATGGACTACCAACGACGATTCTCCTTCTTCAGGTGAACCTACTCTACTGCCACTAGGAGTTACAAGGACTTTCAAACCTTCGTAATGACCCGGAACCTCTTCAGGAGGTTCACCCCGAAGTCTACGGGACTTCCTCAACAAATCGGCCACAATAACAATCTCAGGAGACTTGCCCCTAAAGTCTCTAAAAAAACCAAACAAATTCGAATCACACGCCTAAAGAATCTAGGGCGTCAAACCATACACAAACAGTAGCCTTCCGGACCGAAAACACTAGTTGGAGATGAAACCCAACATCGCCGAATTTAGTACAGAAGTGGTGGGTGGAACAGTTACCCCGGCAACCTGCTTAATGAATAGACCGGCACAAGTTCCTCCACTTTAACCGTCTCGAGTGAAGTGAACCGGCCGGAAAATCCAAGTGAGTCTAGCTGACGTCTGCTCCAGGTACAGTGGGATCTTCCCTCCACCGTCACCTCGGTAGAATCCTAAAGATAATGGTCACTAAGGTTACCAACAGCAACAAATATACCTGGGGGAACAGTCTATGACCCGATAGCACGCAAGGGCAGAGTAACAAGCTCAATCCCCTTGCCGGCTCCTTGACAATAATCCAAGGTTTACCGACAAGTGACCCCAGGCTCCTCGACAATAATCTAAGGTTTACCGTTTGTAGTACGTGCGTATCTGGCGTCTTTCCCAATGAGGGAGGATTGATCCCCTCACTGGTTTGGACACGGTCTCGTGCTTCTCCTTTAAGAGGAGCTTTCCCAGAGTACAAATGAAACAGTTGGATTTATCCTACCACAAGATGATCTACTTGTTTGGTTTTACTGTCTTGGAGAGTCAATTACTCTCCTACTCCAAGACACTAGCCTGATCTATATTGGTGTTTCAGAGCCCTAGTAAATAAAAAGTTACTAAGTTGATTTTACTTTAAGCGTTAATTTTATGGCTTTTCTTTAAGACAAAAGGTAGTGGAGATGAAACTGATGGTGTGTAGACTCGACTCAAATCCACTAAAAATATGCACTTAGTATGATTTATACTAATTTTCTTTTTCAATGAATTTTCTAGCTAAGAGAGTTGGAGAATGAAAAATTGTTATAAAGACAACTTTCTTGGCAACGAAAATCAAAGAAACAAACTCTTTATCTTTTCAAAACATACAGCACATGACCACTAATTACTTCACGAAAATTCCTTTTCCTTTCAAAAACTCAAATGCTACCAAAGCAAACTTTCCTTCAAAAGATATTTTTTTGTATTTTTTCCTAATTAACAAAGCATGTAAAACTTACTTTAACAGACATCAACGTTAAAAAAGCTATGGCAATCAAATCAACTCAATTCCACTCAAAAGCAAATCCAAGAGAAATGCACCTAAAAACTAAATCTAACGAGGCAAAAGCCTACTAAAGATGATTCCCGGATGTTTTACTTAGTCAAAATGTAACTAAGGACTAGTTAATGCAGAACCAAAAACCAGTCAAAAACAAAAATCAAAATCTTTTGTTCTTTTTCTTAAGAATAAAATTCAAAGTTAAATCAACAAAATTTTTCGAGATTTGGCAAAGAAAGGACACAAAGGTAGGTTTCTCACAAGGGTGGATTCTATGACAGGCCCGACTCCTAAGAAGACTGAACAAAACCAGGGAGATCCAAGGTTTGACGACTTCTAAAGCCAAAGTCACTACAGGACGAGTGCGAAAATCAAACCCTAGGGCAAAATCTCTATGAATTTCACTAAAACTCTTGACACTGACGAAACAAGCTTAGGTGAAGATTGATGGCAGATAACCAGTGGATCTGGGCAGAAAAACAAATTAAAAACAAAATCTAAAAGGCAAAAAAGGAGAAAATTGAAAATTTCTCAATTTTGACAGGGTATGCAGGCCACCTGTTTGCACAGGTGCGTGTACGCTCTGTGCACAAAGCTACAGTGCGTACAGGTACGCACTGTGCTCAACGCAGAGGCTGCGTACTTCTAGCAAAACTAAGAAAAACTAAAATCTAATTTAACCCTAAGCTAGCCCACCCAAAAACACAGTCAGACAGCCAAAAACCAGAAAACAAACGACTTTTCTCAGACCAAAGTTTAACACAAAGGAAAAAAAATTCACATCAATGGATTCCCCAGTGGAGTCGCCATTTTGTCATGCGGAAAGAGTCGATAATGCAGACAAAACCGACCTCCCTAGAAGCAAAGGCTTTCTAGTGACAAACAAGACAAATAAACACTACCTTTCTCTAAACATGCATTGATAATACAAGTAATCAGGTGATTTTAACATACCTTTAGTCCAACACTTTGTAGTAGTCCAGCCTCGCCGATCTGGATGAGCTCCTCCTTCTCTTCGAAACCTGCATTCACTAACAAGCCAAAAGATTAAATAGCACCTGATAAACTTATAGAATAACACATATCCATCATACAGACCAAGGAGTATATGAAACAAATCATGAATAACAATCTGTTGAGAAAAATGAGTTCATTTGTATTAAGTTGAAACAAAAGAAACCATTACAACCTGAGCCTTGGTATTGTGCAGGTCCCTCCTAGGGTCCAACAAGAGTTTTCCTTTACTTTGATCAGCTCACCCACTCTCAAATAAGGTTAGGAAAGGATGGGAATCTCTCCTCTCAAGCTTTACAAGGGAGTCCTAATTCCAGCAGCATCTACCCTTAGGAATGTTCAGCTTTCAACCTCCCCTCCCTCTGGCCCAATGCCTGTATTTATAGTGCTCTAGAGGAAGTTATTCAGGTCCACCATCAATGGGATAAGCCCCTCTTTGGATGGGAAAGCTCCCCTCTTGATGGGATAAGTTCCTCTTTGATAGGGATACATGAACCATCTGGAGGCGCTCCATACACATCAAACAAGCTTCTAGAATGCTCTAGAAATGACCACAAGTAACTTTTTTGGAGTGAAACTTGCGCCTTTTGACCTTTACAGGAGTACGCACCCTCCCCTTTACAGACAGAGCGTACAAGTACGCAGGTATTGTGAACTTGGGGTGCGTACACGCAGGTAAGGCTAAGAGAAACAGCGTACCGAGAGATATATAGATTTTTAAATACTTTCTCTCTTTCTTGGAGTTTGACATGGAGAGCAGAGGTATGGGACTTGCCAAGGAGGATAGTATGACAGTTGATGGAGCCATACTAACTGTAAATAGTCATGGTGACAAATTTTAGTGTAACAGTTATGAAAATTGGTTGTTAGATTTTGGTGCTTCTCATCACATGAGTCCGAACAAAAATTGGTTCACTTCATATCAAGTTGTGAATATTAGTTTTGTGTTTATGGGTAATAATGTATATTGTCAAATTATTTAGATGGGAAATACCAGAATCAAAATCTATGATGACACAATTAGAACATTGACTGATGTTAGACATGTACCTGAGTTGAGAAAGAATTTGATTTCTCTAGGAGTATTGGACTCGGAAGGTTACAAGTTTATAGGTCAAAATGGAGTGTTGAAAGATTCAAAAGGTGCTTTGGTTGTTATGAAGGAAATGAGATAAGGAATCCTTACACACACAATGAAGTACTCAAGTTGGTGAGGCAACGACTATATTTGGGAAGGCAGAAGAAGATACTCTCTTGTGGCATCAGTGGCTGGGTCACATGTGCAAGAAGGGCCTTTGGGTACTAATTAATTTCAAATTAATTCCTAATTTGAAATCCTTGAGTTTGGATTTTCGCAAAGACTATGTATATTGAAAACAATGTAAACATAAATTCAAAAATAGAAGTCATAATAGTAAAGGAATGTTGGACTATATTCATTCTTATCTTTGTGGACCATCTCCTACTGTATATTATGGAGGTGCATTTTACTTCTTAACATTTATTGATGATTACTCGAGGAAAGTTTGGGTCTATATGTTGAAAATAAAATTCGATGTATTTAATGTTTTTAAACAATTTAAAACTACGGTGGAAAACAAAATAGGTAAATAAATTAAATGTTTAAGAACTCACAATGGTGGTGAATTTACTTCCTTAGAATTGAACAATATTGCAAGGATGAAGGGATTGTTAGACATATAATTGTTTCCTATACTCCTCAGCAAAGTGGCGTTGTTGAGCATATGAATGAGACTCTTATGGAAATATCCAGAAGCATGATCAACAATGATAACCTTCAGAAGGAGCTGAGGGCAGAAGCAATACCTACTGCATGTTATTTTTCAAATAGATCACCTTCAGTTGCTATTAATTATGAAATTCTTGAAGAAGTTATGTTAGGTCAATCTTGTGATTATTCATATTTAAGAATTTTTTGCTGTGATGCCTATGCTCTTATTCCAAAGAATCAATGTTCAAAGTTGACCCAAAAGAAAAATGTTATGTATTTGTTGGGTATGACTATGCAGTGAAAGGATACAGGTTGTGGGATCCTTCTTCACGTAAGATAGTCATTAGTAGAAATTTAACATTTGATGAATATTCTCTTCTAAAATAAAATGTTGGAAAGGTTAAATAGGAATAGGTATTGCCAAATCAAAAATTCAGTTGGAGACTCAACTTTGTTTGGAAAGTCAGAAAGAAAAATAGACTTTTGAGGACAAAGGTCAAGAATATGCAAAGGAATTTGTAGAAGTTCAAGAACAAGTTCAGTGACGATTCAAAAGAGGTCTATAAGGGAAGGAAGAACAACCAAAAGGTATGAAGACTATGCTTCATCTATTTCATTGATTACTGAAGACGGGGGACCTTCTTGTTATCAGGAAGAAGTGGAATACACGAATACAAAAAAGTGGAAAAAGACTATGGAAAAAGAAATGTATTCCTTAGCCAAGAACAAAACTTGGGATCTTGTAGAACTTCCTGAAGAAAGAAGTGTTGTCAGATGCAAATGGGTCTTCAAATTGAAGTGAAATTTTGATGGAAGTATCGAAAGGTATAAGGTGAGGTTGTGTTGAGAGCCCCGAAGTCGGGTCAACAACAAGGGGGATACCCACCCGGTCCGGAACCTGGTTGGCGGCTCCTTGTCCGTTTGGAGTAGCGGGTTTGACTGGAGGTAATGGGACCAGTTTCCCAATGTGATGGGTGTGTGTCTGTGCGTAGAGTCTGATGATATTAATCTAGAGGTTTTTCTAAACTAGTCTTGATTTTAACTGCTAAACTAACTCTATGCTAATGTAATCTAATGAAGAGAAATACATCTGATCTATGATAACCCGGGGTGTTTTTCTTTTGTTTATGCGATCTAGAAAGATTTCTAACAGCAGCTGGTAATAAAGATCATTCAATTGATATCAGAATATAAACCAATAAAGATAAACCGTTCTGCATAAGAAGTTAGGCAGAGTAGTTGTGAAAAGCATATCGCATAATCAGTTTTCTATATGTTAAGCATGATTAAATGATCCCACCGTACAGAAGTGCCAAATGGTAATGCAGACATTCATACAATAACATATAAAGAACTCAGCTACATATCACTTTAGGGATACTAGCAGAATCTAGTCAAGAGATAAAAGTAACATTTATGACTAATTTCACCAATAAACTTCAAGTAATAATGATTTATTTCTACTTGTTCTAACATCTGCTAAGAGTACAGAAGTGCAACATCAGTAACAGATATTAAAATGCAAACATAAATAAATCTTGATCCATCTATTCATCAAAAACCTCCTCTGAGGGTGCAGAAGTGCATGTTCTGAGGATAAGTTTTTTGACAGATTTCCGGACCCTTCTCCAAATGCCATGAGAAGGGTTAAATACTACTAGCTAATTGATATTAATTACACGAATCTAGGGAATCGGCTTCAAATGACCGCCCTTTACTAAAAGCAAATTTATTTCTAAAACTTTAAATCTAATTTCTGACCGTTTCTGTATATTCTCTTTAGTGCTGTCAACAGCGCAACGTTTTCCTGGGAAGAGTCGGCTGACTGCCTTCTTCTTTTGCTCGGGAGATAAAAGTGGAAATAACAAGTGCTGACACTTTCTTCTGACAGACCAGAAGATATTTTCGAGAACCTTTCTCTAGCTGGGTGTATTCGCCGCGTGTATACTTAGCACAACCCAGGTTCTTCTCGAACTGATTTTGCTGTTGCTGTTTTGGTTTCCGGTTGTGTGAATGACTGAGTGGGTTAGGAGTCGCGCTGTATGGACAACCCTCTGTTTCGAGAATTGTTTCCGCTCTTTGTTCCAGGCTTTTCTGGAGCGTCCTCCTTCTTTTGCGTTTCTCTTTTTGCTTTACCCAGTCTGAGCCTCAAGATCTTTTGTGAACACGCTGCTTTTGTGCGCCTTTGACTCTGAGTCCTGGATAGTCTAATTTCATCAGTGCCAGTTGTCTGATAGTCTGGAATCCGCGGTCCTGCTGCATGCGGCATTCGTTTGCGGAGGCATCTTCTCTCTGCTGTTTGATTGGCGCTTTCCCCTTTCTCTCAGATGTTTCCTGCATATAGATTTATATCAGTTGCGTGTCTTGCAGTCTACGCAAAGAAGAAGGGAAATGAAAAGATTGACATGAAAGCATTAAACTCTAATGAATGCGTAATCCTGACATGCATCATGACTTGACTCTTCGATAAATGCGATGCAATCATTCCTTGATACTCAAGTATGAGGTCATTAAATTCCTTCAAGGCGCGCACTTCATCCTGGGCTTGTCGTGTGATAAGTCTTTTCAGATCGTAGATCGCAAATTGCTGCCATCGCAGATCGCAAATCGCTGCCATCGCAGATCGCAAATCACTGCCATCGCAGATCGCAAATCGCAGATATCGCAAATTTTGTTTAATGGTTATGCCGTATAGCGTGATGCTTGCGATTGGTGATTTCGCATATCGGTGATCGGTGTTTTTCGAAGGTCTTCTTTTAAAGGGGCGCGTGTGATGTATGCGATGCGATGAACTTCGCATCGCTCATTCGCGGTCTTGCTTTTCACGCTCGAGCCATGCTTCGGCCTTTCTTTGCGATGCGATTTAAGCCTTAGGGAGAGAAATATAAAAACTTTAGAAAAATATTTTTTTGGGATTTTTTGTTCAGGGTCCCCTCTTTGCTTGACGTTATTGCTAATGTCAAGTGAAGAAGGGGGGTTGTTGGTGACCACAACAATGGCGATTCACTGTGAAGAACCAGTTATCTCTACTTGTTCTATTGCATTTTCACTTCCAAAAGAGAAAAGTTTTCTTACGCCTAAATTTTGTTATGGACAGATAGAGTATTACCCCTTATCCTGTCAATGATGTTTCGTCACAACTTTTTATTTCATTCCGATTGTTTGCTTCCTCTGGGCTATTTCTTGTATTTACACCTAGACATTACTCAGTCTTTTCAAAGACAAAATAAGGTCTTCTCTGCGTACTGGCTTTGTAAAGTATGCTCATTTGTCGTAGGTAGAGCCTCTACTGCCCGCAAGCATCCATAGCCTTGACAGGGTTACCATATTATCCAGCAATGATCCTTTTTTGCTGCTTGAGGTTATTTACAACATTCCAGAGAAAAACCCTTTTGGCACTTTTTCTTTCCTTTTTAATTTTTTTATTCTCTAAAGAACAATGTCTTGGTTTGGTGGCCAAATTATGACACAGTCATTCACTTGATTTACACTTTTGCTGAACAAGCTGGCTCGCGATGAGACCCCTTGTCTTTTGATTGCAACAATCTTGAGTCGTTGCCCTGTTTTGATAGACAGTAGTGGCAAAGTTAGCAAGTTATAATATCTGTGATCATGATAAGCCGGCTCGTGATGAGACCTCTTATTCTTTGAGATATAGTGTTTTCTTGGATTGTTTCTCTGGATGCTGCGATTTTCCTTAATAGGGAGGAAGTCATTGGTTTTCCTTAAGAAAGCTCTGGACGACAATAATAGAGTTCAAGAACAGCAGTTTTGCAGAGAATACTTATTTTGCTATTGATGATACTTTTCATTGCGTTGGCATAGAACAATTTTTTGCCAAAAGTTACCTTCATCCCAGATTTCTTTGTAAAGTTGAAACTAACATCACATTCAGGCTAAAGTTAACTCTACCTGTCAATAATAAAAGTCAGATTTTTCGAAAAGTTTTACTATTTATACAAGTGAAATCAAAATCTGATAGAGAAATGGTATATACTTCATAAATACAATTTATGATCACTCACAACCAACCTTATTTGTATTTAAAAAATAAAACTAAAATAAAACTAAAATTATCCTACAAAAATTAGAAGGATAACCTTCTATGGAAAATACATTTTGAGGATTTGCCCGTTTATAGGCAGAGAATCTCTTCTGCCTGTCAAGTCCTGCAACACAAAAGTCGATGGGCCTATGACTTCTATGATTTGAAAAGGACCAAGCCATAGCTTCTGGAATTTCGTATGTTTGCCCTTCTCTTCGTGAGCCTTATCCCACTTCAAAACTAAATCTCCCATCTGAAAGTTTTTTCTGGTCATTATGTTCGAATCAAAAGAGGATTTTATCAGCGCTTGGTGGTGAGCGTGGGTTTTCTTGGCCTGTTCTCGTTGTTCTTCTAGCTTGATTATTTCCGTTTGCCTTAGTTGTAAGGGAGAAGTGGATACTTCATCAATGTATTGTACTAAGGACAAGGAGGGAATGACTAAGTGAGTAGGAAGAACTGCTTCTCTCCCGTAAACTAAATTAAAGGGAGAAGTGCCGATAGAGGCTTTCTTTGTAATTCTGTCTGCCATAGGGCGTTTACTAGCGCTTTATGCCAATTCTTTTGGCTTTGGTCGACTGTCTTTTTGATAATCCTAATTAGGTTCTTGTTCGTTGATTCAGCCAACCCATTACCTTGTGGATAGTAGTTGGCAGAATACTTTAGTTTGAACCCTCTTTTGAGTGCGAACTCAGTCATGGTATTTCCAGAAAAATATGAAGCGTTATCGAATATCAAGGCCGTTGGCAATCCAAACCTAGTAATGATAAACTGATCTATGAATTCAATAATATTTTCAGAATTGGCTGTCTTGAGAGGAACTGCCTCTACCCATTTAGTAAAATAGTCAGTTGCAGTGAGGATATACCTATGCTGTTTAGAGGAGTGAGGAACGATCTCACCTATTATGTCCAGACCCCATTGGCTGAACGACTGTTCGATGTTAACCGGCTGCAGTGGCATGGATGACTTCTTTTGTTTCCCTGGAGCCGTTTGGCAGACTTGGCATTTTCTTACGTGATTGTACGAGTCTTTGAATAGCGTGGGCCAGTAGTATCCTGCACGTAAGATTTTGTGTGCGGTGGCTTCTCCAGCATAGTGTCCACCTGCTGGTCCATCGTGGAGTTCCTGCAAAATCTTTTCGGCTTCAGTTTTCTCAAGACATCTAAGAAGCACAGAATCATAGTTTCTTTTAAATAATACATCATCTACGAGCTGATATTGTTTGGCTTTTAACCTCAGGGCTCTCTTTTTGATGTGATCCAGGTGAAATGGAGCATATCCGTTTTTCAGGAAATAAATGATGTCAGCATAAAATGATTCTGCGTCGTTTAGGCTTACCTCATACGTGTGTACCTCTTCAGGCGATTCTTCGGGGATTTGCGATGCTCCAGCTAACATCTTGCAGAAGCCTTGGCCTCTTGCGATGTGTGCCGGCTTGATTTCCAGGTCGTATTCTTGCAAGGCGGTGATCCAATTCGCTCTCTTCTCGCCCACGTCTTTCTGAATCAGGAGGTTTCTTACCACTGGGAATGGTACTATGACCTTGGTATGGGCCTTTAGCAAGAAGGGTCTGAAATATTTGACCGCTTTGAAAACGGCATATGCATGTTTCTCTACGTCCGAATATTTCAGCTCAGTACCTTGTAAGTTTGAGCTAAAGAATGCGATTGGGGCTTCCGCCTTTTCTTGGTTTGCCTGGGTCAAGATCGCAGCATAAGAATTTTCTGAGGCAAACGTGTATAAGATGAATGGTTCTGAAAAATTTGGGGTTGCTAGGGATGGAGCATTGATGATGGCTTGTTTGATTAAGTTAAATGCTTCGTGCTCGTCTAGACCCCATTTAAAGTTTGAATTCTTTTTTATCATTTTTTGTAAAGGAGAAATAATACGTGAAAAATATGGGACAAATCTTTTCACGAAATTGATTTGTCCTAGGAAAGATTGCATGGTCTTTTTGTTATGGGGCATGGATATCTCGGAAATTTCTTTGATTCTGTCAGGTTCAATGTGAATGCCCAATTTGGACACTATGAACCCTAGCAATTTTCCTTCACTCAACGCGAAAAAATATTTCTTCGGGTTAAGCGAGATTCCATACCTTAAACATCTTTGAAAGATTTTCTTCAAATCTTTGAGATGGTCGCTTCGATTCTTGGAGTACACAGTTATATCATCTAGGTAAATCACTACTGATTTATTGACTAACCCTTTGAACGCAATGTCCATAGCCCTTTGAAAAGTAGCGCCGGCGTTGATCAGACCGAACGACATCTTCCGATACGCGTAGGTACCCCATTTAGTTCGGAAGGTGGTTTTTAGCTGATCGTCTGGGTGTACCAGCACTTGATTATATCCTGAAAATCCATCCAGGAAAGACATCAATTCTGAGCCTGCTACAGCCTGTAGTATTTGCTCCATAGGTGGGAGGGGAAAATTGTCTTTCTGACAGGCTTTGTTGAGATTCCGGAAGTCGATGCAGATTCTAATATCTCCGTTTTTCTTCCTAACAGGTACCATATTGGATACCCATTTGGAATGTCTGACCGGGAAAATTATTCTGGCTTTCAACAACTTATTCAGCTCAGTTTTTATCTGATTTTCCAGGTTGGGGTGGATTTTCCTGAGCTTCTGTTGGACGGGTTTCTCGTTGTCAATCATAGGGATAGTGTGCTGAATGATAGAAGTGTTATAAGTTTTCAGCTCATCGTAGTTCCAGGCAAAGACGTTTTTATACTGTCGTAGAAGACGGATGTATGCTGACTTTTCTTCAGGAGCTAGGCCTTGGCCTAGATTAACGTTTTGGGGTTTCTCTTCGGTTCCTAAGTTCACTGATTCGTAGTTTAGAGTTGAACTGTAAAGTTTGGCGTTAGCTGATCTTTTGAACCGACTTTTTAAGTCATACAAATCTTCTAATTTGACCACTGATTTGGGTATAGCATTATCTGTGCCATTTTGTTGTATTTGGTGGTCATGACAGTCCTCGTCGATTATCTGGTTTGAGTAGGATCCTTCAGAGGTAAGGAAACTTACGATGTCTGGGTCGTCGTTGAATACTCTCCAGTTGGTGATATTGTCAGGGATAGACGGCTTAAAAATTAACTCTATGGAAAACCTATCTGGACTAAAGTCTTCGGAGGGGATGAGTCTGGAGGCTACGTTTGCTAGCAGGTCTGCGCTTGCATTGTGAAGTCTTGGGATTGATGAAATATTGAATGCTGTAAAATGCGCAGTGAGATCTTGCACTAAAGACTGATAGTGCTTTAAATGACTAGACAGGCAGTGTATGGTGTTACGTACCTGTTTGACGACGATCTCGGAATCTCCAAAGACTTGAAGATATTTGACGTTGCAGCCGATTGCTTTGTATAGGCCTTGCACCAAGGCTTCGTATTCCGTTGTGTTGTTCGTGCAATCGAACTCCAGCCTGCATGTGAGCATAGTCTTATTTCCGTCGGGGCTAATCAAGACGCATCCTGCTCCCGCTCCCTCATTGGAATTAGAGCCATCAAAATATAATTTCCAAAATAAAGAAGTATTTACAGGGTTATCTAAGAAACTAACACATTTTGAATCATCAGTCTGGGAAACGTTTTCTACTTGGGACACGACTGAATTTTCTAAATATGGTGATATGTGAGCATTGAAATTTTCAAGGAAAGAGTCTACCGAGTAGTTGCCTATGATGCTGCTGTTGTACGCTATGGCTTCGTTCTCTCCCTCCAAATCCGTCACTATGTACTTTTGGTGCAGCTCTTGTTCAACCTTTATTTGATTTGGCTTCCCGTTGAAGGGTAACCACATGTGTGACCAGTCAGTCGAAAAGTATCCATGGAGCTTCTCGGACCAATCCCTGCTAAGAATTAGACCATAAAATTCAGGGATGTCAGCAACTAGAATATCGATGACCTGGCATACCTTGGGGTTGGACGACAGTCTTATGTTCACTTGATTAAGTTCGCCTATCACTCCGACTTGTGATCGATCAAGTTGAACTATGCGCACTGCGGATTTTTGCGGTTGAACATTAAGTTTGGCACATATTGACCTGGGTAGAATATTGGTTGAAGCACCAGAATCAACCAAGAAGTTATGCACGTTTCTGTTAAAGATCTCATAAGTGAGGAGGAAAGGAGGAGTGTGAGATCTAGACCTCCCTCCAATCAAAGCGATGTCATTTGGATCGATTTTATTGATCGCGTTGATTGGGGGTCTTCCTATATTATGGGAAGTTATAGCTGTAGGTAGAGGTGCAGTAGGTACGGCGTGTAACTCTTTCATCATGATCTTCTGTTGGTGTTTCAATTTGCTCAACTCGTACAGGGTGATATTAGCCCTAGTCTTCTTCATGTCGTCGATGATGTTATACTCCATTTCATCCGACACTATTAGTGTCTTTGATGGAGGCGATTGCTCTGATTGGACTGGACTAAATGAGGTCGCTTTAGGGGTTGTCTTCTTTGTTGCGATCTTTTCTTTCTCTGGAGGGCTTGCGCCCTTCTGTTTTGAGGTAGTCTGGCGAGGATCAAGTTGATTTCTGCTTCGTGTGCTAACCGGAAGTGCTTCTTGATCTTCCTCTTGTGGGAGGATGAAATCCCACATTCCTTGCAGTTCCACCACTTCTTCGTCGTCGGTCTGCGTTTCGATGGTGCTCTCTTCTTCTTCTTCTTCAGATTCCACATTCGAGACCATGTTGGGTGGCTTCGTCTCCATAGGGGGAATTCTTTTGAAATTCCTAAAAGGCTTTCTTGGGGACGATTCTGCTACTTGCTTTCTTATGTCAATCATCTCATTAGACATGGCTTTCAAGACTTTTTGTAATCCTTCCATGTCGAAAGGATCCTTCGTTTGCTTCTTCTTAGTTTCTTCTTTGAAAGAGATTTTCTTAGATTTACGCTCTTCGATTGTAGATCTCTTTTCTAGGGCTACTACACGTCTTTCGACTGCCAATGCCTCAGCCAAGTTTTCGACTAAGGTTGTCTTGCTTGCCCTATCTACGAAGATGGCCAAGTTTGAAGGTAAGGCCGTGATGTACCATTCGCATCTTACTTCCTCGCTGGGCTGGGAAGCAGCGGGGATTTTATTGAGGATCTTGTTGAACCGTAAATTAAAATCTTTAATGGGTTCCCTAGCCTCAGCTTTAAGATTGGACAGATCGTTGATCAGTGTCGCTGTCGATCTATCATCGCCGAATTTGGTGAGAAATTGATTTTGAAAAATATCCCAGCTGGTGATAGATCCGGAGGGTAGCGAAAAGTACCATGACCCGACTGTCCCTTGCATCGTATAGGGGAAGAGTCGTACCACAGCATCTTCGTTGGTGACCCCGTTGAGATTAACAAAAAGCATGAAATTATTGATATGTTCTTCAGCTAGCATTCCAGTTTCTGGATTGAACTTTGGTAACCACTTCTCAGGATGGGCAGGTATTGGACTCAGGGGTGGAGGCATTAGAACCGCCCCAGGGTTGTTCCATGGAGATTGTGCCATCGCTGAGTTGCTGGTTAACAAAAGTGTAGAAGTTGATCTTCGAGGTTGAGAAGATAGAGATGTTACGATCTTTGACGATTGTGGAGGAAGGTTTGCGGAAGATGGATGAGTGATTTGAGGTGGAGATGTGGGTGGTTGACTTCGCGGAGAGGGAGTTGAAATGGACGAGGTGGATGAAAGAGTCTCTCTGTCAGACTCTTGAAGTGCTTTCCTTGCTCTTTTCCTAGTGGGGAGAGGGATTTCAGTTGGCTGAATGCCGAACTTTTCACTCTTCAATCGGGTCAGGGGATGAGCAGGGTTGTATTGCGAAGTCAAGCTGCCTTTAGATTTATTAGATTTCTGGTTAAAAATAGAGAATCCCTGGAGTTTACGGATCAAGGTTTGAACTTCAGGGGGATCGACAATAAGTTGTTCTGATATATCGGGATGTATAGCAGCGGTGGATGTCCGAGTGACTTCCAGTTCCGAGTTTAGTCGTACCGGGGAAGTCGGGGAAGTTGGTGAGGGTGACTTGCTCTTAGAATGGTATTTGGATTTTGAGTTATGCGCCATTCATAGCTCGGCCCTCCTTCTAGCGCCATAAATGTTGAGGGCCCCGAAGTCAGGTCAACAACAAGGGGGATACCCACCCGGTCCAGAACCTGGTTGGCGGCTCCTTGTCCGTTTGGAGTAGCGGGTCCGACTGGGGGTAATGGGACCAGTTTCCCAATGTGATGGGTGTGTGTGTGTGCGTAGAGTCTGATGATATTAATCTAGAGGTTTTTCTAAACTAGTCTTGATTTTAACTGCTAAACTAACTCTATGCTAATGTAATCTAATGAAGAGAAATACATCTGATCTATGCTAACCCGGGGTGTTTTTCTTTTGTTTATGCGATCTAGAAAGATTTCTAACAGCAGCTGGTAATAAAGATCATTCAACTGATATCAGAATATAAACCAATAAAGATAAACCGTTATGCATAAGAAGTTAGGCAGAGTAGTTGTGAAAAGCATATCGCATAATCAGTTTTCTATATGTTAAGCATGATTAAATGATCCCACCATACAGAAGTGCCAAATGGTAATGCAGACATTCATACAATAATATATAAAGAACTCAGCTACATATCACTTTAGGGATACTAGCAGAATCTAGTCAAGAGATAAAAGTACCATTTATGACTAATTTCACCAATAAACTTCAAGTAATAATGATTTATTTCTACTTGTTCTAACATCTGCTAAGAGTACAGAAGTGCAACATCAGTAACAGATATTAAAATGAAAACATAAATAAATCTTGATCCATCTATTCATCAAAAACCTCCTCTGAGGGTGCAGAAGTGCATGTTCTGAGGATAAGTTTTTTGACAGATTTCCGTACCCTTCTCCAAATGCCATGAGAAGGGTTAAATACTACTAGCTAATTGATATTAATTACACGAATCTAGGGAATCGGCTTCAAATGACCGCCCTTTACTAAAAGCAAATTTATTTCTAAAACTTTAAATCTAATTTCTGACCGTTTCTGTATATTCTCTTTAGCGCTGTCAACAGCGCAACGTTTTCCTGGGAAGAGTCGGCTGACTGCCTTCTTCTTTTGCTCGGGAGATAAAAGTGGAAATAGCAAGAGCTGACACTTTCTTCTGACAGACCAGAAGATATTTTCGAGAACCTTTCTCTAGCTGGGTGTATTCGCCGCGTGTATACTTAGCACAACCCAGGTTCTTCTCGAACTGATTTTGCTGTTGCTGTTTTGGTTTCCGGTTGTGCGAATGACTGAGTGGGTTAGGAGTCGCGCTGTATGGACAACCCTCTGTTTCGAGAATTGTTTCCGCTCTTTGTTCCAGGCTTTTCTGGAGCGTCCTCCTTCTTTTGCGTTTCTCTTTTTGCTTTACCCAGTCTGAGCTTCAAGATCTTTTGTGAACACGCTGCTTTTGTGCGCCTTTGACTCTGAGTCCTGGATAGTCTAATTTCATCAGTGCCGGTTGTCTGATAGTCTAGAATCCGCGGTCCTGCTGCATGCGGCATTCGTTTGCGGAGGCATCTTCTCTCTGCTGTTTGATTGGCGCTTTCCCCTTTCTCTCAGATGTTTCCTGCATATAGATTTATATCAGTTGCGTGTCTTGCAGTCTACGCAAAGAAGAAGGGAAATGAAAAGATTGACATGAAAGCATTAAACTCTAATGAATGCGTAATCCTGACATGCATCATGACTTGACTCTTCGATAAATGCGATGCAATCATTCCTTGATACTCAAGTATGAGGTCATTAAATTCCTTCAAGGCGCGCACTTAATCCTGGGCTTGTCGTGTGATAAGTCTTTTCAGATCGCAGATCGCAAATCGCTGCCATCACAGATAGCAAATCGCTGCCATCACAGATCGCAAATCGCTGCCATCGCAGATATCGCAAATTTTTTTTAATGGTTATGCCGTATAGCGTGATGCTTGCGATTGGCGATTTCGCATATCGACGGTCGGCGTTTTTCGAAGGTCTTCTTTTAAAGGGGCGCGTATGATGTATGCGACGCGATGAACTTTGAATCGCTCATTCGCGGTCTTGCTTTTCGCGCTCGAGCCATGCTTCGGCCTTTCTTTGCGATGCGATTTAAGCCTTAGGGAGAGAAATATAAAAACTTTAGAAAAATATTTTTTTGGGATTTTTTGTTCAGGGTCCCCTCTTTGCTTGACGTTATTGCTAATGTCAAGTGAAGAAGGGGGGTTGTTGGTGACCACAACAGGTTGGTAGCAAAAGGGTATTCTTAGGTTGAAGGTATTTACTTTCATGAGATTTTTTCACCAATCGTAAAACCTATTTCTATTCGTACTATGTTAGCACTAACTGCATTACTTGACCTTGGGTTAGAACAGTTAGATGTTAAAACAAATTTTCTTCATGGATATTTAGTTGAAGAGATTTATGTGGAACAACCACAATGTTTTGTACAAGGTCGCAACAGAATATTAGTTTGCAAGATGAGAAAATCATTATATGGCCTTAGGCAGTCTCCGAGGCAATGGTACAAGAAGTTTGACTCCTTCAAGGTGAGTGAGAACTTTACTAGAAGTGACTATAATCATTTTGTATACTTTAAATGTTTCAATGACATATTCATTATCTTGGTTTTATATGTTGACGATATGCTTATTGCAAGAAAAATCATGGAAGAGATCAACACGTTAAAGGGTTAGATTTTGAGGACGTTTGATATGAAGCATCTTGGGGCTGAAAAACATATATTTGGCATGGAGATATACAAAGAGAGGAAAAATGAAAATCTCTCGTTATCACAATAAAAGTATGTGGAGAAAATACATGAAAATTTTGGTATGAACAATGTGAAGTCTATTATCAGTCCATTAGCTTCCCATTTTAAGATTTCTTCAGGTTTGAGTCCTAGAATTGATGAAGAAAAGAATTATATGTCTCATGTACCATATGAAAATTCGGTAGGAAACTTAATGTATGTAATGTTATCTACAAGAACTGACATTTTCGATGGAGTTGGAGTTGTTAGTAGGTTCATGGAAAATATAGGAGAAGAGCATTGGCAAGTAGTGAAATGGGTGCTACGGTATTTGAGAGGCACAAGTAACCATTGTATCATCTTTAATAGTGGTGAAGGTTCATTTTGTAGATATGTGGATGTTGATTATGCACCTGATTTGGACAAGAGTAGATCTACTACACAATATGTCTTTACTCTTTCTCATGGAGCAATTAGCTGGATGTCAAAGCTTCCAGAAGCAATTTCTTTGTCCACTAGTGAGGTAGAGTGTATAGTTGCTTTAGATGCCTGCAAAGAGGAAGTCTAGTTGAAAGGTATACTTGATGAACCTGGAAGGACGCAGGACAAAGTGACTATATTTTGTGACACTAAGAATGTTATTCATTTGGTTACACATCCAACTTACCAAATCAAGACTAATCGCATTGATGTAAGGTACCATTTTGTGACACGTGATCGATGGTAGCAAGGTAGCTCTCAAGAAGGCTATACACAGGAGAATCATAAAAACATGTTCACTAAGCTAGTTTTAGTAGATAAGTTAGGATGGTGCTTGGTTTTCTTAACTTGCACAAGAGATGATGATTGGGCATGGGAAAGGGATTAGGAAAATTGTTTTCAAGGTGGAAATTGTTAGAAATGACGTCAAATTATATTTTATGTAATTAGTAAAAATTTAGCTATCATTCAATCATTTTTATAACTATAGGAAGTTACCTAACGAAATAGTCCATATTAAATTAGTGATTTCCTGAAAGGCTTGATGTAACTTGGAGATTACTTTTTTACCTAGAGTAACATTAATTCAAATCCCTTAACCCTTGAATGTTTCCTTGACACACTTTCACAGTTTTAACACGTAATTCCTTGTGTTTTCTTATGTGATGTAGTTTCCTATTCTTTGTGCATTTCTTTCTAGATTAAATTTTAATAGACTCTAAATACCAACAATGTAGAGAAAAGAAGGTAACCAACTAAGATATGGAAGAGGAAGAAAATGGAGAAACTTGTGACCTTAGTGACATAATGAAGTAATCACCCCCTCAAAGGGAGTTGCTCATGAAAGTAATTAAGGATCATGTCAATGATAGTGTTAGAGAAGCAGCATATGACGCAGAGAGCTAATTCAAATAGTTTCTTCACAATATGTTGCAAATGTTGGAATGTCTCTACAATACAGTGTTAATGAAAAGGAATAAGAAAACAATAATTATCCTTTATTCTATTCATGAACTAAATATGGCAAAGAGTATTTCATATGGTATATGGTTGTTGAGCTGAGAATATTGTATTTGGACTAATATGTTTGAGCATTTAGAATTCAAGCAACAACAAATGGGAATCTTAAGATAGTGATGAAAATCTCCTATACCTACAATAATTTGAAGGAAACATAAATGGAGGCCACCTCAGATTATAGCTAAAAAAATTTGTTATCTTTTCAGTGAAGGAATTGATGCTCCGTTCATGACTTGAAGGGTTTACAATATGAAGTGACATAATGAATTCTAGTAATACTGACATACAAAGTCTAGTTCATCTTTGGAAGAAAGTCTAGAATATCTTTGGAATTGATAAATAGGCACATTATGCATTTGGAAGTTGTTTAACATATGGCATAGCAGTATGGGAGTGGAAAAATTGTGAGAATAATATACTTCATCTTTCAAAAACAATTTGAAGCTTGAGACCTACAAAAGTAGCATTAGTCATGAAAAGAAGATTTGAGAAGTCAAAAACAATTTGAAAAATGAGCATTCAGATACAATGCATATTTATAGTCCAGGAGGTTATGAAAATAATGCTAGAGACAAAAGAAACAAAATTATATGAACAACAACAAGAAAAATGAACCAATGTCAAGAAAAAAGGCGGATAAAGAACCAACTAAAAAAATACCTTATAACTACAGAACAAGGTCATCTTCATTATGAAAAGACAACATCAACTTGGTCCATCATTGAGAAGTTTATCCTTTGATAGAAATTTTGTACAAAAATATAGCAAAGCAAGAGATCTTTTCAAATATATAGAGTGAAGGAAAATATGACGAATTCAAACCAAGAGAAGTGCAAAATCCATATATCAACTTCTTCATATCTAGTCCCTACCAGTATTCAACTTGAAGTGACATGTGAATGACACGCAAACCATATTATTAGCAGCTACATTGATAAAGTCCCAAACGAAGACACACATATAAGTAGGAGTTAAATTCATACTACATGAAGAAATTATTTATTATTTCTAAGACAAAGATGAAGCAAATAATACTTGACAGGTGAATCCAACATGAAGGCCATCATAGCACTAGTATGAAAGATTATATTTCGCAAAAAATAAACTATTATCTTAAACTCCCACAAAACTAAACAAAAACAAGTAAGCAGAATGAACCTAAGAGAAAGACATAAAAATAGAGCCACGACCTCATAAGGATAAGATCATGGAATTAATTATCAATGAATTTATTTTTGTGACTTGCCTCAAAACTCTTAACACATATCTCGCATCCAAAATAAATTATGAACAGAAAACATTAATAACTATATAATACCCTGGTAGTATAAAATAATTAGCACAAATATCAATCAATAACTCAATAAAAGTTTAATCCTTTGTTGACATTGCTAAAAAATTCAAAGCAATACCACCAGGAAAGATCATTGAAAGCTTATAACTTGATGACTTCAATAGTAAAGAAGGACAACATGTCAAATTAATACAATAGAATTTGAAAAGAGGACATTATATTTTTACTAGAGAAAAGCACATTTGTTGAAGAAAATGAAATGAAGGGGATATCGAATATATAACCACCAACGCATGGAGAACGAATTTTAATGCAAAACTAATATAGTTAAAAGCCAACTATCAATGAGGCCTAGCATTCATATTCAAATGAGCTAATAGGAATGAGGACTAGAGCATGAAGAAATAAATTTAGCGCAGAGATAAACTTAAGCGCAAGTATATAAATAAATAAACCCTAGCCAAATAAAAGAGGGACGCTCTATGAAATTCTATGACCAACGCAGAGGAATGACTAAAACAGGTCTTGCGGAGATATAATGCACAGTTTATTTTCGCACTTTAATTCCAAGAAGATGAGTTAATGCAAAGTTCAATCCAGAGAAGAATTTCTACAGTAGATGGAAGGAAACAAGAAATTGGCACTTGAAAATAAATATTTGTAATACTAATCAAATGCATTGAATTTTCATGAAGAATTTCAAAAGGTAATGTGGAGATAGAAGAATAGAAAAGTAATAGAGGTAATGCAAAAATCAGAGAGGCAAAGAAAACATAAGATAACGGAGGACAAAGAGTAGACCCTAAACGAGAAATGGAAAAACATAAGTCTAATATAGATGATTGGCAGAAATAAGAAGATGGTATAGAAGAAGATTAGAGGTTGAATGGATTAGGTATATGTTCTAAAAGGCGAATGAGGCAGAGGATACTCAAAGAGATTGTAATGTAGGTGATGGAGGCGCCAAATGCATAGGAAATGCTAGGAAATGTTAGTTTTTACAGTGACAGATCATGTGGGAACATCACTCATTGTGATTGGTCATGAGTATGTCAGAATTCCTACATTGAAACTATCAAATATGTGCATTGTGTTAGGTTCCTATACCAATAGGAGTCATAATTTTTTAATGGCTGAGATTAAAAACATAATATGTACATACCTTTGCTTTTTGCAAATGTTTTCCATGTTATAAAAATTAAAAAATGTAAAGAGCGTATGTCCTAAAAGATAAATCAAAGGACAAAAAAGAATAAGAAAAGGTCCAAAAAAGTGAAAAATATGAACCCCAAAAACAAAAGACCATGAAAGTGTGCAAGTAAAAATGCCACTACTATTTACTTTTCTACATAATAATGATTGTGTGCAGTTTGTTATTCATGCCACAATCCATGGTAATCAAACTATTTAATCTTGATTATGCCATGCTTTAAATTTCATGTTCATAGTTAGAGAATAAAATCTGACCAAACTGTTTAATCTTGGCAGATCATTAGATAGGTAGAGTAAATAAAAGGAGAAAATCAGTTTAATCTGAGCCCGTGGATGATATAAGGTTAGAATTAGATAGTTTCCTACTTTAAAATAAAAAATGTTTGATAAGGGTTTGCTAGCTCAAATGCACCCTAATAAAGAGAAGTAAAAATGGTAGGATAAGTAGATGGGTAAGTAGAAGAAAGGTTGCAGAATTGTGATGATTGTTAGTCAAAAGCATATTTATCACCCTCATCATGAAAGTTCTAATTACAAATGAGAAATTAGACTGGCATAAAGTTCTCAAAGTCAAATTGATTAATTTCCCCTCACTCATTTAACCTTTTACTTAACTAATTTCCCACAATAAGTTTGAAGTACCCAAAATCTAAAGTCAAAGGGGCTTAGAGCATTTCTCTGACTTCTGGAGGGACCGGACCCTCGGCCCAATGACTTATAGATCTTAAGTACTAAAAATCCCTCATAACATTCACCCTTTCAATATCTTAATTTTCCCTAACAAATCCCTTTTCCTTAGATTAAAACACCATTTTCCTAAGAAAACCCACAAAAATAACACTAAGCCTAAGTTATAATGTGTTTATACAAAGCCAATGAATTATAAATGTACATTGTACTTAGCGCTAAATCCATTTACCACTTTCATTCATATTAACTTTTAATTTTATTTATATATTAAATCCCAAAAATACCTCTCTCGCGTATATTTTAATAAACCCCCTTAATATTAATACCCCTATCCCAAAGTTTGTAATATAAACTTTATAAATAAAACCCTGACAAATGACATAAATTAATCGATTTGCAATTAATTAAAATGTCAAACCCATTAACCAATCAAATCACACCTGATGCATTAACCCCACATTAATCCATCATTTAATTAAAAACACCACACTTAAACATTAGTCGGGCCCCTCCATTACCCTTCGCACAACTCCCAAGCCCCATCACCGTGCGATTGCCTCCCCTTTGATATGACGGTTATTAACCATATTGGGTGGGCCCAACGTCCAAACGTTACTCGTCCGGTATGAGATGTTTTAGGCCGAGCCCCCTCGCTACGTGTCGTTCAGTCTATGGAATCAGGTGGCCTCCCCCAAAAACACCCATCGCTCAAAAGCGGTGTGAAATAAACTGCATACCGCCGCCCGCTACATGACGAACCAACTACTGTTCACTTCGTGCCAAAATTCAAACAAATCAAACATGTACCCGCATAAACACAAAAACCCCAGTTTTGCTCATTTTCGCCTGTTTGTGCAGTAAAACCCTATGTAACCCTTCTGCGCCACCTAAAGCCTCTGCTAACCAATTCAAGCATGATTTACCTCCCGAAATCGTTTTGGACTCACTCCATAGACCTATAAAGCTCGATAAAGCCATTAATGACCCTCCCTATCAACCCAACATTTTCCTAACAATTTGTTTTGTTTTATAGGCGATCAAAAGACCGCAGCCTTGGATAAACAGTCTTAATACTAGTCATAAGATGTGTTTACTCCAAGATTGTTATCAAATCTATTCAAACAGGGATGAAAAATAAAACATACAGTTAAAGGACAAGTAGAGGAAACATGAAATTAAATGATTTATTGTTGAAATAGCCAGTAAAAACCTAAAATATGCAGTGAAGGTAAAAGGACACAGTACAGAATAGTCAAAGTGTATCGGGGTTAAAGAGTATCAGATTGAAGACCAAGTCAAGTAAAGTATATATCATGAAGACAAACAACAAGGAAGACAGTTACAAAGCATATAATTTCATGTCAAAGTGAAGATAGATGAAAAAACAAAGCAGTAAACAGTAAACAGTAAAAGTAAACATGGAGGCAGTAATGGTTAACCAGAGATGAAAACAATTTCACCAGCAACAATGAAGTTTATCCAAAGTAAAAGTGAACAACAGTTAAAAGAAATTTAAGGTTAAAAGATGAAATCAGAGCAGAAATGGTACATTCTTCAGAAATTTACTGTTTAAGTCATAGTTTTGCAGAAACTATTGTGGTCAATAAAAGATGCAGTTGGAGAAACTAAAGGAGGTTTGTGTTCCTAATAGGTCAATATACAAAAACCTATCTCACATTTTGTACAGGTATTACCAAACGTGAGATAAGTGCATGTCATCACAGCCTATTTTTCGGACTATGCAAAGTCCTGTTTTTGACATCTTTTTGCAGAGAATATTGTGAACAGATGGAGCTAAATTTTGGGAAACTAAGAGAGGCCTATCTCAAAAACATACTTATATACAATAACCTCTTTCAATATTTACATATTTATCATGGATTGAGATATACAAATGTATCAATGGACCCTAATCTTGCAGAATTGCTCGAGCAGAATGCACAAAGAAAGGATGTAGTGAGTGACTGGGATGCCTCATCATCAATTAAGAGTTGCTATCAAATTTGACATTTTATTCTTTGTCACGATAAATCCATAAAAATAGTGCCAAACAGATTCATTATTTTTGAATGTCCTTTATTTAAGTTCTATTAGTGTAAGACAGTTTAAGATATTTGTAAAACCAATCTTGATATTTTTTCAAGATATTTTAGTTTAGAATTTGTATAAATACTTCTTCATTTGAAGTATTTTGTGTGGATTCAAAGATATTTTCTTCTCAAGTTAAGGAGCTATTGTAATCAGGATTGGATTAGCTTTCCGGATCATGAAATAAAGTTAAAGACAGTTCACAGGATTCTTTTGCACAGTTGAAATTAAAATAAGTATTATCTCTTCATGTTTATTATTGTTTTCTCTTCATGCTTATAAATATTCACATATGTCTCTATGAAATCCGAATGGTAAACAAGGAATGATATTTCAGAATTAGATTTAATGCTCCCTGTCTTGATTGTTTACTTTCTTTATGTTTTCTGTTAAACTATCTTGGTCTGGGAATTGTTAATTGCTCCCTTACTTCCGTAATTTTCCCCTATAGGTCCATAGTAAAGGATTCTTAGTTGCCCTTGCTACTGATCTCCTTTTTCTCTTCATCTTGATCCCATTTTAAGGATTCTTGATTGCCCTTTGACCTTGGTTATGACTACCTCACCCATCTGAACCTATAGATTTGCCTTTTGCTTTGCTAGCCTGCTCTGTGAACTCTTCCTTTAGTGATTGATCTGATCTAGTTAAGCCATCCTTTGATTGAATCCATAGCCCAGTGGCTTGAAAGCCTTATTCTATCCATCTATTCCAACAATTCCACCACCCGATCAAAATCAAAACCTCATGAGCACTAAAAACTAGCCTAAAATCCCACCAAAAACAAAGTTAAATTATAAAGAGAGGGCCCTCTCTAGACTTAGGTTGGCTACAACCTAAGTCTAAAAGATTTGTTTGTGGTTACCTTAGAAATTTGTTTCTTTAACCTTGAGAAAATTCTGAGTCATAACATAGTGGCGACCATACTGGGAAAAACTAACATTTTCTTCAGAAATCTTTTACAGGTTTAGATCTGATCTATGATGGTGGATAGTGATCAGACACACAACGGTTAAAATCATCCACCTGGCGACTCCAAATCAATTCCACAATCAACACTCCATTGGAGAAATGAACCTGAAAGAACTATATGAAAATATCAGGCTTTTAACTTGGATTGTTATCCAAGACATTATGTTCTTTCTCATCAATAAAGTTTTCCAATGTATATTGTATTTTAGAGAAGATTTTAGATTAATTTTTTATTATTTCCCTTTGAAAATTGTAGATATAAAGTCTCCTTACACATTTGAACAACAGTCTTCTAATTCTTATGAAGATCATTTTCCAATTGAGAAGCATCAAAATATCAAGACTAATCATACAATCCCTGTACATATTCCAATACCTCATAAAGTTCCTGATAGATATAAGCCACTCATCTTACCTCCTACACTCCATGCTTTTCCTAACAATTATTACAAGCATCTCCCTAGGTTTGATGGAGAGCACTGCTCAAAAACATATTCAAGGTTTTGAGAATTATCTAGACTTATTTGAAATTGATGAAGATGTTGTTATCATCAAGCTTTTTGCTCTTTCTTTGCAAAGAAGAGTAAAGAGTTGGTTCAAGAATTTACTTATTGTAAGCATCTCAAATTTCCAACAGTTTCTCAAATTTTTCCTTGATAGATGTATAATCAAAGTCAACCTTCTTGTGATCATAGAAGAATATAATCAGTTAAGAAGACAGCCAGATGAAACAATACAAGAATTTTCAGGTAGATTTAATCAAGCCTATTATTCAATGCCATCAAATATAAAACCACCCCTAATTCAACTCTTTTGCATTAGCCAAGAGCATTTGATCCAGAGATAGAATTTCAGCTAAGAGAAAGAAACCCCTCAATGCTGGAACAAATGCAGAACATTGCAGTAGATGTAGAAGTTAATCTGCAAATTAGAAGGGAAAAGTTGAAAGCAAAAAAAGATGAAAAAATTGACATTTTGATGAAGAAAACAGAGGAAATGATGCAGAAGATCACCATGAAAGATGATTTTTTTTTCTCAAAATCACCATGACACATTTATTTCACAAAAGTAAAAGGTTGATATTCATGAACAAATTCCTACCAACTCCAACTACCATAGATTAGAAGATAGATTCATAGAGAAATATGTGGAGGAGAAATCTCCTGACCTAATGTGTATGTTTGATGACATTACATCTTTTGATGATTTGCGAAAATATGATCAGTATGATGATAATTATGTTCTTCAAATCCAAACTAACTTTACAGAGCAATCAAAAGCTAGTTTAGGGAACAAGGAAATTCAGTTTCAGCAGCTTGAAAATAGTGGTCATTTTATCCATATCAGCTATGAAGGTGAAGAAGAAAGTGCAGAAAATTTGGAAATAAGTGAAGCTCCTTTACCTCTTTGTTTTGAATCATTTCAGTTTTTAAATAAAATGTGGTATAACATCTCTAAAGAAAAGGATGAGCAGCTTGAAGAACCCTATGAAGTTCCATTCAAACCTATATGTAATAAGTTGCAGCAATCCTTCCAAGCTTTTCATGATCCCATAACTAATTTGTTGGATACGGAATGCAATCAAAAAATTTCTCCATTAACATACTATGAGAGTCAAAATCAAGATGATAAAGGTTTCACCACACAAACATTACAATCAATAGAAGTATCATTACAAAGCTCATATGAAAGTCTGTAGGGTGTTAAAGATAAAAGTGATATTTCAGTTTCATGGCATGGAAGCCATCCAGAATAAGTGTGGAGTTGCTTAAATCAGTTGAACAATAGTGTGTATATTTTGGAAGATCCTTTTGTATATTTTTTAGAGCCTACAAAGGAAAGCAAGTATTTCCTTATCTTCCCATTGGTTGACAAGGTTATATTTGGCTTTAGAACCTCAGTTTTAATCAAAAACAAGCCCAAGCAGCAAAATCCATCAATGTATATAATGCTTGAGTGGTTGCATTGGCTATTTCATTTTACCTAACCAACAGTTAGACAACTGATTAGCGTAAGTAGGTAGGATTTCAATTTGAATAAATTCAATTTTCAGCAACAACTTTATGTTAGATCAGATTTCAGTTTGTAGAAAAGGATACAATTTCAGTTCAAAATTTTTAGTCACAAAGATTATACAACAAAGCATACACATGTGTAGGATTGGCCCAACGGATCAGGCTACCAGTCGACGGTGTTCTTGACATTTCACAAGGAAATGTCATCCCCAAGTGGAGCCACTGTTAGGTTCCTATACCAATAGGAGTCATAATTTTTGAATGGCTGAGATTAACTCCATAATATGTACATACCTTTGCTTTCTGCAAATGTTTTCCATATTATAACAATTAAAAAATGTAAAGGGGGTATGTTCTAAAAGATAAATCAAAGGACAAAAAAGAATAAGAAAAGGTCCAAAAAAGTGAAAAATATGAACCCCGAAAACAAAAGACCATGAAAGTGTGCAAGCCAAAATGCCACTACTATTTACTTTTATTCATAATAATGATTGTGTGCAGTTTGTTATTCATGCCACAATCCATGGTAATCAAACTATTTAATCTTGATTATGCCATGCTTTAAATTTCATGTTGATAGTTAGAGAATAAAATCTGACCAAACTGTTTAATCTTGGCAGATCATTAGATAGGTAGAGTAAATAAAAGGAGCTCATCAGTTTAATCTGAGCCCTTGGATGATATAAGGTTAGAATTAGATAGTTTCCTGCTTTAAAAGAAAAAATGTTTGATAAGGGTTTGCTATCTTAAATGCACCCTAATAAAGAGAAGTAAAAATGATAGGATGAGTAGATGGGTAAGTAGAAGAAAGCTTACAGAATTGTGATGATTGTTAGTCAAAAGCACATTTATCACCCTCATCATGAAATTTTTAAGTATGAATGAGAAATGAGACTCGCATAAATTTCACAAAGTAAAATTGATTAATTTCCCCTCACTCATTTCACCTTTTACTTAACTAATTTCCCACAATAAGTTTGAAGTACCCAAAATCTAAAGTAAAGGGGCTCAGAGCATTTCTCTGACTTATGGAGGGACCAGACCCTCAACCCAGTGACTTATAGATCTTAAGTACTAAAAATCCCTCATAAACATTCACCCCCTTCAATTCATTTATTTTCCCTAATAAATCCATTTTCCTAAGGTTAAAACACCATTTTCCTAAGGAAAAGCCATTACCCCCAAGTAAACCCCTTTTCCTAAGAAAACCCACAAAAATAACATTAAGCCTAAGTTATAATGTGTTTATACAAAGCCAATTAATTATAAATGTGCATTGTACTTGGCATTAAATCCATTTACCGCAATCATTCATATTAACTTTTAATTTTATTTATATATTAAATCCCAAAAATACCTCTTTCCCGTATATTTTATTAAACCCCCTTAATATTAATACCCTTATCTCGAAGTTTGTAATATAAACTTTATAAATAAAACCCTGACAAATGACATAAATTAATCAATTTGTGATTAAGTAAAAAGTCAAACCCATTAACCAATCAAATCATGCCCGATGCATTAACCCCACCTTAATCCATCATTTAATTAAAGCCATCGCACTTAAACATTAGTTGGGCCCCTCCATAACCCTCCACACAACTCCCATGCCTGATCACTATGCGATCGCCTCCCCTTTGATTCGGCGGTTATTAACCATATCGGGCAGGCCCGACGTCCAAACGTTACCTGCCCGATATGAGTGGTTTTAGGCTGAGCCCCATTGCTACATGTTGTTCAGTCTATGGAATCGGGTGGCCTCCCCCAAAACCACCCAGTGGTCATAAGCGGTGCGAAATAAACCCCATGCCACCGCCCGCTACATGACAAACCATCTACTGTTCACTTCACGCCAAAATTCAAACAAATCAAACGTTTACCTGCATAAACACAAATACCCCAGTTTTGTTCGTGTTCACCTGTTTGTACAGTAAAACCCTCTGTAACCCTTCTGCACCACTTGAAGTGTCTGCTAACCAATTCAAGCATGGTTTACCTCCCGAAATCATTTTAGACTTACTCCATAGACCTATAAAGCTCGATAAAGCCATTAATGACCCTCCCTATCAACCCAACATTTTCCTAACAGTTGGTTTTGTTTTACAGGCAATCAAAAGATCACAGCCTTGGATAAATAGTCTTAATACTAGTCATAAGACCTATTTACTCCAAGATTGTTATCAAATATATTCAAACAGAGATGAAAAATAAATCATACAGTTAAAGGACAAGTAAAGGAAACATGAAATTAAATGATTTATTGTTGAAATAGACAGTAAAAACCTAAAATATACACTGAAGGTAAAAGGACACAGTAAAGAATAGTAAAAGTGTATCACGGTTAAAGAGTATCAGATTGAAGACCAGGTCAAGTAAAGCAGCTAGCATGAAGACAAACAACAGGGAAGACAATTACAAAGCATACAGATTCATGTCAAAGTGAAGATAGATGAAAAAACAAAGCAGTAAAAGTAAACAATAAAAGTAAACATGGAGGCAGTAAGGGTTAAACAGAGATGAAAACACTTTCACCAGCAACAATGAAGTTTATCCAAAGTAAAAGTGAAAACCAGTTAAAAGAAATTTAAGGCTAAAAGATGAAATCAGAGCAGAAATGGTACATTCTTCAGAAATTTCCTGTTTAAGTCATAGTTTTGCATAAACTATTGTGGCCAATACAAGATGCATTCGAAGAAACTAAAGGAGGCTTGTGTTCCTAACAGGCCAATCTATAAAAACCTATTTCATGTTTTACACAGGTATTACCAGAAGTGAGATAATTGCATGTCGTCACAACTTATTTTTCGGACTGTGTAAAGTCCTGTTTTTGACATCTTTTTGCAGAGAATATTGTGAACAACTAGAGTTAAATTTTGGGAAACTACGAGATGTGTATCTCAAAAACATACGTATATACAATAACCTCTTTCACTTTTTACATATCTATCACGGCTTGAGATATACAAAGGTATCAATGGACCCAAATCTTGTAGAATTGCTGGAGCAGAATGCACAAAGAAAGGATGCAATTAGTGACTGGGATGCCTAATCATCAATTAAGAGTTTCTATCAGATTCGACTCTCTCTTCTTTGTCACCATAAATCCATAAAAATAGTTCCAAATAGATTCATTAGTTTTGAATGTCCTTTATTTAAGTTTTATTTGTGTAAAACAATTTGAGATATTTGTAAAACCAATCTTAATATTTTTTCAAGATATTTCAGTTTAGAATTTGTATAAATACTTCTTCATTTGAAGTATTTTGTGTGGATTCAAAGACATTTCTATAAACATTTTCTTCTCAAGTTAAGGAGCTATTGTAACCAGGATTGGATTGGCTTGTTGGATCATGAAATAAAGTTAAAGACATTTCACAGGATTCTTGTGCACAGTGGAAATCAAATAAGTATTATCTCTTCATGCTTATTACTGTTTTCTCTTCATGCTTATAAATATTCACATATGTCTCTATGAAATCTGAATGGTAAATAAGGAATGATATTTCAGAATTAGCTTTAATGCTCTCTGTCTTGATTGTTTACTTTCTTTAGGTTTTCTACTAAACTATCATGGTCTTGGAATTCTTAATTGCTCCCTTACTTCCGTAGTTCCCCCCCTAGGTCCATAGTAAAGGATTCTTAGTTTCCCTTTTCTACTGATCTCCTTTTTCCCTTCATATTGATCCCGGTTTAAGGATTCTTCATTGCGCTTTCACCCTACTTAGGACTACCTCACCCATCTAAACCTGTAGATTTGCCTTTTTCTTTATTGATCTGATCCAGTTAAGCCATCCTTTGATTGACTCCATATCCCAATGGCTTGAAAGCATTGTTCTATCCATGTGTTCCAAGAATTCCACCACCCAATCAAAATCAAAACCTCATGAACACTAAGAACTAGCCTAAAATCCCACCAAAAACAAAGTTAAACTATAAAGAGAGAGCCCTCTCTAGACTTAGGTTGGCTAGAGCCTAAGACTAAAAGATTGGTTTGTGGTTACCTTGGAAATTTCTTTCTTTAACCTTGAGAAAATTCTGAGTGATAACACATTGGAGCTAGATAAATACCGAATAAGATTCATACGTTGAATCAACTAAAACTCCTGAGAACGCTCAAGAAATAATCAAATTGACATTTTGTTCCTACGATAGTGTGTAACCAATAACACATTGCCTAATTTTTAAATTATTGAAAATGCTTCGAACAAGATGAGCTATGAATTGATGTTATCAGTTTTGAAGAAAGGTATAGTAGATAGACTAAGTGGTGATTTCATAAGTGTAGTGGGTTTTAAATACTATCACAACCACATTGGGTCATTAGGCTGATATAAGTAGAAGGCATTCCTAAATACTTAATAATAAAAAGTGCTATTATAAAAGCAATTATTACAATAAGAATATTATTATTATTATAAGTAATAAAAAAATTATTAATTAAATATTGTTATAATTATTTTAAAATAATTATGGTTATTAATTAATTTAATTATATATTAAATATTAAAGATTAAGGAATTAAAAAAATAATAATAATATAAATCCAAGGGATTAATGTTATAAACCCAAGGTATATAAACCCTAAGATAAATATTATAAACCATAATCACTTTTACTAATGTGGTTGATATATGCTGATAGACGTATATGAAGAACATGTACAACCACATTAGTAAATGTGGTTGATATATGTCGATAAGCTTATGATAATATACATTTACTAACATAGTTAGATAAACCCCACGATAAATATTATAAACCCAAGGGATTAACACGAAAATCCCAAGGGATTATAAATTGAAGGGAATAATATTAAACCCAAGGGATAAATATTATAAATCCTAAAATAAATGTGGTTGACCACGATATATTTTCATATTGACACAATGTTTGTCACAATGCAACATTGGACTATCATTAACGATGATTAATTTTCATATTAACACAACCTTTCTCACAATTAGAAGTTGGAAAATGGCTAGCCACGGCTAACCATGGTTGATCTCCATATTGAGACAACTTTGCCACAATGCAACATTGGACCATGGTTGTGACAATGTGACGTTGGACCAAGAGACAATCTTTGTCACAATGTAACCATGGTTATTGACCATGGTTGACCATGATTGACCATGGTTGATTTTCATATCAATACAATCCTTGTCACAATGCGACATTGGTTGATTTTCATATTGAGAAAATATTTGTGAGAATGGACATTGGACCATGGTTGACCGTGATTATAAGCCAAATATATTTATATTAAATCAAAAATATTAATATTACAAACCCTATGAATATGAACCCTAAGATTAATAAACTCGAGGGGTTGATATTATATACCCAAGGGAATAATAAACCTAATGGATTAATACTAAAAGGATGTGAGGTTATAAACCCAACAGAATAATAATAAACGCAAGGGATAAATATTATAAACTCACGGTATAAAAACCCTAATATAAATATTGTAAACCCTAAAATAAACATGATTGACCATGGTCTACAATCATTGATTTTCATACTAAGACAATCTTTGTCACAATGCAATGTTGGGACATCATTGACCATGGTTTACCATGGTTGATTTTCATATTGAGACAATCTTTTGCAAAATGTGACATTAGACCATCGTTGACCATGGATGACCTTGATTGGAAACCCAAGAGATTTACATTAAACCCTAAGATTAATATTATAAACCCTAGGAATATGAACTCTTATATTAATAAACTCAAGGGATGGATACTATAAACCCAAGGGAATAATAAACCCAAGGGATTAAGAATTGGTTAAGAATAATAAAAATGGATTAATGCCTTGTGTGGTAGGAACAGATGTAGGCTTCGGCTTATATCAACCACATTTAATTAAATGTGGTTGTGCTAGTTCTAAAACCAAAAGGTATTATAAACCCAATGGATTAATATTATAAATGCAAGGTATATAAACCCTATGATAAATATTATAAACCCTAATATAAACATGGTTGATCGTGGTTCACCATGGTTCATTTTCATATTGAGACAATCTTTTTCACAAAGTGATGTTGGACTATGGTTGATCATGGTTGAGCAAGATTGATTTTCATATCGAGACAATTTTTGTCACATTGTGATGTTGGACCATGGTTTATTTCAATATGGAGAAAATCTTTGTCAGACTGTCAGATTGTACCATGGTTGACCATGGTAGACCACGACTATAAACCCAGGGGATTTATATTGAACACAAGGATTTATATTTTAAACCTTATGAATAATATTACACCTGAGGAAAATGAACAATTATATTAATAAACCAACGATTTAATATTATAAACACTGGGGAATAATAAACCGAAGGGATAGATATTAAAACACCAAGGGAGTAATATTAAACTTAAGGGATTAATATTATAAATACTAAGTGAAATACTATAAAACCTAAAAGAAACATGGTTGACCATGTTATACCATGATTGATTTTCATATTGAGACAATATTTATCACAATGTGACATTTGACCATGTTTAACCATTGTTGATTTTCATATTGAGACAATGTTTGTCACAATGTGACATTGGACCATGGTTGTGCATTGTCAACCATGATTATAAATCCAAGGGATATATATTAAACCTTAGGATTAATATTATAAACGTAATGAATAATATTATACCATAGGAATATGATCCCATAGATTGATAAACCCAAGGGATTGATATTATAAACCAAAGGGACTAATTCTAAAATCCCAAGGTATTATAAAACCAAGGAATAATATTAAACCCAAGGGATAAATATTATAAACCTAAGGTATATAAACCCTAAGATAAATATTATAAACCCTAAAATAAACATGTTTCACCATGGTTTACCACTGTTGATTTTCGTATTGACACAATCTTTATCACAATGTGACGTTGGACTATGGTTGACCATGATTGGTTTTCATATTGAGACAACCTTTGTCATAATGTGACGTTGGAAAATGGCTCACCATAGTTGACCATGATAGATTTTCATATTGAGACAATCTTTGTCACAATGTGACGTTGGACCATGGTTGACCATGATTGACCATGGTTCACAATGGTTGATTTTAATAAGGAGACAATCTTTGTCAGAATGCAACATTGGAACATGGTTGACCATTGTTGAGTTTCATATAGAGACAATCCTTGTCACAAAGTGACATTGGACCATGGTCAACCATGATTGATTTTAATATCAAGACAATCTTTCTCAGAATGTGATGTTGGACCATGGTTGACCATGACTGATTTTCATATTGAGACAATCTTTTAGCCCAAGGGATTAACACTAAGCCGAAGGGATTGTAAACCCTAGGGAATAATATTAAACCCAAGGGATAAATATTATAAACCCTAAGATAAATATGATAAACCCTAAAATAAACATGTTTCACCATGGTTGATTTTCATATTGACAAAATCTTTCTTACAATGCAACATTGGACTATGGCTAACCATGATTGATTTTCATATTGAGACATCCTTTGTCACAATGCGACATTGGACAATGGCTAACAATGGTTGACCATGATAGATTTTCATAGTGATACAATCTTTGTCACTATGCAACGTTAGACCATGGTTGAACATGGTTGACCATTAATGACCATGGTTTATGATGGTTTATTTTCATAATGAGACAATATGTGTCACAATGTGGCGTTGGAACATGGTTAACCACAATTGTGTTTCATATTGAGACAATCCTTGTTACAATGTGAAATTGGACCATGTTTGAGCACGATTGATTTTTTTATGAAGACAATCTTTGTAAGAATGTGACGTTGGACCATGTTTGACCATGGTTGATTTTCATATTGAGGCAATCTTTGAACCCAAGGGAATAATATTAAACTCAAGGGAAAAATATTTTAAACCCAAGGTATATAAACCCTAAGATAAATATTATAAACCCTAAAATAAACATACTTGACCATGATTAAACATGGTTGAATTTCATATTGACACAATCTTTTTCATAATGTGATGTTGGACTATGATTGACCATTATTTATTTTCATATTAAGACAACCTTTGTCACAATACGGTATTGGATAATCGTTGACCATTAATGACCATGGTAGATTTTCATATTGAGACAACCTTTGTCACAATGTGAAGTTAGACCGTGGTTGACCATGGATGACCATGGTTGTCACAATGTGATGTTGGACCAAGAGACAATCTTTGTCACAATGTGACCATGGTTGACCATGATTAACAATGATTGACCATGGTTTACTTTTATATTGAGACAATGTTTGTCACAATGCGACATTGGAACATGATTGACCATGGTTGAGTTTCATATTGAGCCAATCCTTGTCACAATGCGACACTGGACCATGGTTGACCATGATTGATTTTAATGTCGAGAAAATATTTGTCACAATGCGACGTTGGAACATGGTTGACCATGGTTGATTTTCATATTGAGACAATCTTTGTGACAACATACATTTGACCATGGTTGACCATGGTTGATTTTCATATTGAGAATATTTGTCCCAATGTGAGATTCGACCATGATTGACCATGAATGATTATGGTTGGTGATGGTTGATTTTCATATTGAGGCAATATTTGTCACAATATGACATTGGACCATATTATAAACCCAAAGTATATAAACCCTAAGATAAATATTATAAACCCAAGTGAATAATAAACCCAAGGGATTAATTCTAAAAATTGAAGAGATTATAAACCCAAAGGAAAATTATTATAAACCCAAGGAATATAAACCCTAAAGATAAATATTATAAACCCCAAAATAAACATAGTTGATGATCGTCAACCATGGTTGATTTTCATATTAACACAATCTTTGTCACAATGTGACAATTGAACATGGTTGACCATGATTGATTTTCATATTGAGACAATCTTCATCACAAAGCGACATCCAAACATGGTTTACCTTAGTTGACCATGGTTGATTTTCATAGTGAGACAATGTTTGTGACAATGCGACATTGTACCATGGCTAACCATGGTTTTTACTCCCACATTGTCAATTGATTTTCTCATGAAGTTACTACATGTTGTTTGGTTAAGCCATTATTTTAGAAACTATGGAATTCATTAGTTCAATAATAATTATGGGTTTAATTAGAATTGTGAAATAAATTCAAAAGGTTAATATCAAATAATTATCTTAAGTTAATTTTGGAATAACTAAATAAATAGGATAACAATCTTTACCAAAAAGTAATTATTTTCATCAATAATAATAATGATGTTATTGTAATATTTTTTTAATATGGTTTATAAATTAAAATTGTGAAATAAATTCAAAAATTGAATATTAAATAATTATCTTAAATTAATTGTGAAATAATTACATAAACATTTTTTTAACTTTATATAGAAACTTTTAATGGTTAATACTAAAAAAACTAGTTTATTGTAAATGTTTTAATGTATAGTAAATCCCAATTACTAAAAAATAATATAAATATGTACTACAGTAACATAATTTCGTAATAGTCGTTTTGAAAAATACATAATTTTGTAGAATATTAAAATTCAACTTAATTATTCATTCATAAAATAATATAAATATGTATTACAGTAACATAATTTCGTAATAGTCGTTTTGAAAAATACATAATTTTGTAGAATATTAAAATTCAACTTAATTATTCATTCATATATACATAACATTTTACACCAATGTATTTAGTATATCTAACATTCTCATTTATTTACATGTCTAATAAAATCACAATATACATTTCATATTTTACTTATATTTAACACTATATATCTCTATATTTAATATTTTAAAATGAAAACCTAATTTATTTTGTAACACTTTAATTATATAATATAGGCATCACATTTGAAATGTTTTGATAAAATACATAACTCTCACAAAGCTATAAATATGAACCTCCAAATTATTATTGTGATAAATAAAATATAATTCATTTTATCTAAATAATTATTAAATTTTTAACATTTCGAAAAGGAAATGTTTACTAACTATTTTGATTTTGGACTTCTCAATTCGATAGAGACGTAATATTGCAACCAAAAAGGAAGAGCCTCCTGCAATTATCGTGAGTCTCGGGGAAAAGGGCGTCGATGTCGGGGCAATGCTGACCTGCCATGGATACAAAATTCTCCTCTCTCTCTGCCACATAAATTGCCATGTCGCGCGCAACATCGTGAACTCCAAACGTAAAGCCCCAATAACTGGATGCGCCCACTGCTCGCAACTGAAATAATGAAGGATGTCCGAATAATGAATTACAATTTCATTACATATAAAAGAAATACATTTATTAAGATAGAGTGAACTTTTGGACCATCTTAATAGAAGGATTATGGTTGTCACTTCAGAATTCTCAAGATCATCACAATATAGTTGTAGATTATGCATATATTTTTGATTCTTTGTTTGAGGATGAATTATATTAGATAATTTGAAATGTCTATTAACTTTTAATGATATGATTGATGAGCCCCAAATTTGGTAACATTTTGGGCTCATTTTGCTTAACTACCCTTGCTCAACCCTTCATTTTTCATAACTTATGCATCATTTTTTAGTATATTTATGTCATTTGTACGAATAAGGGCAGTCACTATTCCTAGGTGGCTAACACATGCTTATTTCAGGTTTTTTGACATTTAATGGAGCAAAACCACGAAGATGAGGGCTAGGAGACAGCGAAGATGGGATTGAGATTTTGTAGGAAGGTTGTCCACAGCATTGAATGGCCTTTCTCGTGATCTTCACCCCCAACTCCGAGCTCCAACAGCCACCACCACCGAGTTAGAAGGCAGCCAAATGGATTTTGAGGAAGCAACAGATCACTCTTAGTTTGGCCAGCCAAATCCCACTAATTTAGGAGGCCAGCTTGGCCCTCGTAATGTATAAATGATGAGGCTGTAGCCTTCGAAAAGGACTTTTGAAACCTTGTTGCACATTCCGGATTATGAGCTGTTAGCTCTGTTTTGCTCTTTTGTAAGCCATTAGTGGCATGTGATATGACTTATGATTGTTATCTTTTAATGGAAAGCAGTCAGATTTGAGTTCAGTTCTGAATTCTTAAAGGAACCATAGCTCTCAGGGTTGGGCCCAACCTAAGAGCCTAAGGTCTCCTTCCTTTGTATCGTTACCTTTCTTTCAGCATTGTATTTCTTTTCCTTTTCATGCATTTGGAAGCGTAGTTAGCTGAGTTGAATTTCTTGGTGTGGTTAAGTAGGTTAGCTTTATGAATAGAGTTGCTTCAGTAGTTTAGAATAGAGTAGGGAGATTGGAGTTAATAAGAGTTCCAAAAAGGGTTGACTGCACACTCCTTTTCACCTCTGTTTAGGGGCTGGAATTGCAGACAGTGCCACGCACCAAAAACAGTGTTTTACATGTACATGCAATCTTTGATACAATGTTTTCGCTGTAATAGTTGTCCATGCATTCAGATCTTGTGGAGTGATTCTTTGCTTTAGTACCATGCATGATTTTCCTTAACAATGACGTTGTTATTCTTTGGTTTTACTAAACAGTTAGAATAGGATCATGATATTTCGGTTATGTGCAGGACGTGGATGATTTGTTTCGTTTACACTGTGCATTACTACTCCCTCACTCTCTTATCCTTCTAAGCCGTGCCCAGACCAACTACTCATCTCCCAATTAGACCCCTGTCTCTCAACTCTTCTATTACCCACGTTATTTCGCCTTTTTCGACCTTCCATTCCCTCTACCCTCCTTTAGACCAACCAGCTTTGCACACCCCCTCTTCATCTCATCTCTCTGTCACTGAGTCACTACAAACTCCTCCCCTACCTCCCTATCCATCCATGCAACCTCTTCCACTCATCCATCACCCAAAAATCCGATTATAGGACATCCTGTAGGAATTATTGAACTTCCTGTAGAAATTCTTAACATCCTGTAGAACCCCTACAGACTTCCTGTAGAAGCTCATAAACATGGTTGCTTGGCATCCAAACTTTGTGAAACTCTCTGAAAGGATGTTAGGGACTCCTTAGACCCTCTCTGAGCCTTCCTGACCTCTTCCAAGCATTTCTCCCCTTGACCTACCCCTGCACAGTAAAAACCTAGTTAGAAGCAAATGCATAATAATTCCAACAACTTGAACAAAAATACAAAAATACGTTTTCTTCAGATCAAAGTAGTCTAGACACATGCATCTCACCTTCCTAGAAGTAATGGCATATCTTTCAGTAGTTTGCATTCCCACCTTTGCATGAGTAGGACTAGCTGGTAGAATTAGGGTTTGCTAGGGTTTTCATTTCTTGTTGGCTTTCAGTTCATTTTTTACAAAGTAGGTTAATTTCCTTTGAGTTAGCTTTCGTTCATCGGTTACAAAGCTTCTTCTGAGAGCTCATAGAAGTTGGCTTGAGCCCTAGCAGACTTGTGCCAGCTGACCAAGTGATAGCTGCGACAAGAGCTAATACTTGTGCATACAGCACCGTCGCTTCCAAGTTTGTTACGAACTACCGCGTTGATAAAATTAGAGAAGGAAGCTCCAGGAGTTGTAGCATTATTGCTACAATACTGGAGCCCACCATCTTTTTGGCGCCGTTGCCGGGGAAGCGTCAGAGTATTAGTAATTGTTGCTTTTCTTCTACTTTTCCTACTCTCGCCTTCTTCTAACTAGTTTATTTCATTTCCATTCTAGAAAAATAGCATAGACATTTCCTGCTTTCATAGATTAACATTTCAATCCCGCATTTTCATTTTTGCAAGCGTAGATTAGCATTTCAATTCTGCAAGCATAGACTAGCATTTCAATTCCTACAATTTCATTTGAGCAAAGTAGATTAGTTCTATCCTGTTTTCATTTCAATTCTGCATTTTCATTTCAGCAAGATAGTTAGTTGTAGATCAATCTGTTTCAGTTTTTGCAGGTACCAGAAAAAAAAACAAAAGCAATCAAAAGTCTTTCTATTTCATGCCTCGTAGGAATCGAGATAAAACAGGAAAATTCTTACCCAACACCCCCACCACATCACTGAGTCACCCTTCTCTCTTCTGTGGCGACAGTGATCCAGAAGAACCTATAGGCGAACCTCCTGAGATATACGAAGATCCTATAGCAGAAGAAGAGATAGAGCCCACTCCATCTGAAGCTATGGCTGACCATAGGGGAGAAGATGAGAGAATAGAACGTGCCTTCCCCATCCGAGAGACCAATGGAGACATGAAAATGAAGAACATTAGCCCCTCCGCTTTACCTCACTTCCATGGGCTGACTATTGAAGATCCTGATACCTTCCTGTTTGAGTTTGCTGTCCTTTGTCGAACCTATGACTATACTGAAGATGAGCAGAAGCTGAAACTATTCCCCTCAACCCTTAAGGATGCAACATTACGCTAGTTCATGGGCTTACCTGGGAACAGCATCACCACTTGGGCTCAGATGCAGCAAGCTTTCAATACCAAATACCGGGACTACTGTAGGTCCAAGGAAACCAAGGGATAAATCTTTCAGATGACCATGGGAAATGATGAGTCCTTAGAGGATTATGAGGAAAGGTTCCAACTTAGCTATAAACGGGCCAGGTGCACACTTGACCCTGAATCCCTCAAGTTGGTTCTGCTCCGAGGAGTCCCGGAAGACATCTTAGATACCCTTCACATGCTAGCTGGAGGAGATATTTACCAACTACCTTATGAGGACATAAAGACTGTGTTTAGAAACCACTCTAGGGCAACCCGGAAAAGAGGTAGAGGAAACCTCCTCTCAGCTGGTATTCCTTTCTCCAAACATGAGTTTGCAAATCAATTAGAGGATCTCAAGAGTGAGGTGAGACAGACCATTGCCATGCAACTTGATACATTCCGAATCCAGCAGAAGAAGGAGGAAGCTGAGAGGGCCTTGGCTATCTTCTGCCCTAAGTGTACGAGGAAACATCCCAAGAACTAATGCCCATTACATTCGGTTGAAGTATGTTTTGTTTGTGAGGACGACCACCCCACAAACCAATGTCCAACCTTACCTGGGCTTAAAGCCATGTACCAAGGGACAAAAGCACCCACTAAACCTCTCTATTACCTCAACCAAAGGAGGCCACAAGGACCTAGACCTTACCAGCAGGGGATGCAAGGGACACCCCAAGCTTATTACAGCCCCAACCAATCTACTCCTATGCCTTCCTGGGGTCCCCCTGCTCATCCTTCCTGGTCTATGCCTCCTCCATGGTCTTACCCACCTCAGTACCATACTCAACCCACTACTCAGTCGTATCACTCACATGCCCAGCCACAGCCTCAGTGGAATGCACCTCAATCGGGGTGGAGGCCCCAGTACAATACTCCTGCCGCCATTTTGCCTCCACCACCAGTTCAACCACAACCATTACCTCCTGCTCCTCCAAGGCAACCTCAAATGCCTGCTCAACCGAACCGGAACCCCAACAACAGACAGGCCCAGCAGGTATATACTGGGGAAACATCATGCCCTACCTATGCTCTGGAGATCCAGGAGATCAATCTGCGATCGGGAAATACTCTTCCGGATCGCCAACCTCCTCCCCCAGAGGACGAGGAAGATAAACAGGAAAGTGAACCAAAGGCCATTCCACCCTTTCCTGAGAGACTAACAACCACCACACAACCCAACCCAGAGGATGATGAGTTTCTAGGAGAGCTCAAACAGTTGTGTGTGAAAATACCACTTCTCCAAGCCATCAAGGATGTACCGATATACAACAAACTGGTTCAGGAAAAGTGTTTCAGACGCCCAGGCAGGCGAAAGAGAGATGCTTCAACCATCAATGTCATAGGACAACTGTCTGACCTTATGTTGGGACAAGTCATCTGCCCAAAGTATCTAGATCCTGGGAGTCTTGTAGTAGATGTCCACATCAATGGCACCATCATCCCTCACACCTTGATTGATCTGGGGGCTGCCATTAATGTGATGACCAGAGATACCATGCTCAAACTCAATCTTCAGGGTTCCTTGAGAAAGACCTCGACAGTCCTACAACTAGCAGATCGCTCCACCGTGACTCCCGAAGGGATTGTAGAGGATGTCTTGGTCTCTATTGACTCTTGGGAATACCCTGCAGATTTCTTGGTTCTGCAACCAAAGGCAAAGCTTACTGGATACCCTCTTATTTTGGGAAGGCCTTGGTTAGCCACTGCAGATGCTTACATAAGCTGCTGTGCAGGAAACATGACCATCAAAAATAGTCCTATGTCCAAGCAGCAAGTCCTATACCCTCCTGCCCAACCCTCATTAGAGCATGACTTACCACTTTGGTTGAAGGAAGGGAAAGAAGACGAGGTGTACTCAACACCTTTGTGCACCCTAGACACCTCTAGGGGAGATCCCCCAATCGAGGATGATTTGATTGAGACCTTGATCCAAAATCCAGCTCCCAGTGCACTGTCCTTAGAGGAATTGGTGGAGGATGCCCAAGCCAGCACCTTAGTGGACCTTTGTGCGACCAACCCTGTCACTCCCAGAGTCAAAACTGTGGAGTTCGGCCCTGAGCGAATGTTAAAGATCAGCTCCTCCCTATCTCCTTCCCAGGAAAAGGAGTTGTGTAGTCTGTTGGCCAGTCATCTAGATGCTTTTGCTTGGAGCTATAAGGAGATGAAAGGATTCCATCCTTCGGTCTGTACCCATCAAATCTACATCAAAGAGGACTGTAAACTAGTTAGGCAACCCCAGAAGAGAATGAATCCAGCCCTTAAGGACATCGTCAAGGAAGAATTGCAGAAACTATTGGATGCCGGATTCATTTACCCCATCTCAGATAGCGAATGGGTGTCCCCCCTGGTGTTGGTTCCCAAGAAAAATGGGAAGTGGAGAATCTGTGTGGACTACCGAGAACTGAACAAAGCTACCAAGAAAGACCATTTTCCTCTACCTTTCATAGATCAAGTGTTGGATGGACTGGCGGGAAATAAGTTTTTCTCTTTCCTGGATGGGTTTAGCGGGTACAACCAGATCCAGATCCGTCCGGAAGACCAAGATAAGACCACCTTCACTTGTCCTTGGGGTACCTTTGCTTACCGAGTTCTTCCCTTTGGACTATACAATGCTCCTGCCACCTTCCAGAGAGCCATCTTGAGCATCTTTTCTGAGCTGGTCCATGATGCGGTGGAAATCTATATGGATGACTTCACTCCTTATGGGTCCAACTTCTAGGAAGCATTGTCCAATCTGGGAAAAGTCCTAACCAAATGCATTGAGATGAACCTATCCCTTAGCCCTGAAAAGTGTGAATTCTTGATGACTGAAGGGACCGTGCTAGGCCATACCATTTCTTTCCAAGGGTTATAATTGGATCCTAACAAAATTGCTCTTATCAAGAAGGTTCCACCTCCTCAGAAGGTAAGAGATGTTCGAAGTTTCTTAGGATTAGCAGGGTATTATCAGAGATTCATTAAAGACTTCAGCAAGCTAGCCTCGCCATTGTTTGGCCTCTTGGCAAAAGATGTGGAGTTTAAATGGACTGACAATTGTCAGAGGGCTCTGAATGAATTAAAGGACAAGTTGGTGTCTGCCCCAATCTTGAGAGGTCCAAACTGGGCCCTACCTTTCCACATCCACACTGATGCCTCGAACAAAGCCATAGGGGCAGCCTTAGGACAAGTTGAACAAAAACTTCCATATGCCATTTACTTTGTTAGCAAAAACTTATCCAAGGCAGAACTGAACTACACTGTAACTGAGAAAGAATTATTGGCCGTGGTCCATGCACTGAACAAGTTCCGACATTATATCACCGGCTATCAAACATTTGTACATACTGATCATGCTGCAATTAGATATTTAATGAATAAACCAGATGTGAATGCTCGTATTATTAGATGGTTACTTTTGTTACAGCAGTTTGATTTGACTATCGTTGACAAACTAGGTAAAGAAAATGTTGTTGCTGACTTTTTGTCTATATTGGATTTATCTACAGATGAGGATGGAACAATGGATGACCAGATGCCCGATGAACATCTGTTCGCTATTTCAGTACTCTCTCCATGGTTTGCTAATATAATGAACTACCTTGTTTCAGCACAGTTCCCTCCGCACCTATCCTCAAGAGAGAAGAGCAGAATCGTCAGAAAAAGTGCTTCATTCACTTGGATCGGGGGCAACTTGTTCAAGCTTAGCCCTGATCAGATCTTAAGGCGTTGTGTAAGGGAGGAGGAAGTCTTTGATATCCTCCTCACCTGTCATGATGGGCCTTGTGGAGGACATTTTGCAGCAAAGAGGATTGCCTTCAAAATCCTGCAGGCAGGTTACTATTGGCCCACGCTTCATCAAGATGTCAGAAGGTATATCAGCCAATGTGACCGACGCCAAAGGATGGGGAAACCGACTCCAAGGGATGAAATGCCTCTCCAACCTCAAGTGACTCTTGAGCCATTTGAGAAGTGGGGTATGGATTTTGTGGGTCCAATCAACCCTCCTTCGAGGCAAAGATCTTACATCATTGTGTGCACAGACTACCTGACAAAGTGGGCAGAAACCAAGGCAATCAAAGTAGCAACAGAAGAAAAGGTGGCTGAGTTCTTAAGAGAAAACATCTTCTACAAATTTGGCTACCCAAGAGAGCTAGTCACTGATCAAGGAAGCCAGTTCACCTCCAACATAATTGAAGACCTACTAGCTCATCACAAAATCAAGCATAGGACTTCCACCCCCTTTCATCCTCAAGAAAATGGGCAGGTGGAAGTCACCAATAGAGCATTGGAAGAGATCTTGACTAAGGTGGTGAGCAGCAATAGGAAAGATTGGGCAGATCGCCTGGTTGAGGCCACATGGGCTTACAACGCCACTTGGAAGACCACAACCAGCTTCACACCTTATAAGCTGGTCTATGGGAAGAGAGCTTTACTGTCAATTGAATTCTAGTACAACACTTTGAGGATGGCAGTTCAGCTGGACCTAGATCTCAGCCATGCCCAACAAGAAAGGTTATTGCAGCTGAATGGATTGGACGAGCACCGAATGCAGGCCCTTCTTCACTTAGAAGTGGTTCAACTTCAGAGGAAGGTGTGGCATGACCAACACCTCAATGACAGGCAATTTCAGCCGAGAGATTGGGCACTGTTGTATGATTCCAGGCATAAAGATTTCAAGGGAAAGTTGAGAACCATATGGCTAGGAGCATATGTAGTGGAAAAATGTAATGACAATGGATCTGTACTTATTCGGACCATTGATGAGGAGGCCATCCCTATGCTTGTCAATGGGCATCGGTTGAAGATCTACAGAAAGCCTCTGTCAAGGCAAGAATTCATCAAAACGGTGGAAAAATCAGTGCTAGTCATAGAGAAGGGTTCTGCCTCTGTTTTGGGCACACCCTAAATATCTTAAAAAAAAAAAGAAAAAAAAAAGAAAAGAAAAAAAGAGAAAAAGAAAAAAAAGAGAAAAAATAAATAAATAAAAATAAAGATCCTTGGGTGAAAACCTTTCTGAGGCGCCCAAGGCAGATGGTAGGGGTGAAAACCTCATTGAGGCACCCCTGCTGTCTTTCAAAAAAAAAGAAGGTTTAAAAAAGACCCTTGAGTGAAAACCTCTCTGAGGCGCTCAAGGCAGATAGTAAGGGTGAAAACCTCATCGAGGCACCCCTGCTGTCTTTCAAAAAAAAAAAAAAAAAGGAGAAAAAAAACAATAAACAAAAAAAAACAGGGACAACAAGTTCACAATGTGGCAATGCATGCAGGTTGCAGGTATTCTATGAAGGAAGAGAGGTCCCTCAACTCAAAGACAAGGGTCATTATTATGCTACCAGGTGACCTCACCAGCACCCACTCCGGAAACACTCATCTTCTCCAAGGTATGGGCACAATTTGATCACAGTTTAGTCTTCTACAGGAAGCTACAAAATTTCTACAGGAAGTTCTGTATTTCTACAGGAAACTTCCTGTAGGAGTTTTGGACGGCCCAGAACTGATTATGTGGGGAAATCTAACGACCGAGGTCTGGCATGGAGGCATGCAAGCTACTATTTTCTCCATCACACTCTGTTGTCACCTCCTTCTACCACCCCAGTCGCCACGCAATGGAAATACCTGCACAATCAAAACAGCTCATTGAATTATCAGAGGAAGCGTTTCTCAAATGAAAAAAGATGCAGAGATACCATGCAATACTTATCCAATGGCCCTGCGTTTATGGCTGAGATGCCACCGTATCCACTGTTCAGCATGCACCCGAGGAGGAAAAACTGCTACAGGACTTCCTATAGGAATCTCGTAGCAGTTCATCCAGCTAGAGTGTACACCATTAAATCGTCTGCAACATGCAATAATAGAGCAAGCACATGCACCACCCGCAGCCAGGTAACAAGCATCGTAACCATCAGCAGCCTGCGGAAAGGAAGGACCTCCGGGCCTGTGCAAATGGCAGCAGCAAGCAAATCTAATCATCATCGTCCTAAAGCCTGGAAAATCATGTCGCGGCCGCACAGGTAAGTTCCTCGCCCTTTCTTTCATCGAATTACATGAATAATACGTTGAAATGTTTGCAAGTATGAAATGAATGGGTTGAGCAGTTGTATGGCCATTCGACTGGCCACGTCGACTAGTCAGATGGTCTAGTCGGATGTGTAAAATGGTGGTCGTGGCAAGAAGAACGGGTAGTGGACACGTGAGAACCGTCCAGTCGGGGAGAAGCGCGTTTTAACAGAAATGACGGCGGCGGATCTGCGGAGAATGATGCAGCAGTCAGGGAACTCGCAGTGGAATGATTAGGTGACGTCGTCCAACGGTCCGGCAGGGACAGCTCACCCCCGCGCCACGAATTCCGTCGGATTCAAATCTATCGGCTAGATCGCCACCCCACGCATTTATCATCAGTCGTTTAGAAGTTGAGTAAGAGTCCGAATTTATCTGAAGCTCGTCATTCCAAGTCTTCGGCTTGTTCGAGCGTCTGGTAGCGGCACAAAAGGAGTAGAACCACTGCAGTGCTCTTCAGAACCCGTGCGTTGTTTCTACAGGAAAGCTATGCTACAGGAAGCTCACTGCCACGAGGAAAATTGGGCTCTTCACGTCAAAGTTGGAGAATTGGAAAAGGTAAGCCTGACCTATGCCTCCCATGCAATTGGTTTCAAGGGTGGTGGAGTCGACGTGCTACAGTCTGATCATAAAAATTGCAAGTATTGTCTTCCGTTTGCATGAATTGTCGTCGAAGTGTATGTAAGGTTTTCTATAGGAGGTGATCTTTAAGGGTCATCTGTAGATAGTCTTCGCGGATTGTGTGCGTGGCTCTGTCCCAAAAGGCTAGTTTTGAATACGCACTCGCCACCTCCAGCTAACAGAGCAGGTTTTCACCATGCCGGGTGGATTCATCAGAAAAGAACCTACCGACTCAAAGAAACTAAGGGAGAACCCTGAAGTGGTAGAGCTGTTCACTCGCGCGCAATGGATGTCGTTCTGCGACAAATTGCAAGGATATGATGATGAGGTGTCAGAGGAGTTCTTGCGAGCTCTGAAGCCAAAATCCAAAACACTGGCCACTATCAATTTCAGGGGTTTGAGTCTCAGACTCACCCCACAATTCATCAGCCGAGTCACTAAGCTCCCAATGGGGGTACCGTGGGACAAGGAGGAGAGGAAATTAGGCCAGAAGGCTAAAAAGGAATTCTTCCCACCAGAAGAGCAATTCTCAGAGGATAAGAACGGGGTTCGCAGAACTAGCTTACTGCCACTTTGGAGCGAGGTCAGCCTCCAAATTATGAAATACATCACATGCGAAGGTCGGTTCAGCATTGTGTATGGGTACCATTTCTGGCTACTCACTGAATTGAGACATCAGATGGACCTACCTGCAGAAAACAAACTAAGTATTTCCTACTTTCTACTGCAGTCTATGACAGAATGTGCCACCAAGTTGAGAGACGGCACACCAGACCAGGTAGCCCACCATGGGCTCATTAAGCTCCTCGTGGAGGATGCACTTCACACATACAAAGTCCCTCTCTCGTGGGAAGCCTTCCAAAATCTGACTAAGGATGGCGATATAAAAATGTTGACCGAAGAGCTTGGTTCCTCCAGCAGCGAGGAGAAGGAGTCAGTACCCATAGAGAAGAAAGAAAAAGGCCAAAGACCCACGGCCAAAGTACCGAAGAAAGAACAAAAGAAGGAACAAGAGAAAAAGGTTGCCAAAGAGAAGGATGACACACCCATGTTGACGCCCAGAGAGAAAAGGTTACAAAGTAGGGTGGACAAGACTGAGCCAGTCCACGTCAATAAAGGCACCTCGAAAGTAGCCTCGACCAAGTCAAAAAGCAATACACACTCAGCAAAACAAACTAAAACGGTGCCACCTGTTTCTACAGGAAAACCAAAACCGGCTTCTACAGGAAGCCAGAAATCAGCTGATAAAGGGCCTTCTACAGGAAGCCCTGAGAAAGGAAAACCCAAGGAAAAGAAAGCCGACATTCTTGCAAGGGAGGCAGCAGCCGTGCTGGCCGCCCTTAGTACACCTCCTAAGCCGAGGGAAAAGAGAAAGGGGGAGATCCCTCTGTATTTTAAAGCCCGGAGAAGTGTAAGAATAAAAACAGGCAGGCCACAACCTCCGTCCAGTAGCCCAATTACTATAGAGGATACCCCTACTTCACCCAGGGAGAGGTCCCCCTCAAAGATATCAGTCACCTATGAGAGGGGGAGCCCGAAAACAACTACTTGGAAAGAGAGGTTGGACCAGTTGGCTCCAAAAGCTCGGCTACAGGATGCTGAGGCTTCTCTACAGGAAACCTTAGCCCGGCTTAAGGAGACAAAGAGGATGGAAGGAGAGGCACCTTCATCACCACCGAGGGAAGACGAAGTAGAGCCACCAAGAGAAGAAGAGAAAGAGCATATTCCGGAGCCTAGTCCTCAGCCAAGTCTGAGCTCATATTATAATTTCTTAGAAGCTAGAAAAATTATACCACAAAAATTCACTGTGCCACTTTTCTTTGCGTTGGAGGAAGAAAGAGTGAGAACGCACACGTGGATGAAAATAGCTAAGTCAAAAGGCGTGGCAGATATAGGCCCCTTGGAGGAACAACTCAAGGAGGCACGAAAGGAGTTAGCTATGGCCAAACACGTGGGAAATTGCCAGCAAGTGTTGCTACAAGAAGAGAACGAAAAACTTAGACTGCAGCTACAGGAGCTGAGGAAAGGAACGGGCACATCCTCAGGGGACACCACAGCAGAACAGCAAGGCAGAGAAAGACTGCAAGTCGGTCTTGGGGAGCCAACCTCACATCTACAGGAAACAGAACTGCAAGCACAAATTGAGATACAAGCTCTCAAACAGCAGTTACAGCAGAAAGAGGCACAATTGGCCTGCATGGCCAGTTGGGCCATGGATGCTATATAATGAAGACAGCCGGCCAAATCCTATGGGTTGTACCTGAGAGACCAATGGCTACAATTTCAGATTAATGCATTAGCACAAAGGGGTATATCTCAGCTCCAAGACCCGCAGCAGTTCACTGAATTATGCAATACCAGTTCATCAGAGGATAAGGCCAAACTATCGGAGTTCTATCTCCATAATTTGGCCCTTCCTAATGTGACTTCATGGGATCCCAACACGGTCTTAGGGGATATGCAGTTAATGGCATTTGCCTCATGGTTGAACCATGAAGACAAAAGAGCAGCAGAAGTCAAAGCGGTCATGAACCGAGAGCTGAACGAGCCATTACTAATTAGAGCAGAGCCAGGGGATCCAACTGCATTAATATCGGCACACCAACACTTATCCACCGACCCTCAAGCTTCACTGAAATATATGGATCAGCAGGCCCAGGCCATAGCGCATTTCGAGGATATGGAGAGACTGTTAGGGGACAACTGTGTTCAAGCTTGCACCTGCCGATGGAACACATTGGCCCACAGTCTAAAGATCAGAGAATATCACACTCCAACTCAAATGAGGGAAGCTCTAGTACGGGTGCCCCTCTATAAGAAATCCATGCAGAACCTTCAGGCCAGCTGGATTGGCCTCAAGCTAAGCCCACCTCTGCTGTTAGGATTGATGGAAGGCGGCACAGAGAAAGATGAGCATGAACAATGGGAAGAGGTGGAAAGAAAGGCTGGGTTCCATGTCAGGAAGGAGGACACTACTGCAGAAGCTTGGGATGTGAGGGTGGCAGTAAAGGCAATGAAGGACGAGGAGCTGGATTAGTTGCTCAAGGATGAGCAATCATTTTAGCTGGGGGGTGATGATGAGCCCCAAATTTGGTAACATTTTGGGCTCATTTGGCCTAACTACCCTTGCTCAACCCTTCATTTTTCATAACTTATGCATCATTTCTTAGTATATTTATGTCATTTGTACGAATGAGGGCAGTCACTATTCCTAGGTGGCTAACACGTGCTTATTTCAGGTTTTTTGATATTTAATGGAGCAAAACCACGAAGATGAGGGCTAGGAGACAACCAAGATGGGATTGAGATTTTGTAGGAAGGTTGTCCACAGCATTGAATGGCCTTCCTTGTGATCTTCACCCCCAACTCCGAGCTCCAACAGCCACCACCACCGAGTTAGAAGGCAGCCAAACGGATTTTGAGGAAGCAGTAGATCACTCTTAGTTTGGCCAGCCAAATCCCACTAATTTAGGAGGCTAGCTTGGCCCTCGTAATGTATAAATGATGAGGCTGTAGCCTTCGAAAAGGACTTTTGAAACCTTGTTGCACATTCTGGATTATGAGTTGTTAGCTCTGTTTTGCTCTTTTGTAAGCCATTAGTGGCATGTGATATGACTTATGATTGTTATCTTTTAATGGAAAGCAGACAGATTTGAGTTCAGTTCTGAGTTCTTAAAGGAGCCATAGCTCTCGGGGTTGGGCCCAACCTGAGAGCCTAAGGTCTCCTTCCTTTGTATCGTTACCTTTCTTTCAGCATTGTATTTCTTTTTCTTTACATGCATTTGGAAACGCAGTTAGCTGAGTTGAATTTCATGGTGTGGTTGAGTAGGTTAGCTTTATGAACAGAGTTGCTTCAATAGTTTAGAATAGAGTAGGGAGATTGGAGTTAATAAGAGTTCCAAAAAGGGTTGACTGCACACTCCTTTTCACCTCTGTTTAGGGGCTGGAATTGCAGACAGTGCCACCCACCAAAAACAATGTTTTACATGTACATGCAATCGTTGATACAATGTTTTCACTGTAATAGTTGTCCATGCGTTCAGATCTTGTGGAGTGATTCTTTGCTTTAGTACCATGCACGATTTTCCTTAGCAATGACGTTGTTGTTCTTTAGTTTTACTAAATAGTTAGAATAGGATCATGATATTTCGGTTATGTGCAGGACGTGGATGATTTGTTTCGTTTACACTGTGCAGTACTACTCCCTCACTCTCTTATCCTTCTAAGCCGTGCCCAAACCAACTACTCATCTCCCAATTAGACCCCTGTCTCTCAACTCTTCTATTACCCACGTTATTTCACCTTTTTCGACTTTCCATTCCCTCTACCCTCCTTTAGACCAACCAGCTTTGCACACCCCCTCTTCATCTCATCTCTCTGTCACTGAGTCACTACAAACTCCTCCCCTACCTCCCTATCCATCCATGCAGCCTCTTCCACTCATCCATCACCCAAAAGTCTGATTATAGGACATCCTGTAGGAATTATTGAACTTCCTGTAGAAATTCTGAACATCATGTAAAACCCCTGCAGACTTCCTGTAGAAGCTCATAAACATGGTTGCTTGGCATCCAAACTTTGTTAAACTATCTGAAAGGATGTTAGGGACTCCTTAGACCCTCTCTGAGCCTTCCTGACCTCTTCCAAGCATTTCTCCCCTTGACCTACCCCTGCACAGTAAAAACCCAGTTAGAAGCACATGCATAATAATTCCAACAACGTGAACAAAAATACAAAAATATCTTTTCTTCAGATCAAAGTAGTCTACACACATGCATTTCACCTTCCTAGAAGTAATGGCATCTCTTTCAGTAGTTTTCATTCCCACCTTTGCATGAGTAGGACTAGCTGGTAGAATTAGGGTTTGCTAGGGTTTTCATTTCTTGTTGGCTTTCAGTTCATTTTTTGCAAAGTAGGTTAATTTCCTTTGAGTTAGTTTTCGTTCATCGGTTAAAAAGCTTCTTCTGAGAGCTCATAGAAGTTGGCCACCTTTGCATGAGTAGGACTAGCTGGTAGAATTAGGGTTTGCTAGGGTTTTCATTTCTTATTGGCTTTCAGTTCATTTTTTGCAAAGTAGGTTAATTTCCTTTGAGTTAGTTTTCGTTCATCGGTTAAAAAGCTTCTTCTGAGAGCTCATAGAAGTTGGCTTGAGCCCTAGCGGACTTGTGACAGCTGACCAAGTGACAGCTGCGACAAGAGCTAGTACTTGTGCATAGAGCACCGTCGGTTCCAAGTTTGTTACAAACTACCGGGTTGATAAAATTAGAGAAGGAAGGTCAAAAAGTTGTAGCATTATTGCTACAATACTGAAGCCCACCAATGATTAATCTGAAAATATTTATTTTAATATGAAAATATTTATTTCAGATGTAAAATTATATACATATTATTTAACTCAATAAAAAATAGCTCTCTACACGATTCTATAGATTAATCTTAATCCATTAAAGCACAACCCCTAACACAATCTTCAATTTAATATTTTTGAAATATAAATCATAATTCTTTTTACTCCAATCCTCTCACAAATTTCAAAATATATCTAAATCTACCATCTCACCAAAAATAACAAAATGCAAAATCTACTCTTCTATTAAATTTAATCTGTTAAAGCTCAACATTTAACAATGTGTAAATTTAATCTATTAAAGCTCAACATTTAACAATGTTGAATATAGTATTTTTGAAATATAAATCATAATTTTTTTTAACTCCAACCCTCTCACAAATTTCAAAATATTTCTACATCTACCATCTAAATAAAAATAAAAATAAAAAATGCAAAATGTAAATCGTCTGCTCTTCTATTAAATTTATTTGTTAAATAACCCAATCTTCATGCAACCTTCAATTTAACATTTCTAACATTTTTGAAATATAAATCATACCTTTTCTTTACTCCAATCCTCTCACAAATTTCAAAATATTTATAAATCTACCATCTCAATAAAAATAACCAAAAGTAAAATCATCTTAGCATTTGTCTTTTCCAATGATTTTATGTGTTCAATTATCCCATACATCTCATAATGCTACCGCAGTAACAATTTAACTTCTTCGAGATGTGGATCCATCGATGAATTTTGGAGGCTTCTCTGTTTTGTCCATTTCATGGAATTCAGAAGAGCTCAAATCATCATGTCGTGAAGCTGGACTTTGGATGGTTTGCGGCCAGTTTCTCGTATCTTGTTATTTAAAAATATTATGCTTGATTTTCATGTTTCTGGAATCAGATCTCTATTTCGAGTAGAGAATACAACTTTGCTCCCTTTGTTCTCGCCAAATTCCATGCCCAATTCTTTCAGAGTGACTGCGCTCCACATGTCGTCCACATGTCGTCTAAGATGAGGAAAAAATTCTTCATCCTCAGATGTGCCGACAACTTCATCTTACTCTAGCAATATGCTCTATGCGCTTCTGGCGTTTCCTTCTAGTCGATCTGAGTATTTCCTACGCTAAAATCTTCCCTTACAAACTGCCCCAGTGGTGCCTGGGCCGCCAAATCTGTATATACTCGGAAGGGTCCCATATATCAATCTTTCTTACAATCTGCTCCATGCAGTTCTTGATTCCGAAATCTGGAAAATTTATAATTTGAAGCGATTTTAGGTTTCTAACAATAATTTATGACGAGCAACACCTTATCGGTTCGATTCTTGTCTCTATCTTGCAATAACATTTCATGCTAAAAACTAACACGGCCTTCCTCACAGTGGTGCGGCATGGAGAAATGATCCATCCCCTATGAAACGTACCATCTCCGATAAACGAAGCGTTTTGTTTCATTTTCGATCCAGGCCACACCAAACCACAATCCGAGTCAAGCAACGTGTAGTATGCTTCGTGGATGAGAAACCCCGAACATACATGCCTTAATGTCCTTTCGGTTTCCTCAGCCGCCACGTTACGAGCGGCAGAGCCAATTTCAATAAAAACTTCTACAAAAGATAACATTTAATATTGTTTCCCGTCGTCCTAGCATAGCCATAGATATGCTACTGAGACAAAGGATCTGCTAGCATATGCTTTTGAGAATTAATCTAAACCGTCCATTAAAATAATAAATAAAAGTCAACTCGACTGTTACACCCTGAGGTTGAAATAGGGAGCCTTTCGGCTAATTATGGCATTGATAGGGTAGCATTATTCTCATTGGGCGTTAAATGTTTCTTTTTCAGGTTAGCGGCATATTGATTATTATGGTGCATATGGACATCTTTGCATATTATTGGTAACGTTTCATATTATGGGGCATTGATATTATTGTCGTCTTATATAAGGCGTCAACAAGAAGATACGAGCAACTATGTTGATAATATATGAGGTGCCGTATGGATATCTATTCGTGATTGCGTTATATATACATATATTATTGCAACATATATGGTGTATATTGGCATAATTCATTTAACCCTAACATATATTTCTCTTATATGTGCTGTTTTCATCAGAGGAGATTGAATGCTCTTTTAACGATTTTTCACAACATTTGGGCTATCACATAGTTAGCAATTTGCTCTCTATTTTCATATGTCTTTTGTTAGAAATAAATTACGCGGAGAGGGACACGGGTGACTTTCGCGCAGCTATACAGAGACTTAAGAAACACAGTGTTTACTCATGGCAACAAAAATTCGAAGTAAATCAGAGTTAGGTTGGAGCAACAATAAAAACTTAGGATTACTTTCTAATTCATGAAAAATACATTCATGTGACACTATGGCTCATTCACCAAGTAAAAACAAGGTTTAGAGATATTTTGAGTTTGCGCTAAAATTCGCTCCACCATTTTCTCCTCAAAGACTCTTGCTCTCTTTCTCTCTTACTTGCACAATGATTTTTATATACATATTTATCTCAACAGAAAATTTGACATTAATACATGACATAGCAAAATAATTAATACGTTTTTGTTGTTGAGTGTGGAAATCGCGCAAGTGTACGTGGAGTATGGGCAATAATCGTGGAGTGAATGCTTGCCCATATCTATTTTCCAAAATACATTAAATGCCTTAAATTCTTTGTTGTGTTGCATAATGGTTTATGCAGTACTTCTGTTTTGGCTTCAGTCCTTCCTTCTTCAAACATAGACGCAACCTAAAAAAATACTTCTGACAAGTATGGCTGCTATTAGGGTGTTCAATGTAGTGGTTGGGATTAATATTTCCAACACTCCCCCTTAATCACAATGGCCGCCATTGAAAATGCCCAAATAGTTTTTGAGATAAACAAAACTTTCACATGCCAATGGCTTTGTGAAGATATCAACAAATTGTTCCTGTGACCTGCAGTGTTGCAACACAATTTCATCATGGTTAATCAAATCTCTAATAAAATGATATTTAGTATCAATATGTTTGGTCCTCTTGTGAAAGACAAAATTCTTTGACAATGTAATTGTTGAGGTGTTGTCACAGAAAATAGTCGTTGCTCTGTCTTGGTCATGACGAAGATCCCTCAACATCCTTCCCTCAACATCCTTCTCATCCAAACTGCCTAACACGTTGCTGATGTTGCTGCGACATATTTAGCTTCTGCTGTTGATAGTGACACTATCGGCTTCTTCATGGCGGCCCATGAAATGGCTCGAGAACCCAAATGAAAAACATCTCCTCACGTGCTCTTTATGTTATTGACACTTCCTGCCCAAACACTGTGAGTGTAACCAACCAGCGTGAAATCACTTGTTGCAGTGTACAAAATGACATGCTATTTTGTCCCATTGACATACCTTAGAATCTTTTTTGCTGCTTGCCAATGTGTCTTCTTGGGTGTCTCCATGAACCTTGACACCAAACTTATTGCATACATTATATCCGGCTTAGTGGTAGTCAAATACATCAAGCTGCATATCATGCTTTTGCATAATGTTGGATTGACATTGTTGCTGCAATATTCTTTGCTTAACTTCAACCCCATCATAGTTGGAGTTGGTGTGGGCTTATTGTTCTGCATTTTAAACCTTTCCAAAATGTCTGCCACATACTTTGCTTGAGAGATAAAAATGCCATTTTTTGTTTTCTTCACTTTTATGCCCAAAAAATATCTTAACAATCCGAAGTGAGTCATTTCAAATTCACTCTTTATGACTTGTTTGAAATCAACGATGAGGAAATCATCACTCCCTATAAAAATCAAATCATGTACGTATAAGACGACAATGAGAATCTTACCTTCACTCTCTTTGATGTAGAGAGTGGGTTCATTGTCACATTTGTCAAAACCATTGTCCAACAAGTAGGTATCTACCTGCTATACGATGCGTGTGGTGCTTGCTTTAACCCATAAAGAGATTGCCTCAACCGATACACTTTGTCTTCTTGGCCTTCAACCTCATAACTAGAGGATTGCACAACATACACTTCTTCTTTCAACACCCCATTTAAGAATGTTGATTTTATGTCCACTTGATATACTCTATATTTATGCTGCGTGGAAATCGCCACAACTGTGTGCACTGACTCCATCATTGCAACTGGCGTGAATGTCTCCACGTAATCTCTGTTATGTTGCTGCTTGTATCCTTTGACAACTAGTCATGCTTTGTGCCTTTCAATCTTTCCCTCAACGTTGCTTTTATTCTCATAGACCTACTCCACTCCAATGACATGTTTTCCTTTCGAAAGATTCACTAACTCCCATGTGTCATTCCATTCTATTGCTTCTATTTCTTCCTCCATTGCCACAACCCATTTTTCTTCTTTGCTTGCATCTTCAAAACGTATTGGGTCATCTACATGAAAAAAAATGCAAATAAGGAATTTAGACCAGCACTGCTATCAACTTCTTCTTAGTGATAAATTTCATTTAAATTTTTGAATTTTAGTCTTCTTGTGCTTGTTGAAGATGGGCTTGACATGTCACTTGTTGTTGCACTGTGTGGTGTGCTTGGAGAAGCATTTTCTTCGCTGTGCGAAACTGTCCTATTATTTTTTGATGGTGTTGTTTGTGGCCTGCTTTGTTGTGCTTGAATAGGTGTAAATGGAGTCACTATTGATGAATTACTTATTGCTCTTTAATCCTCTTTGTCCTCATCTAGTATACATGCTTTGAAATTGACTGTCTTCTCTAAACTTCCATCCCATGGTTCCTCTTCTATAAACTGCACATCTCTGCTAATTATGACCTTCTTGGTTGAAGAATTGTAGAGCTTGTATGCTTTGGATTCATCAACTCTATCCAACAAATATGCATTTCTCCCCCTTTCTGTCCAACTTCTTCCTCAACTCATCCGGGACATGTGCATACGCCACACATCCACAAACTCTCATGTGAATGACACTATGATTTCTTCCACTCCATGCCTCTTCAGGAACTATGTTCTGGACGCTTTTGGTTGGACATCTATTCAAGATATATGCTGCAAAAGTGACAACTTTAACCCAATAATCATTTGGCAAATGCTTTTCCTTCACCATACTCCTTGCCATTTCCATAATTGTCTTATTCTTCCTTTTTGCCACACCATTTTACTAAGGTGTATATCTTGTTGTAAATTGCTTTTGAGTTCCATGCTCCCTACAAAAACGAAGGAAATCATTTGAGATGTATTCTCCACCTCTGTCAGTCCTGAAAACTTTGATGTTGTGTCCACTTTTCTTCTTAACAAGAGCTTTGTATTGGCAAAAGTGCTCAAACACTTCACTTTTCTATTTTAGGAGATAGTCCCATGTCTTCCTTATGTAGTCATCTATGAAGGTCAATACATAGTGGCTGCCCCCAATTGATGATGTCTGCATTGGTCCACATATCTGAGTGGACAATCTCCAAAGGTGCCTTTTCCCTTACTCACATTCATGCTGGAAATGTCTCTCTATGTTGCTTGCCCAAGATACATCCTTCACATAGGCTACCTAGTTTTTCTATGAGTGGCAAACCCTTCACCATGCATTTCTCATGTAGCAAATTCAAACCTCCAATGTTGAGATGACCAGATCTCAAATGGCATAACCAGTTTTCATATTTTACCTCTGTTTGAAAGTTTACTTGTGTTACAACCACCTCTTTTCTTCCATTCTCTTGTGAGTTCATTGAGACTTGTGCTTGTGCATCTTCTTTCTGCAAATCTGATCTTAATTTTAGGGGAAACATTCTATTGTTTGTCATCTGAACCTTTGCAATCAGTTGTCTACTTGGAGGCCTATCCAAAATTATGCACACACCATTTTTGAAGAAGACAATGTAGCCCTTTTGCATGAGTTGTCTAATGCTTATGAGGTTATGCTTCAGACTGGGGACAAAGTAAACATCTAAGATGTACTTCTTCTCCCCCTTCTTTCTTAGGATATTAACTCTTCCTTTTTCCATGACAAATACTTTTCTATCATTCCCTAAAGTCACTTCAAATTTCACACTTTCATCTAGATTGGAAAACAATTCTATGTTTCCTAACATGTGGTTGCTACACCATGAATCTAGATACCATATATCACTCTATTTTTCTTGTGCTACATTACAAGCTAAAAACATGCTATCATGGTTCTGATTTTCTTTTCTGAAATTTACACTCGGTTTGTTACTAATGTCATATTGTTTCTTTCTACATTCATTTGCATAATGACCATACTTCTCACAGTAATGACATTGAACTTGAGATTTATCATTCCTCTGACCATGTGCTTGATTTTGGCTTGGGCCTTGACTTGGATTTTGATTGCTGCCTCTTCCACTTGAGCTTGAAGGGCCACTTCTTCCAATTCTGTGTGAGCTTCTTCCTCTTCCTCTAGCATATGATATTCCTCTGCCTCTATCTTGACCAAATGAAACTTGTGTCTTGAAGGCATCCTCCAATGAGGACCTTGTTGCTCTATTTAGTCTATGTTCATAAGAAATCAATGATTCATTAAGCTCATCCATTGAGAACTGTGAGAGATCATTTGTCTCTTGTATGGCCACAACAATGGCATCAAACCTTGTTGGCAAACTTCTCAAAACTTTTTAAACTATTCTTCTTGCCTCAAGTGTCTCACCATGAGACATGATTTGCGTAACCATCCCACTTACATGTGTAAAGAACAAATCTACATTCTCAGACTCTTTCATACAAAGTGTTTCAAAATCTCTTCTCAACATTTGCAGCTTTGTTGTCTTGAATTTTTCCATGCCTTGGTAGGCTATCTAGACAGTGTCCCATGGTTGTTTGCACTTCGTTGTTGTTGCATCCCTTGGGAAAACACTTTCGTGAACTGCTTGAAAAATGTAGAAGAGGGCTTTTGCATCCTTCTTCTGGTTTTCCCTTAACAAATCTCTTTCTACTTGAGACAGGACATTGTGTGCTACTGCATCAGCTCGTTCTTGAAAACCATTCTCTACCAAATTCCAAATGTCTTAAGAAGAAAAAAGGACCTTCATTGTAATAGCCCAATAATCATAATTTTTGCCATTAAATTGAAGTATTTGAGGATTATTCAAGCTTGTGCTTGATGTTTCCATTTCTGAGCAGAAGAAAAAATACTTTCTACCTGCTGGTAAATATGCTAAAAACAATCTAGCCTCAAAACAATTTTAACTGCTAGTAAAAACACTTCTTTTTACACTAATAGATTTTAACCCACTCCGATACCATGTTAAAAAAAATTACATGGAGAGGCATAGGAGTGACTTTCGCAAAGCTCATTTTGCGCAGCTAGCTTTCACATAGCTAGATTTTGCGTAGCTATACAGAGACTTAAAAAACACAGTATTCACTCACGGTAACAAAAATTCAGAGTAAAACAGAGTAAGCTTGGAGCAACAATAAAAACATAGGATAAACTTCTAATTCATGAAAAATACATTCATATGAGACTATGGCTCATTCACCAAGTAAAAACAAGGTTTATAGAGATTTTCACTTCGCGTGGAATAACACACAGTAAAACACAGTAACTGTTGTTTTCACGCGCCCACCAAATTCGCTCCACCATTTTCTCCTCAGAGAATCTCGCTCTCTTTCTCTCTCACTTACAAAATGATTTTTACATACATATTTATCTCAACACACAATTTGACATTAATACACGACAAAGAAAAATAATTAATATGTTGTTGTTGTTGAGTGTGGAAATCACGCAAGTGTCTGTGGAGTATTGGCAACAATCGCGGAATGAATCCTTGCCCATATCTATTTACCAAAATAAATTAAATTCTTTAAATTATTTGTTGTGTTGTAGAATGGTTCGCGAGGTACTTTTGTTCTCGCTACAGGCCTTTCATTTTCCAACAGAGACGCAACCTGCAAAAATAATTTTGACAAGTATGGTTGCTGTCAAGGTGTTTAACGTGGTGGTTGGGATTAATATTTCCAACACTCCCACCCTACCCTTAATCACAATGGACATCATTGAAAATTTCCAAAGAGTTTATGATATAATCGAAACTTTTATATGCTAATGACTTTGTGAAGATATCAGCAAATTGTTCGTGTAACCTGCAGTGTTGCAACACAATTTCATCATGGTTAATTAACTCTCTAAAAAATGAAAGTCAACCCTCTAATATATAAATATATTATTGCAACATATATGGTGTATATTGACATATATTCATTTAACCCTAACATATATTTCTCTTATATGTGCTTTCTTCATAATAGGAGATTGAATCATGATTTAACATTTGTTCACAACATTTGGCCCATGAGACATTTAGCAATTTTCTCTCTATTTGCATATGTCTTTGAGCTTATTATTTTCAGCCTTCCTACAAAATTTCTATGATCTCCCTTTGCACGGCCCTCTCTTTGTTGGATGCTCTAGAACCTTTGTAGGCTCTCTTTCTTGTCGATCTCTCCACTTTAAAGGAAACCCTACACTACTGTGAGAGTCTCGTGAGCTCTATATTATTATCAATATAAATGCAATTTGAAACCGGGGTTTAAATTTCATTTTCAACTTCTTCATGCTAACATTCATTTCATATTTGAGTTGTGTCCCATTAATAGATGGATTTGCGTATACAATTCATTTGGGAAAGACACTAAGATTGAGGATGACTTTGCCCAACTTTTCTCAACTCTTGGGAACTCATTTCCGATGCAATCATGACTAAACCTTGTCTTAATTTTGTTGAAAAATCATGTTCAACAAACTCGTGATTCCAGAGCTTGTGTATTTAGAATAATGGTGGATTTGATTCAATATTCATAGTAATCAAAGTGACATAGAGGTGGTGAAGGTGGTGCCATGAATAGATGAGCATGATGATGAGTAACCCAATTTGATTTCATTTCCAACCATAACTGGCCATGTCCATTTCTCTCATCAAATCCATAAAACCGTTAGTTGCATGGAGTTGTTGAAGACCGTTGGTGAATCAGGGCTTTGTGCTCGAATTTCACCCATGACAATAGACCCCGTACGTGCTGCAAATTATTTCGTGGGAAGATTATCATGTGGGCAGATTATTGTAGGTTTCAGTGAGGTTCAAGTCATGTTTGGATTGTTTGGGCGACTATAAACACGTAGCCCGCTTAACATCTTTTCCCTACAATTTCTGCTATTACTGATCCTCAGTGCTATAAGGTGGGGTCAATGGAGAAAATCATGCATGCTCAGATTAGGTGGACATATGAAAATCAAGTCATTATTCATACCTGGCATAAAAGTTTAGAATTTCATTGTCCCAACGTGAATGTTAATATTCTAATCATATAGATCCAAACAGATACTCAACTAGGAATAAAGAGGATATAAATTCCAAAATTCAATGCCTAGAGCCTGTTTGAGGTCGATGTGCTCTTGAGTTGAAGGTTATAATATTTGCGAATAATGTGGGAATGATTGGCTCTCACTTGCGATTGTTGCTAGTGTATAGAATTGATAAATACATGGTGTATATAGCTGCACTAACCTGGCACCATGATATATTGTTTCAGTGGCAGCTTCCTCCACAATTACGTAAATAGGAGCATGGATATTTTAATTGTTATCATCATTACCATTATTGAAGAGACTCAAGCCATTGTACCTTTGGATCTAATAGTGGAGAACGGGAACAGGATATAGGCCGAGACCTAAAATCCCATATTTTTGTTCTCTGGTAAGAGATAGTGTTTGGTGGTGTTGGTCTTTTAACACTGTCAAGGGTGAAAATGACCATGCACGTGTCACTTAAAAGGGTCGTTGGAAGTTTGATAGGGGAGACTTCCTCACTGATGACTAGTCGTCAGGTTTCTGTATTGTCGATTGTGTTACTGTTGCAGATTTCAGAACTTCTCTGCTTGTTGATCTATTGAGTATTAGAACAAATATATAGCGATGAGGTGAGAAGGATAGTGTTTTGTGTCAAATTTGATTGGCGAGCTATGAATGAGTGTTTGGACATGTGGAGTTCTCATGGCTAGAAGGCATTTGAAATATGGATTTGGGTGAATGATCTCTAGATTTGTGTACCCAGTGAACCTATGCTTGGAGCGATGATCTTTGTATACATTATTACACTATCATTTGGAAAATGCATCATGGTTTGATGGTTCGATAGAGGAGTTTTGAACAAGGAGCAAAAGTGCCATGTGTGCTAGGAGGATGGTATTTGACAATATTTGATAGTATTATTAAATTTCAGTACCTCAATAAACACAAAATTTAAAGATTATTGTTTCCAGGTGTAGAGCACACTCTAAAAGCCCAAAATGATCACACGATCAAAATGAAATTCAAAAATCAAGCTATTTATGGAAGGACATTGGTTTCGGAAGCTAAAGGCTCTCCATGTATACAGAATAAGGATAAGGTATAAGTGGAGATTTTGTTAATACTCGGAAGATTTTATTGCCTCCGTGTCCCTGTTTGATTTCGTTTGTGTCGTTGTTTGATTTCGTTCAAGTTTCATTATTAATGTCAACATTATTTTGTGTTTTCTTCTCAGGATTTATATGAATCTAAAGTCTATACAATTCGAGCATGAATATAGAGGTAAAAAAGGCTTACTAAATAGTAACAATCGAATGGCAACAGTTACATGACATTAAAGTGGAACACTTAATAAATTTTGTATGTCACAGTGGAAACCAAGCTATCTTTCATAATTTGAAGGTGCAAAACGTAACTAAATCTATCACTGGTTTGATATTTAATTGGTGTTACGGTATTTGAGAGTAAACTTTGTGGTCACAACTGGTATTTTAAATCATCAAAATACAATTTCATAATATTTCTGCTGGTCTATGCAGTGAAGAACATAAATAAAATGGCATTCCTTTTACGGATTTAAACAACAAGGGTGCAGTCTCTTTCATATATTAACAAATAGAACAAGTAAGCCATATTCTCATGAGTATAATGATTGCTTTCACATTGACCTAACCCCTGTGAAATTCATAAGCAAAGATAGATGAAGAAATTATACATGAGGAACATTGAATGTGATGATTGAATATTTCTTGACCCTTAATACAAACACTCTTCATATTTGCCTCCAAAAATCTTTCTCATGGATGTCAAAGGGGGACTTATTGGTAGAAGAAATGAGGCAGAAAACGTATTGGTAGAAGAAATGAGGCAGAAAACGTATTGGTAGAAGAAATGAGGCTGAAAGGAGAAGTAATTGGTAGGAGAAATAAGAAGGATGACTCACATTGGGAGGAGCATCGTGTTGCCATCAACACGAAAGAGGGAGAATGTTGGAAGTGTTGACATTGATGTCAAAAGAGGTGTGCCATGATGATGAGATCTTCCATGTTAATGAGGTTTGGGTTTCTTGATGATGAATGAGTTTGCCATACTGTTATAGCCTTCTTGATGAGGTGTGTCATGTATGTTGATGAAATTTCCATATGTGTAGTTGAGTATGTTACTTGTCATAGAAGAGAGGTATGCTTGTGAGTAGCAAGATAGGTCTTCCAACAAAGGAGTGAAATGTAGGCATTGTAATACTTGTTATTATGCTTGCTTGAGAGAAGTAGGTGTGAGAAGGTGCAACTGAGAGGTATGGAGTTGCCACAAGTGATGTAATACTTGTTGGTTGCATACTTGTTGAGTCGGTTATGCCTGTGATGTTGTGATGTTAGTTGTTGTATGCACAATTGATGTATGTTTATTATGCTTGTATTGATGGTATGGTTGTTATGGTTATTATTCTTAGGTTGTCTTTGAGCTCTTATATGTTGCTAAGGTTAAGGAGCTTTTATGGTGCTTGTATGTGTGGTGTAATTGGTTGCATATGTTGGTTATGCTTCCAGTGATGTTGTCATTGTTGTGATGATGATTTGGGTGAGTATGCTATTGAGAAAATGGAAAGAGATTGGGAACTATTGTGATGCAAGGAAAATACATGAAGAATATTGTGATCTAAGGCTATGGTAAAGGTAAATCTCTAAATGAAAAAATGTTGAAGAGATTGTTGTGATGCAAGGAAAAGGAAAAACTATAATATAAAGGAAAAAGTATAAGATAAAGACAAAGGCAAAGGCATGAAGTGTTGAGAAATCAATGCTAGTAGAGTTAGGGTTAGATTTCTCTTTCTTGATAATTACTTGTGAATTGCATTGGCATCTTTTATATCCCTGTTATATTATCTTTTATCAAAAAATTAACAAATTATATGTGTATGAAGATCACATAACAAGATACACAAGATGTATGCACTCTATCACTTAAAAACCCCTATCTAGGGGAAAGCCGAGTCAAAATTCCTCCTTCAATAGTTAATAAGAGATAATCCAAGACTCTTCAACCTAGAATCAAACCTCCTCCAACTACCAAGTCAGCCTCTCATTCTAGCAACTTCGACCTAGATCTTTGACCTTGCAGCAAGAACCCTTCGATCCAACAAATCCAGAAATTTGACATTCCAACGGTAGATTCTTCGACCCAACGCTTTCAAAACTTTGACCCTATGAGAAGTATAAATTTGATAGAACAACTAGCCGAGTGATTTCTCATATGAGAGAGAAAGAGATAGCCCACAATATTTGACTTCTATTTCGTCCTTCTTCACCTTGAACTTTGCACTTTTGTGCACTCCTGTTGGGTCCCCATAATACTAGTGATTACCCCATTACTATTGTAGTTATACCCCTTATTAATATTGTTGTGCCCCTATTTCCCCATATTGTTATTACTGTGCCCCATAGAAACCCTCTATTGTTATTTTTGTGGCTTTATATTATTATTGTTAGGTCGGCTAGATTATATTGTGACTCCTTAGACTCCTATATATAGAAAGGAGGTTTTGTCATTTGAATCATCCAAGAATTGTTCATTTATGTAATGTAAAGAAGGTTGCCCCCTCGAAGAGGATGAATTCTAAGGCGTTGATCTATCTTTTCTATCTTTTCTTGAGATGGTTTCATAACATTTGGTATCAGAGCTTTGGATTCTAAGGTTTTGCTGCTCCAAACAGGTCATCGTGACATTTTCGCCATAAATTTTTTTCTGCGATGTTTCAGAAGTTGAAAAAAAAACCCATTTGAGAAGCAATCGCGCTGAACCTCGGGTCTGAATTTCCGATCTTTTCGCACTATATGTGCGGAGATATGATATGAGGAAGTTGGTCTTTTTGCAGACTCCTGAATTACATTCCAAACAGGTGACCTGGGGAAAATCGTCATAACTTTTTTTCTAAGCATCGAATTGAAATTTCGCAAGAAGGTGCAGCAACAGGATGGACTGTAGTTTTCTTGTATATATTTTTCAGAGTCAAAGGTCAAAACAGCAACACGTGGCACTTCATACAAGTTCGCTCTACCGAACTAGTATACAATCAGGTCACTGCGGGAGATTGTGCATAACGCTTTCTTAGAGAATCCGATTTGGATCATACTAGTGGCATTAGATATAGGACATAGAAGGCTACTACAGGTCACAATTTCAAAACTGGATGATTCGAAATTACAGAGATACATCAGATTCAATATCAGGCTTCTACAAAGTGAAAAAAGGTGTGTAGTTTTTTTTAAATTTTTATGTAAGCTTGGTTTGAAGGAATTCAAAGGGTATAGTAAAGCATTATTATCGGTAATTAATGCCGCAAGGAAAGAAAATGAAAACACCTAGTAAGCAACCTGAAATCTCTAGCATGACTTATGAAGAAGAGGAAGAAATGCAACATGATATAGCAAAATTACGAGACCAAGTGCAACAAGTGTCACTTGGACAAAAAGGAACAAAATCTAAGATGGATGGTTTAAAGAAAGATGTAGAAGCTAAGATGGATGGTTTAAAGAAAGGCGTAGAAGCTAAGATGGACAATTTGAAGATAGATTTGAAGACAGACATGGAAGAATTGAAGAAGTTGCTACAAGAAAGGGTCACTAATGGTGAAAGGGTAGTAAAGGAAACTCATGATGAGAACAAAAGAAATGTTAATCATGATTCCATAGACTCTAATGTTGGATCGAAGACCCACCATATTCCAAAAATCAATATGATGAATTTTTATGGCAAGGATCCCGCAACATGGATATTACAGATGGAGCAATTCTTCGATCTCAACAATATCCAAAACACACAAAAGGTACGTATGGCAACTTTATATTTGGAACCAAATCAGTTTGTATGGTATCAATGGCTTTGCTCTCGTAAACAATTTATCACTTGGGCAATTTTTACGGAAGAATTGATAGCACATTATGAGGATACAAAAAGCAACACTTTTTTTAGCCAATTGATAAGTCTCAAACAAAAGGGTTCAATAATGGAGCACATTGAGGAGTTCCAAAAATTGAACATAAGGGTAAAAGATATTCCATAGGAGCATAGGATTGATGTGTTCATAGGGTCTTTAAAGGATAATATCCAACATGATGTTCGCCTTTGGGAACCTGATTCATTAGAGAAGGCATTCAGGTTAGCAAGAAAAATGGAAAGAAAAAGTATGGCAACCAGGAAGCATACCACTAACAACTATAAAGACGGAAGTGTTGTTGCCCCTAGTCTTCCACAACCTATAAGGTTGACACCATAAAAATTGGAAGAAAAAAGAGAAAAAGGGCTTTGTTACAGTTGTGATAGCAAATACACTAAAGGTCATAAGTGTGCTGAGAAGAAATTATTCTACATAGATTGTGAAGAGGAAGAAGAAAAGGAGAAAGAAAGTTCAAAAGAAGAGGATATACTCCAGGAACAAAGCCTAGATGAAGAAAAAATAAATCCGACCATATCTTGTAATGCATTGGCGGGAATTACCACTCCTCAAACCATCAAGATAGAAGGACAAATCAAGAAGAAAAAGGTAATAGTGTTGATTGATTCAGGAAGCACCCACAATTTTATTCATTGTAAGGTAGCAAAAGAATTGAATTGCTTCCTATATCCAGCACCAGAGTGTCAAGTGATGATTGCAAATGGAGGAACAATAAATTGCTCTGGAAAGTGTCATAATATCAAGCTATCCATGGGAGAATATGTATTGACTAGCCCAATGCTTTCCATTCCAATGGGAGGTGCTGATGTTGTTCTAGGAGTCCAATGGCTACAATCCTTGGGTACAATAGCTTTTAATTTTCAAGAACTTTTCATCAAATTTTCTACGGAAGGAAAGGAAGTTGAATTAAGGGGTATTGCAAGAAAACCAGGACAGATAATCAGCTCTAATGGTATGACAAAGCTTCTAAAAAAGGAGCAAAGAGGTGTCATTGCACAATTATGTTCACTAGATGTTTCCACATCGGAATCATCTATTTCTCCATATCTCCAAAAAGTCCTGGACAATCATTCCAACGTATTTGAGACTCCCAAAGGTCTCCCACCTATGCGTGATCATGATCATGCTATTCATCTGATTCCAGGAAGTGTTCCTCCAAACATTAGGCCGTACAGATATCCCTATGTCCAAAAGAGTGAAATTGAACGTATGGTTGTAGAAATGCTAGAGGCTGGTATAATTCAACCAAGTCAAAGTTCTTTCTCTGCTCCAGTAGTATTGGTGCACAAGAAGGATGGATCATGGCGCATGTGTCTAGATTATAGGGAGCTCAACAAGATCACTATTAAAGATAAGTTCCCCATTCCTGTCATTGATGAATTACTGGATGAATTGCATGGATCAATTTACTTCACCAAGTTGGATCTTCGTTCAAGATATCATCAAATCAGAATGAATATTGAAGACATTCCGGAAACATCATTTAGAACTCATGAGGGTAATTATGAATTTTTTGGTCATGCCTTTTGGCCTTACCAATGCCCCTTCAACATTTCAAGGTTTGATGAATTCAATTTTAAAACCATTCCTTAGAAAATTTGTGTTAGTATTTTTTGATGATATACTAATCTACAGCAAGTCTTGGAAGGATCATGTTGAACATGTTGACAGGGTGCTACAACTATTGGAGGAGAAACAATTATATGCAAAAAGATCCAAATGTTTCTTTGGAGTCAAGGAGGTGGAATATCTGGGTCATATTGTATCTCATGAAGGAGTTAAGGTAGACCCTAGCAAAATTAAAGCCATTAAGGAATGGAAAATCCCCACATCCATAAAGCATCTGCGAGGATTTCTCGGGTTGACAGGGTATTATCGCAAGTTTGTTAAGAATCATGGGAGAATAGCAGCACCTCTAACAACATTATTAAAGAAAGATGCATTTTCATGGACTCCGGAAGCAACAAAGGCCTTTGAACATCTTAAAGAGGCAATGTGCCAAGCACCAGTATTAGCTACACCAGACTTCATAAAAACCTTTATTGTGGAATGTGATGCTTCAGGAAATGGAATTGGTGCTGTTCTAATGCAAGATGAAAGACCCATTGCTTTTGAAAGTCGTCCAATCAAGGGAGAGTTTTTAATCAAAGCTATTTATGAGAAGGAAATGTTGGCAATACTCCATGCACTTAAGAAATGGCGACCCTACCTAATGGGAAGACACTTCAAGGTAAAGACGGATCATGATAGCCTTAAATACTTTTTAGAACAAAGATTATCCTCTGAAGAGCAACAAAAGTGGGTCACAAAGATGTTGGGTTATGACTTTGAAATCATCTACAAAAAAGGAAGCAAAATTTGGTGGCAGATGCACTCTCAAGAAAGGATGAGGATGTGGAAGCATTGTTGTGCGTCATTTCTATTATCCAACCAGATTGGATAAATGAAGCAACGGAGGAGTGGAAGAATGACGAAGAAGTGTGGGCACTTATTCGAAATTTACAACAAGATTCCAGTACATCTCATACATTTATCTAGCAAAATGATTCGTTATGGTACAAAGATCGCTTATACCTTTGTAAGAATTCCCAGCTAAAACAAAAGATTCTTATGGAATTGCAGACTTCTCCCTTAGGAGGGCACTTAGGATTTTTAAAAACTTACCACAGGGTTAAGAAGGAATTTTTTTGGGATGGCCTTAAATCAGATATTCAAAAGTTTGTGGCAGAATGTTTGGTTTGCCAACAAAATAAAGTTGAAACAATTAAGACACCGGGTCTATTACAACCTTTATCCATTCCAAGCCAATGTTGGGAGGAGGTTTCAATGGATTTTATCACAGGTTTACCCAATTCTGAGGGAAAGAGTGTCATCATGGTGGTAGTTGACAGACTTACCAAGTATGCACACTTTTGTGCATTATCACATCCATTTAAAGCCAGTACAGTTTCTACTGCATTTATGGAAACAATTCAAAAGCTACATGGAAACCCAAAGATTATTGTAAGTGACAGAGATCCCATTTTCACTAGAAATTTTTGGACAGAATTATTTTCTTGTCTTGGTACTCTGGTAGCCCATAGCTCATCTTATCATCCTCAATCTGATGGGCGAACTGAGATAGTAAACAAATGTTTGGAAGGATATCTTCGTTGCTTTGTATTGATAAACAGACACAATGGGTCAAATGGTTGCCTCTGGCTGAATGGTGGTATAACAATTCCTTCCATACAGTAACAAAAATGACCCCATTTATGGCACTTTATGGGTATCAACCACCATCCATCACATCATATTTAAGAGAAAATTATAAGGTTCAGGCAGTGGAACATCACATTGAACAGCAACAACAAGTCCTCCAACTCTTAAAGGATAACCTCATGTTGGCACAGAATAGAATGAAACAACAGGCAGATCAACATCGCAGTGAAAGAAGTTTTAATGTAGGTGATTGGGTATTCCTACGGCTACAACCATATAAGCAAATGTCCCTCAAGCAAGCTAAGAAGGATAATAAATTATCACCAAAGTATTATGGTCCGTACAAGGTGTTGCAAAAGATTGGTACTATGGCATACAAATTGGAGCTTCGTGCAGCTTCTCGATTGCACCCAGTTTTCCATGTTTCATGTTTAAAGAAGGTTATAGGCGACAAGCTCCCAGTTCAAACAATATTTCCAGAACTTGATGAGGAAGGAAAAATTATATTGGAACTGGAAGCAGTCACAGAAACAAGAACTCGACAACTACGAAATCGATCAATTTCAGAGAATCTTATCAAGTGGAAGAACTTATCCGCTGAAGATTCCACATGGGAGGATGAGAATTTTATGCAAAAGTATCCAGAACTACTCAAGCGTTGAGGACAACACTTTTTTGAAGGAGAGGGGCATGTTGGGTCCCCATAATACTAGTGATTACCCCATTACTATTGTAGTTATACCCCTTATTAATATTGTTGTGCCCCTATTGCCCCCATATTGTTATTACTGTGCCCCATAGAAACCCTCTATTGTTATTTTTGTGGCTTTATATTATTATTGTTAGGTCGGCTAGATTATATTGTGACTCCTTAGACTCCTATATATAGAAAGGAGGTTTTGTCATTTGAATCATCCAAGAATTTCTCATTTATGTAATGTAAAGGAGGTTGCCCCCTCAAAGAGGCTAAATTCTAAGGCATTGATCTATCTTTTCTATCTTTTCTTGAGCTGGTTTCATAACAACTTCCTTGATGTAGATCAATCTTCTTGAGTTCATGAATCCAAATAAATTTGAACTGCTTGTATATGTAGATTTTTCATGAGGTCGAATTACCTAGTTTGAGGTTGACTTGATCTCCTTGAGGCCAACTTGGTGTGGAGGTGAAAAATACCTTATTTGACTCAATAATAAAGCTTTTTACATTATTCAAAAGCCCAAGAATGGTCTTCTTAAATGGAAAATGACTCTAATGACTTAGGATAAATCCTAGAATTCATAAATTGGGACTTTAACCTAAACATGGTGACCCAGACATGAAACCCATGCTTTAATAAGTCATAACAATAATAATAATAATTTCTTTTTCATTCTTTGAGTTAAAGAGAAATATGAAGATCGGGCCTAGTTACATTCTTCAACACCCCCTCTTAACTAGGGAGGTATTCATAGATTACACATGTATATACAAGTACAAGGAATATCACAAAACAGAATAAATCTGAAGAACTTCGACAGACAAGGTGCCACGGACTAGATTCTTTACCAAGGCAATCTATTTGAGTGGGACTAATATGGATTAAATATTTCCACCAATCTAGGTACCATCAGGCTTAATTTCAAACCATCAAACCATGGATATAGTTCTGTATCCAAGGTCAAAGCTCCATGAGCAATGCCACCCTCCCTCTTCCGAATCAAGACATCAATAAATATGCCAGCCAAATGTCCTCCAATGATCTTTGTATCACACAAGATGCCTCGTCAATTCTCTTCCAAAAATATTTTTTTAATGAAACGAGTAATATCAAACCAATCATATTTCTCAAGTACTCAAACCTCATATTAGGAAGGGACTTTTTCAACACATCGACTACATGTTCATCAGTCAGAACATACTATAGCTTCACCATCCCATCTTGTACCAAAATTCTAATATAGTGGTACTTATTGTTGATATTCTTCATCCTTGCATAGAACATGGGATCTTTAGACATCTTAATGCTACTTTGGTTATCGTAATTTATCATTGTAGGACTTAGAGGTTTTTTTCAAACAAACCTAATAGAAGCTTCCTTAACCATACAACCTCCTTTCCCACTTCACATGCAGCTACATACTCATCTTCAAAACTACTTAAAACAACAGGGTTTTGTTTTCTAGTCATCCATGAAATCATTACAAACCCCAAACTAAAACATCCACCAGTAGTGTTTCTTCCATCATTCTCACTAGCACCCCAATCAAAATCTATAAAACATATTAGCTTGACTTCCTTGCTATCATACTCTAGGAAGCGATGAATAATACCTTGGAGATATATTAATATATGCTTAGCATCTATCCAATAATCATGACGAGGCTCCAACTAAAATTGACTAAGGATTTTCAAAACAAAATATATATCTAGTCTAGTGTTTACGAGATACGTCAGATAACACACAACTTTTGATAGGAGTTAAGATCTATGAGACTTGAGTCAGAAATTCTTAATTTATTGAGATTGGTGATCATGGGAGTAGTCATGGGCTTGGAATCCATCCTAGATAATAATGTATTAGACCGAGATCCTTCATCTCAAATTTCGATGCCAACATTTTATTGCAATGTTGTATCATTTTATATACACCTATAACAAATAGATCATCCACATATAGTAGAATAATCACTAACTCATTATCCACAACCATGATATCGAGATTTGGATCAACAAAAATTTTAACAAACCCAATTGTTAGAAGGTATGCATCCATTCTTGCATACCATGCCCTAGGAGTCTTCGTCAACCCATACGGGGCCTTCTTGAATCTACACACATAAGTGTCTTTGCCATTTATTTCAATCCTTCATGTTGTTAAATATATACTACTTCATCTATGGTCCCATTCAGAAATTATATTTTTACACCCATTTGATGGATATTCCATCCCATTGTTTCATCCAATGAAACCAAAGATCTTATAGTAATATATCTCTTGGCAGGTGCAAAGGTTTCTTCATAGTCTATGCCTTTCTTTTGAGAGAAACCCCTAGAAATGAATCTAGATTTTCACATATGTATGCTTTCATCAACAATGTGTTTGATCTTGTAGATCCATTTAGAAGTGACAACCAATTTGTCACTAGGTATAGGAATAATTTCCCAATCCCCATTCTTCATGATGGATTGATATTCTTCCTCCATAACTTACCTACATACTTCATGATGAGAAACTTCCTCAAATCTAGTTGGTTCATCTTCTATTAGTTTTGTCATGTATGCAACATATCCATAATATCGTTTTTGGTCTTTTTCTTTCTCTAAAGGTTCCTTTTGTATCTCCATGTCCTTCGACATCTTCAAGAGTATATTTTAACCATCTTGGTCTTTTCCCTTTGTTGGGTATGATCGTAGGTTGAATAAGCTCACTTGGTACTTCTTCTTCTTCTTCATCAAATATAACATCCCTACTTACTTCAATGTGTCTTCCTTCTTTGATGTATATTCTATATTCCCTTGAAGAAAGATTGTAGCCAACAAAGGCCCCTTTAATTCTTATAGAATCCAACTTATTTTGTTTTTCCTTTGGAACATGGTTATAGGTGGGACATCCAAAGATTCAGAGATGGTCCACAGAAGACTTTCTCCCTGTGAATTCTTCTTCAGGTGTCATATTATCGAGGATTCTATGAGGAATTCTATTTTGAATATATACAACAACCATTGCAGCTTCTCCACATATAAATTTTAGAATGTCTTGATGAAAGATCATTATTTGAATACATTCTTTAAGTTTTATATTTTTCCTTTCTTCTACTCCATTTTATTCAAGATTGTAGGGAACAATGAGCTCCCTCTTAATTCCTGCTTCTTTGTATTGTGAAATTATTTCTTTTGAATTTTGTTATCCACAATTATCAGATCTTAAAGTATTTATTCTTCTTTCAGTTAAGCTCTCTACTTTAGACTTGAGTTCCTTGAATTTTTCAAATACTTCATCCTTTATTTTGAGTATATAGAGCCATGTCTTTCTAGAGTGATCATAAATGAAGGTTGCATAACAAAGATGACCTCCAAGTTATTTTTTAGACATAAGTCCACATAAAGCTTAATGTATAAGCTCCAATGTTTCTTTAGACCTTATTTCACTGCTTGTAAATGATTTCCTTGTATTCTTTCCTAAGGCAGATCCCTTGCATATTCCTTCAAAATCTTATTTAATATTGGGAATGCCATTTACCAATTTTTTGAGAGAGGAAATAACCTTGTAATGTAAATGACCATATCTTCTATGTCATAGTTCAATGGGATTGATTTCCATGTGAACTAGGGCTTGAGGAGATAGTGCTAATACTCTATATAAACTTCCTTCACAGATTCCAATGATTCTACCTTTATCAATGCTTGAATCTTTACCCCAAGCCGAAACCTTTCCATCTACAAAGGAATCTCTATCACCTCTATCTTCTAAGAAATAAATCGAAAGTAAATTCTTTTTCAAACATTGAACATATAGTATATTATTGAGATGTAGCTTTGCTCCATTGTCATACTTTGAAGAAGTTGATCCAAGGCCTTTGACATAATAGCTTTTGTTGTCTCCTAATAACATTGCTTGACAATATTACTCCTTTTATAGAGTATGAATTTGTTTTCTATCTCCTATCATGTGTCCTAATGCTTCACTGTCAATAATTTGTGCATTGTCATAATTGAGTGAACGTGTGAGTGCAGCCAAAAACCCTTTGTCTTTGACTTTGTTGAATAAGTTGTAGATGATCCTTTTGATTGAGCTTACTATAATTTTGAATCCCATTTTCAAGTATATTATCATAAAGGGAGTAGTCATTTCTTTCAAGCCAATAGAGTGATCTCCAATCATCCCTAACCTTAGCTCTAATACCATGTTGAGAAATCAATGCTAGTAGAGTTAGGGTTAGATTTCTCTTTCTTGATAATTACTTGTGAATTATATTGGCTTATTTTATATCTTTGTTATGTTATCCTTCATCAAGGAATTACCAAATTATATGTGTATAAAGATCACAAGAACAAGGGACACAAGATGTAGGCACTCTGCCAGGGAAAAACCCCTATCTAGGGGAAAACCCAGTCAAACTTCTTCCTTCAATAGTTAAGATGAGATAATCCAAAACTCTTCAACCTAGACACAAACCTCCTCAAACCAGCAAGTCAACCTCTCCTTCCATCAACTTCGACCTAGATCTTTGACCTTGTAGCAACAACACTTCAACTTAGTAAATCCATAATTTCAACCTTCCAGCAGTAGAATCTTTGACCCAACACTTTCAGAACATTCACCCTCCCAACAATATAACATAGATCCAACAAATAGCCAAGTAATTTCATATAAGAGAGAGAAAGAGATAGCACAAAATATTTGAGTTGTATTTCATCCTTCTTCACCTTGAACTTTGCACTTTTATGCACTCTGTTGATGTCAATCAAACTTCATGAGTTAATGTATCTAAATGAATTCAAACTGCTTGTATATATAGGCTTCACGTGTGGTTAAATGACCCCGTTTGAGGCTGAATTGATTTCCTTGAGGCCGACTTGGGATGGAGGTGACAAATACCTTATTTGACTCAATAATAAACCTCTTTACATGATTCAAAATCCCAAGAAGGGCCTCTTTAAATGGACAATGACTCTAATGAATCAGAATAAATACTAGAAGTTGTCAATGGGGACTTTGACCTAAAACATGATGACCCAAGCATGAAGCCCATGCTTTAATATGTCATACTAATAATAATAATAATAATAATAATAATAATAATAATAATAATCATTCATTGACTTAAATATAAATATGAATACCGAACCTAGTTACATTCCTCAACATGAAAAATGTTGTTATTCTTATAACGTTGTGATGTTATAGTTGTTGATGTATTGCTAATATATGTTGCAAAGGTTATCATTGTTATGCTTTCTTATTTCATCATTACAGGTGGAAAAAAGTAATATTTGATGAAGAATTTATTTTATTTTAATATCCAAAATACCAAAAGGTGTGAAATGAATGTGGAATGCAAAGATGCAAGTATTTTCACCTCATATTCATGTTTGGAATACTGATAACCATAAAGTTTTGTTTATAAAAATATCTAAGGGTGGAAGGATGTATGGTTAGAGAGTTGGAGAGTATGTGAGAGAAAATTAAGTTATTTTTCGTGAGTTACCTTGCACATATGAAGCTATTGTGAAGTAGATTTGAAGAGGAGAAGAGGAAAATATAGAGATGGAGGTATGTAGAATTGAAAACCATGTAATACAACATGTTGTTTCCTGTATGTATGAAGTGATTGTAGTGTCGTTTCAAGTAATATCTTGGTAAAAAAACATGTTGTAACCTTTTTAGGTAGAAGCCTCCTTTGGGTTGATGTCTGTAAGAAGACTATAGGAGTTGGAGTTGGAGATTTGTTGTAGCTTACAAAAGAAGTTGAGGTAGCAACCTCCCATAGGTTGCAGCCTACAAAAAACTAGATGTAATAAGGGAGGAGGGGTGTGCATTTACATCACAACAATAACAAAGTCATTGCTTTCTCCCTTTATGGGTTTCCAATTATATCTAGTGTCCATATTGGATGTTTTAAAGTTCTGATTTTATGTTGTGGTTTACATGATTACATGTTGTTTATACTTTAAATATGTTGTTCATAAGGTATATGTTGCTCATTTAAAATTTTAGTTAACAATTACAAAGAAAAGTAATTAATGTCCATGAAAGTACTAAACTGATTAACACCCCTCTTTCAATTTAGTTAAGTTTCCATCAATGGGTTTTGAAGCATAATTGTTAATAAAGAGGGGGGAGTTGAGCTAGAAGGTGGATGGTATACCCTTTTAGCTGATCCAAGTAGGTCAGAAAAGGCCAAAAAATCAAAGCCTTTATATTTTTTCAAAATGAATATCAGAATGTAGAGCTCGTCTTCCTCATTCCAATGGTGTAGATGGGACTCAAATCTGACTTCATATGGGCAAGTTATGCACAGTCAAAGTTTTTGTCAAACTCAGGAAAAGGATAGGGTTTAGCAGAAAACCAGATAAATTTGAAGCTCAATTAAGTTTTGCAGTCCAGTCAAATTGATCAGAATGACCAAATTTTTTGACCACTAACTAAGAGACGTTTTGACACTTTGCGGTGGTTGGAATTGACCAAATTGTTGCCTATTTCAAATTTTTGGTGACTCCTAAAAATCAGTTGATGGGTTTTAACTGTTATTATTAAAAAATAAAATAAAACAGGTGGTGTACCAAACAACCTTCATGATGCACGACATATATATATCTTAAACAAAAATTGGCCCAACAACCATTCCTCCAACATGGATACCAAGTTGGGGTTGACGATGATCAAACTTGCTTAGCGAAGTTGGCCAACCTGCCCATAACTGGCACCATCACAAAACACATTAATCCCCAACCATTTCAAATGAAACTTCATAACAAATTATGCCCAAGAAGGATGGGTAGGGGGTTGGAATCCCCAATGGCATGATAAACTAATGTCAAATTGAAGAATGAGCCAACCAATGGACGTATGACCCAGTTAATGAAAATTATGTTGTGTTAATATATATATATAGTATTCAAACAGAGCGGAGGAGGAACCATGCGCGGAACCTAGCCTAGGCAAGACACAATTTTCAATGGGAAAATATTCCCTAGAATATTCTATAACATATTCCTTATGTAGATTCTTTGAGGAATCCTCGAGATTACCTAGGGTAGAATTTTGAAGGTGTCAAAATTATTCTGAGTTTATACTCATCTAAACTAGTTTATATATATATATATATATATATATATATATAGTTTCAATATTCGAATGGAACAAAGGAGGAACCTGTTGAAGCCCTAAAAATCGGGTCTACAACAAGGGGGATACCCACTTGGTTCGGACCTTGATTAACAGCTCCTTTTCCATTTGGTATAGTGGGTTTGACTAGGGATATGGGACCAGTTTCCCAATTTATGTGTGTTTTGTGTGAAGAATTGATATTTCCCTTCTAAAAGTTCCTAAGTGAGATGCTCTAATTCTAACTCTAATCTAACATGCAAATTGTATTCTAATAACCAGAAATATCTAAGTCTACACTAACCCGGGGTGTAATCCTTTTGTTATGCGATCTAAAATGGTTTCAAATAACAATCAGTAATAAAGATCATTCAACTGTTATGAGAAAAGAATTCAATAAAGATGAACCACTTCATATAAAAAGTTAGTCAAAAATAGTTGTGAAAGGCATATCACATAATAAGCTACTCATACATTAAACATAAATAAATAGCTATCACCGTACAAAAGTGCCAAATGATAACTCAAGCATTCATGCATCAATATATAAACAACTGAATATGAATATCACTTTTAACACAAAGGCAGAAATAGTTAAGAGATAAAAGTACCATTTATAACTAGTTCTACTCATGAGCTTCAAGCGATAATGATTTATCTCTTTTGAATCCAACATCCACTAAGAGTACAGAAGTGCAACCTCAGTAGCAGATATTAAATGCAGATATCAATAAATCTTGTTCCATTCTTTCATCAAAACCTCCTTAGAGGGTACAAAAGTGCATGTTCTGGGGATACGTTTTTGATAAATTTGAGGACCCTTCTCTAAATGCATGAGAAGGGTTTAAATACTACTAACTAAATCTAAAAATAACCTATTACAAAAATGTAGGATGCGGTTTAAATGACCGTCCTCATTTCAGGCAAAAAAATAAATAAATTAATTAAAACTAAAACTGAATCTAAAATTAAAACTACTAACTAATTATTTATGTATCTACTCCTTGAAATCACACGCGTTCAACATTTGCTTGAGAAGAGTCAGCTGGCCGACTTCCGATTTTAGCTGTGCTGTGAAAACAAAATCGGCAAGAGCTGGCGCCATCTTCTCCGCAAAATTGATGATACACTTGAGATTCATGCATTGGCTATGTGGTTTTACTCAATAGGCCCAGTAAGAATCCCAATTCAACTTAGCTAATATTTTGATTGATTATGCTTTTTCTTGAGCCTTCTGTCTCCAGCCTATTTGTAATTGATGTTCATATGTACATATCATATTGAACATGTTTCGGAAAATTGCTACTGGTTTTGGTATTCAAGTTTTACCTTTTATTTAACCTCTAGCATTCTTTTTACAAATTTCTGAGCTTACAGGTGACTGAGCAATTAGAATCTTTTCTTTTCAAGAATTTTTGCCCGGTGAAATTGCCTCCGTTTCTCGATCCAGGCTTCCTTGGTGAATTTTTTGCCTTTTGCGCGTTTTCTTTTAGCGATTATAAAGCTCAAATTTTGTGAAAATAATGATTCCGTAAGCTCTTGACCTTGAGTTTTAAATTGTTCGTTTCTGATATCAGCGCTGTCTAGTATCCATTTAACCATGTCTGTGTATGGGAGAATTTTGGGCCTCACTGCTACCCAGTGTAAAAATGAACAAGCTAACTCTGTGATGGATGCCGCAGAAGAACCATGTGAGCCAGCAGTAGCCACGACCTTCATCACTTTAGGATTCTCCTCCTCAAGTAGACTATACATTCCTTCCCAAGTAGCAATACCATCGTCTCTGTTACAGGCGGTTTCTGTATACAAGGGCGCCATTTTTTGATCTTCAGAACTTGGGGCTTTGCCTTTCTTTTCCATAATATCCTGTATACTGCTTTGTATAATTCTATATTCTTTGTTCCTGCAATTTACAAGTAAGGTGAGAGTTATGATAAGGAAAGGTGACGAGAAAGTTTTAAATGCCGAAGACATATAAAATATACCACCTTACGTGAAATGGCTCTTTGATAAGCACGAAACCCTATTTCATTAATGACTGGAAACTAACTCATTAATTAGCATTAAAGCGCATAACCAGGTCTCGGTTTATATTTTTTTGAACAATGAGCCTGAAAGATCTGCGATGAAGCGATTTTGGGATTTTCTTCGCAATATAATAGAATCGCAACATCGCTCTATCGCTTTATCGCTATATCGCTTTATCACTCTATCGTTATATCGCAATGTCACAAATTCACAACATCGCTTTGCCGCTCTATCACAAAATCGCAATGTCGCAAATTCACAACATCGCTTTGCCACTCTATCACAAAATCACAATATCGCAATATCGTAGGAGAATGGAATATGACAATTTTTTGTTAATCTGTTTTCTGTGAAATGTGATTTGCGATATGCGCCATCACATATTGGCAGTTTAAAGTTTTTCAACGTAAGTGATTCCTTATACATGCGATGCGATAAATGTTTTCTTAATGTGTAGTTTCGCATCGCGATCTTGCACTCTCAGACTTCTTCTTGCAAGGAGGTATCCTGTTATCCTTTTGCGATGTGATATTTCCTAAGGAATAATTCTACTTTATCATAAAACTTAGGTTTTTTTATTTTTTAAAGGGTATTCTCTTAAGTTGATGATGATAATAGGGATAACACTAAATAAGAAGGGGGGTTGTTGCTGGCCACAACAATTGGCGACTCACTTGGAAGAACCAGTTATCTCTGCTTTTCTTTTGAATTTTCTAAACTTCCAAAACAGAAAATTTTCCAAAAAATTAAACTTTATTATAGAAAGACAAAGTACATCGTGCTTTTACCTATCAATGATATTTTGTTTCTTCTATTTTTAACTTTGATTATTTACTCCCTCAAGGTAGTCCTTGTATCTACATCATTCACTACTTGGTTTATAAAGATAAAAACAAACCCTTCTTTGTAAATCAGTTTTGAATATGCTCATTTGTCGTACGTAGAGCCTCTGCTACCAGCAAGCATTTATAGCCTCGACAGGGTTACCTGTTACCAAACAATGATCCTGTATCCTACTTAGAGAAATATACGATTTTCAAAGAGAAATCCACATCCACACTTATTGCTTTCATTTTTCTTTTTTGCCATTAAAGAACAATGTCTTGGTTTGGTAGCCAATTTATGACAGTGTCATTCACTTGATTTATAGCTTTGCTGAACAAGCTGGCTTGTGATGAGACCCCTTGTCTTTTGATTGCAACAATCTTGAGTCATTGCCCTATTGTTGTATGCAGTATTGCCAAAGTCAGCAAGCTATAATATCTATGATCATGATAAGTCAGCTCGTGATGAGACCTCTTACTCTTATATATAAGTGTATCTTTGGATCATTCTCTGAACATTGTAGTTTCCTAGGTGGGGAGGAAGTCATTGTTTCCTTAAGATGGCCCTGGACGACAATAGTAGAGTTTCTGGAAAGAGCTTTTCTACAGAGAATATTCGTTTTATTATTGATGCCTTTCGTTGGACTGATACAAAACAATTTCCCACTAAAGGTTGCTTTTCATCAAAATTTACAAAGTCGAAACTAGTATCATTTCTAGGCGTAGAGCCTTTAATTGTATCTTTCAAAAATAGCAATCAATTTTCTAAAAGAATTCTATTTATACAAGTGAAAAAAAAAAATCTAAAAGAGAATTTGTGTCCTTTTCGTGAATTCCTAATGTAACCATTTACCACTGGTTTTATTATGAAATTAAAACAGCTACTCTACAAAATAGAAGGATGATCTCCTATGGAAAATATTTTTTGAGGATCTGTCCGTTAACAGGTAAAGAATCTCTTTTTCCTATTAAATCCCATAACATAAAAGTAGACGGACCTATGACTTCTACGATTTGAAAAGGGCCAAGCCACATTCGTTGAAATGTTGTATGTTTCCCTTTTTCCTCATGAGCCTTGTCCTATTTTAGAACTAAATCTCCCATCTAAAAATCTTTTCTGGATATCATGTTTGAATCAAAGGAAGCTTTCACTAACGCTTGGTGATGAGCATGAGTTATTTTAGCATGTTCTCATTGTTCTTCTAACTTAATTATTTCCAGCTGCTTTAGTTGTAAGGAGGAAGTTGGTGCTTCATCAATATATTGAACTAAGGCCAAAGAGGGAATTGCTAAATGAGTTGGAAGAACCACTTGTTTCCCATAAACTAAATTGAAGGGAGAAGTTGCAATGGAGGCTTTATGCGTTATTCGATCTGCCCATAAAGCATATATTAAAGATTTGTGCCAATTTTTATGATTTTGATCAATGGTTCGCTTAATGATTCTGATTAAATTCTTATTTGTAGATTCATCTAACCCATTCCCTTGTGGGTAATAATTGGCAGAGTATTTAAGCTTGAAACCCCTTTTGAGTGCAAATTCAATCATTGCATTACCAGAAAAATATGATGCATTATCGAACATTAAAGCAGAAGGCAACCCAAACCTGGTGATTATGAACTGATCTATCAACTCGATGATATTTTCAGCATTATGAGTGGAACTGCTTCTACCCATTTAGTAAAGTAATATGTTCTTGTAATGATATATCTATGCTATTTAGAAGAGTGAGGAACGATCTCACCTATTACGTCCAATCCCCACTGATCGAAAGGGTGCTCAATGTTAACTAGTTGTAGTGGCAAGGATGGTTTCTTTTGTCTCCCAGCAGCGATTTGACAGACTTGACATTTCCTCACATGGTTATGTGAGTCTTTGAATAATGTGGGCCAGTAATAGCCTGCGCGTAAGATTTTATGAGCCGTATCGTCTCCAGCATAGTGTCTGCCTGTTGGCCCATCGTGGAGTTCTTGCAAGACTTTTTCAGCTTCAGATTTCTCAAGACATCTAAGGAGAATGGAATCATAGTTTATTATAAAAAGAACATCGTTCACTAGCTGATATTGTTTGGCTTTCAACCTTAGAGTTCTTTTCTTGGTATGATCAAGGTTTGAAGGAGCGTATCCATTCTCTAAATAATAAATGATATCAGCGTACAATGACTCAACATCATTTAGGCTTACATCGTACATTTGTATCTCTGCAGAAGGAATTTCGGACATCAACGATGCTCCCAGCATTTTGCAAAAGCCTTCACCTTTTACAATACTTGCTGGTTTGATTTCTACGTCATATTCCTATAGGGTAGTAGCCCAATTGGCTCTTTTCTCACCCACATCCTTCTGTACTAGAAGATTTCTTACCGTTGGAAATGGTACTATGATTTTTGTATGTGTTTTGAGTAAAAAAGGTCTGAAATATTTAATTTCTTTGAAGACAGCAGAAGCTTGTTTCTCCATATCTGAATAATTCAACTCAGCCCCTTGTAAATTGGAACTGAAAAAAGAAATTGGGGCTTCTACCTTTTCTTGATTTTCTTGAGTGAGTATCGTAGCATATGATCTATCAGAGGCAAATGTATATAAAATAAAAGGATCGGAAAAATTTGGAGTCGCTAAAGATGGAGCATTAACAATTGCTTGTTTGATCAGATTGAATGCCTCATGTTCATCTTGGCCCCATTTAAAGTTTGACTTCTTTTTAATCATTGATTGTAAAGGAGACACGATTCTTGAAAAATATGGAACAAATCTCTTTACAAAATTAATCTGGCCAAGAAAAGATTGCATGGCCTTCTTGTTGTGAGGTAGGGGTATTGTGGAAATTTCTTTGATTCTGTCAGGATCAATGTGAATTCCAGATTTTTACACTATGAATCCGAGAAGTTTTCCTTCACTTAATGCGAAAAAGGATTTCTTTAGGTTAAGTGAAATTCCATACCTTTGACAATGTTGGAAGATTTGTTTTAAATATCTAAGATGATTGTTTCGTTTCTTGTAATATACAGTTATATCATCCAAATAGATTACCACTGATTTATTAACTAACCCCTTGAATGCAATGTCCATGGCTCTCTGAAATGTGGCACCAGCGTTAATCAGACCAAATGACATCTTTTGATATGCGTATGTGCCCCATTTAGTTCTGAATGTGGGTTTTAATTAATCATCGGGATGTACCAACACTTGATTGTATCTTGAGAATCCATCCAAGAATGACATTAATTCTGATCCCGCGACTGCCTACAGTATTTGCTCCGTGGGAGGCAAAGGAAAATTATCATTTTGGCAGGCTTTGTTGAGATTTCGAAAGTCAATGTAGATTTTAATGTCTCCATTTTTCTTTCTAACAGGGACCATATTGGAAACCCATTTGGAATGTCGAACAGGAAAAATTATTTTGGATTTCAATAACTTATTGAGTTCAGATTTGATCTGGTTTTCTAGATTGGGATGGATCTTTCTCAACTTTTGTTCGACAGGTTTTTCATCGTCTATCATCGGAATAGTATGTTTGATGATGGAGGTGTCGTATGTTTTGAGTTCATTGTAATTCCAAGCAAATACACTTTTGTATTGTCTCAAGAGATGAATATATGCTAATTTTTCTTCAGGAGCTAGACCAAGGCCTAGATTGATATTCTATGGTTTGGTATCAGTTCCTAGATTTACTAATTCGTAGTTCAAAGTTGAACTTTGGAGTTTTGAATTGGTAGATCTTTTAAACCGATCTTTCAAATCATAAAGGTCTTCTAACTTGACTACTGATTTAGGTATGGCATAGTTAGAGATATCTTGTTGCAATTGTCGGTCATGTTGGTCTTCGTCAATTATTTGATTGGTGTAGGATCCTTCAGATGTGAGGAAACTTACGATATCAAGATCGTCGTTGAAAATCCTCCAATTGGTAATGTTATCAGGAATAGATGGTCTAAAAATTAATTCAATTGAAAATTGATCAGGGCTAAAATCTTTTGAAGGAATGAGCTTGGAATCTACGTTAGCTAAGAGGTCTGCACTAGCATTCTGGAATCTGGGAATTGATCAAATATTAAATGCTATAAAATGTTCAGTCAGATCTTGAACTAAAGATTGGTAATGTTTTAAATGACCTGATAAACAATGTATAGTATTACGTACCTGTCTGATTAAAATTTTAGAATCTCCGAAAACTTGAAGGTATTTTATGTCTAATCCGATTGCTTTGTATAACCCTTGGACTAAAGCCTAGTATTCTGCGGTATTGTTGGTGCAATCAAATTCGAGTCTGCAAGTTAGCATAGTTTTATCTCCCTCTGGACTTATTAACATGCATCTTGCTCCTGCTCCTTAGTTAGACTTAGGACCATCAAAAAATAATTTCCAAAATAAATATTTATTTACAGGACTATCTATAAAATTAATACATTTAGAACTATGTGTTTGAGAGAAATTTTCTACTTGAGATAAAATAGAATGTTCTAAGTAAGGTGAAGTATGAGAATTAAAATTTTCCTAGGAAATAATCTACTGAGTAGTTTCCAATGATGTTATTGTTGTATGCTACTGGTTCATTTTCTCCCTCTAGTTCTGTTACTATGCATTTCTGATGTCTTTCGCTCTCAACTTTTATTTGATTTGGTTTACCATTGTAAGGGAGCCACATGTGTGACTAGTCAGTTGCAAAGTATCCATGAAGTTTTTCTGACCAATCTCTGCTAAGAATTAAGCCATAAAATTCTGGAATATCAGCAACTAAAATGTCGACAACTTGACATACCTTTGGGTTGGATGACAGCCTTATGGTAACCTGATTTAATTCCCCAATCACTTCGACTTGCGATCGATCTAGCTGAACTATGCGCGCAACAAATTTTTGTGATTGAACGTTCACTTTTGCACATATTGACTTTGGTAAAATATTCGATGAAGCTCTAGAATCCACTAAGAAATTATGCAAATTTTTATTGAAAATTTCATAAGTAAGAAGAAATGGGGGAGTATGAGATCTCGATCTACCTCCAATTAAGGCGATATCATTTGGATCAACTTTATTAATCACATTAGTTGGAGTTCTTCCCATGTCATGGGAAGCTTGAGAGATTACAGCGGTGGGCAAAGGTGCAACTGGTACAGCATGTAATTGTTTCAAAAGTATCTTTTGCTGGTGTTTCAACTTGCTCAATTCCTAAAAAGTGATATTGGCCCTAGTCTTTTTCATGTCTCCTATGCTATTATACTCCATTTCATCCAAAACGATCAACGTTTTAGATGGAGTTGATGAGTCTGTTTGGACTGGGCTGGTTTGAGTCGCTTTAGGTGTCGTTTTCTTGGCTACGACTTTATCCTTAGTCATCGAGCTTGCGATCTTTGGCTTAGGCATAGGCTGAGGAGGATCAAGTTGATTTCTACTGTGAGTACTGACTGGGGATGCCTCTTGATCCTCTTCATCTAGGAGGATGAAATCCCACATACCTTGTAACTCTACAACTTCTTCTTCATCGGTATGTTCTTCAATAGTGATTTCCTCTTCTTCTTCTTCGGATTCAACACTTGTAATAGCATTAGGGGGCTTGGAATCAATTGAAGGGTTTCTTTTAAAAGGTCTGTACGGATTTTTAGAAGAAGTTTCTACCACTTGTTTCTTAATGTTGACCATCTCGTTAGACATGGTTTTCAAAACTTTTTGCAATCCTTCTAAATTGAATGGATCTTTCGATTGTTTTTTCTTTGGGTCCTCCTTGAAAGTAACCTTGAATTTTCGTTCTTCTAATGCATTTTTATTTTCTAAGGCTGTAACACGTTTCTCTATTACTATCGCTTCTTTCATATTTTCGAATAAAGTTGTTTTGTTAGCCATATCAACAAAGATTGCTATGTTTGATGGTAAAGCAGTGATGTACCATTCACTTCGCACTTCTTCGCTAGGCTTAGAAGCAGTAGGAATTTTGTTTAACAGTTTATTGAAACGTGAATTGAAATATTTGATAGGTTCTTTTGACTCGGCCCTAAGGTTATACAGATCGTTGATCAATGTCGCCGTAGACCTATCATCACCAAACTTAGTCAGGAATTGTTATTGGAAAATCTCCCAACTAGTAATAGATCCAGACGGTAATGAGAAATAACATGATTCAGCTGTTCCTTGCAGAGTATAAGGAAAAAGTCGAACGACAGTATATTCGTTGGTAACTCCATTGAGATTTATGGATAGCATAAAGTTATTTATATGTTCTTCTACTAGCATGCCTGCCTCAGGATTAAACTTAGGCAGCCATTTTTCAGGATGGGCCAGTAGCTGACTCAAGGATGCAGGCATTAAGACTGCCCCTAGGTTATTCCATGGAGATTGGGCCATCGCTGATCTATTAACAGAGGAAAGTGCAGAAGGTTATCCTTGCGGTTGAGAAGATGAGGATATTATGACTCCAGATGATTGAGGAGATGCGGGAGTACCGGTGGACTGATGGACAATGATCTGAAGTGGAGGAGTGGACGGTTGACTTCGTGGCGGAGAGGTTGAGATGGATGATGATGAGGAAAGAGTCTCGCTATCAGACCCTTTAGGAGATTTCCTTGCTCTATTCCTTGTAGGTAGAGGTAACTCGGTTGGCTGAACGCCAAATTTTTCGCTCTTTAATCTAGTAAGAGGATGAGCAGGGTCATATTGCGAAGTCACGTTGCCTTGAGATTTATCAGATCTTTGAGGTGATATAGAAAATCGCTGAAGTTTGTGAATCAAAGATTCAACTTCAGGAGGATCAATAGTAGATTGTTCTGAAATGTCAGGGTTTGTAGCAGTGACTGTTGTTCTTTCGACTTCTAGCTCTAGATTTAAAGATTTTAAGTGCGATGGAGAAGTTGGGGGAGATGGTGAGGGCGATTTACTCTCAGAATGGTATTTAGATTTAAACTTACTTGCCATTCATAGTTCGGAGGCCCTCCTTCTAGCGCCAAGCATGTTAAAGCCCTGAGAATTGGGTCTACAACAAGGGGGATACCCACCCGGTCCGGACCTTGGTTAGTGTTACACAAAAATATCGTCACCATGATTGTTTGCAGTCAGTATCAGTCTATCATCACTTGTACTGTCCTCCTAAGCAAGTCTCAGACCTCAGCTCTTCAAATCAAGCTTTGGAAATGAGAGAAAGACATTAAAAATCAATGTAACTATAGTTCCGCACTTTCTCTCATGGTCACCTGTTGTCCCGCACCTTCTGTGTACAAAAACTGCAGACCTGCCCGCTATGTCCCTAACGGTGTAAGTGCGGACCCCTGTGAAAGTCAAAAGGTGCAAGTTTTATCTTAAAAAACTCACTTTGGGTTAATTCTAGAGGTTTCTAGAAGGAATTTTGACGTGGATTGTTCGCTCTGAGGTGGTTCATGCATCCCAAAAGAGAAGGAGCTAATCCCTTGATGAGAGGAGCTATCCCTTTGAAGGAGGACCTAGTAACCTCCCTCCATTGCACTATAAATACAGGCATTGGGCTGGTTGCTGGGGAGGTTAGAAGCTGAACATTTTTAAGGGTAAATGCTGGTGAAATCAAGACTTCCTAATTGAGCTTAAGAGGAGAGATCACACATCTTTTTGGCTTCATTGGGGAGTGAGTGAAACTTGTCAAAGTAGAGGAGACTTCTTGCTGGACCCTGGGAGGAGCTTGTACAACGTCATGGCAAAGGTTGTAAAGTTCTTCTTCTTTTGAATTAATACAATCAAACTCATTTCTCTCAACAAGTATCTTATGTTATTTGTTTCATGGACTCCTTGACTTTCATGTTAAATATGTTTTATGCAATTGGCTTTTCAGGTGCTATTTAATTTGTTTGTCTTGTTTGTGTTTGCAGATTCGCGAAAAGGAGCTTATTTGGATCAAAGGAGCGAGGGCATCCAGAAGCTTGCATTGGACCTAAGGTAGGCCCTAAAAACACTTGTTTTCTATTGTTTATCAAAGCATATTTAGAGAAAGATAGTGTCTGGTTGGTTTGCTTGTCATTAGGTCTTCTTTAGATTCTAGGAAGGTCTATCTTTTCTGCAAGATCGACTTATTCCGTGTGACAAAATGGCGACTCCGCTGGGGACTTGATTGTTTTCCTTGTCTTTACTTTGACCTGAGAAACTCTATTTTTGTTTCTGTTTTTGGCTTGTTGTGTGTAAAATTGGGTAGAGTTTGTAGATCCAGGGTTATTTTTCGTTTTTCATAGCTTTGGGAGAGGACCGCACCCTAGCCGTTTGACACAGTGCATACCTACCCACAGCTTGGCTTTTAGCATAGAGCGGGACTGCACCTGTGCCAACTGTGGGCCTGCGGACCCTATCAAAATTTTGAAAACCCTAAAATTTCCTCTGTTACTCAGCTTAGTTTGTCTTTAGAAATTGTTATCCACTGCCCAGACTTGCATATAACTTGTCAGAAGCTTTCCTTGGATTGATTTCGTTAGTGTTAGGGTTTTAGGTGAAATTCCTAGGAGTTTTGCTTGTTGGGTTTGTTTTTCATTTTGGTTGTGTAGTGGCTCTGAGCTTAGAAGCTGTAGGGACTTCAGATCACTTTAGTGTCTACCAGCCTTCTTATGAGTCTGACCATTTATGAAATCTCCCCTTGTTTGAGGAATCCGCTTTGAGTTTTCTCTTTACAAAACTTCGAAAAGCTTGTATTTAAAAGTTTGGATTTTCATTTTCAAAAAGAAAACAAAATTGGTTGTTCTTGACTGATCTGTGATTCTGCATAAATTAGTCCTTAGCTTACATCTAGCTAAGTAAAACATCCTTAAAAAAGACTTTTAGTAGGTTTTGACTTCAAATAGGTTTTTATAATTTGTAGATCTCAAGGTTAGTCATTTTCATTAGTTTTGAGTGTTTTATAAAAAATATAAAAAATCTCTTTTGAAAAAAGTTTGTTTTTTGTAGTGGTTGACTCCTTTGAAACGAAAAAGGGAATTTTTTGTGAAATAACTAGTTGTCTCGTTTTGAGTGCTTTGGAAAGGAAAAGCTCTTCTTTTTATTTGTTTAATTGAGAAAGATTTGTGTTTACAAAGTATTTGCATTCTCAAACTCTTTCTTAGTTTAGAAGTTCATCGAAGAGAAAAAGATTTTTTAGATCATCTTAGGTGCATTTTTAGTGATTCTGAGTCGAGTCTTCATACCACGAGTTTCATCTCCGCACCTTTGGACTTAAACAAAAACCACTAAAATTAACGCTTAAAGTAAAATTCACCTAGTAACATTTTTATTTCTAGGGCTCTGATACACCAACTTAGCTTAGGCTAGTGTCTTGGAGTAGGAGAGTAATTAACTCTCCAAGACAGTAAAAACAAACAAGTAGCTGTATCTTGTGGTAGGGAAGAAATCCAATTGTTGCATTTATGCTCTGGGAAAGCTCCTCTTAAAGGAGAAGCACGAGATCGTGTCCGAACCAGTGTGGGAATCAATCCTTCCTCATTGGGAACGACGCCAGATATTCACGTATTAAAAACAGTAAACCTCAGATTAACCATTGTCGAGGAATCCGGGGTCACTTGTTGGTAAACCTTGGATTATGTCAAGGAGCCTTCCAGGGGATTGAGCTTGCTACTCTGCCCTTGAATGCATATCGGATCGTAGACTGTTACCCCAGGTGTATTTGTCTCAGTTGGTAACCTTAGTGGCCATATTCTTTAGGACTCTTCCTAAGGTGACAGTGGTGGGAAGATCCCACTGTACCTGGAGTAGACGTCGGCTAGACTCACTTGGATTTTCTAGGGGGTTCACTTCACTCGAGATGGTTAAGTGGAGGAACTTGTGCGAGTCTATTCATTAAGCAGGTTGCCAGGGTAACTATTCCAACTGCCATTTCTGTATTGAACTCCACAACATTGGATTTCTTCACCAACTAGTGTTTTCGGTACGGAAAGTTACTATTTGAGTGTGTTTGACCTCCTAGATTCTTTAGGCGTGTGATTCACATTTGTTTGGTTCTTTAGAGACTTTAGGTGCTTTTCATTGAGATTTTACTTTGTTTGCGTGTGAAGTAGTTAAAAGTTTTTAACTGTGGCTGAATTACCAAGACAGTCCCGTAGACTTTGGGGCCAGTCTCTTGAGTTAGTAAACGTGGCTGAGTTACTGAGGAGGTCTCGTAGACTTCGGGGCAGACCTCCTGAGGAAGTACCGAGCCAGCTTGAAGGCTTAAAAGTCCTTGTAACTCCTAGAGACAGTAGAGTTGGGTCACTTGAGGAAGGAGAATCTTCTTTGATAGTACATCCTGATTTTCAAACGCCAGTAGCAGAGTATAATCCACAGTCAGTGTCTGTCTCCGAAATTGCTGGTAGTTTTTCATCTACTAGTGATATAGGTGAAGAACCTGAAATATCTGAGCCTGAAAGTGAATTTGCTGCTACTCCGACATCGGGGTTTGTTTCTCCAACTTTCAGTGGTCCTGGTTCGCCTAGGGTAGAAAGAGTAATCACCCAAGATCTTCCTTCTGGACTTATTTCTATTGAAGAACTTGCTCCGGAAGAAGAGGTAGGCATCCCTATCCCTGAAAATCAACCTGTTATTGAGCTAAGGGAGCGTGAATTAATTTTTTACAGTCCTCCTAGGAGTAGTTCTTGGTATATTTCTTTGACTAATTATTTAGAAAACTCAGGGTTAAGTTTTTCACCACCTCGTGCTCCTTATCACTCAACACCTAGAGGTTTTAATACTCCCATAAATATGTCAAGACAGTCGTCCATGTTTAGTCAATCGCCCAAATCCTTTTTGTACAACGGTCCTTCTGTTCCCTCTGGGTATCAATCTCTTTCTGGTACTTTTTTGGGAGCATCTCCTCAACCCATTGAGCAAGGGTTATTAACTGGAAGCAATGGTACAAAGTCGTTGAGTGTAGAAGACGTTCTTATGATGTCAGGTTCTATTCCCAATCCTCAACCTCAAGGTGGCCAGTTACCGCCTGGGGCGCAACCTCAATTAACACCTGGGGGCAACCTCAAGGTACACAATTTGCATTTGGGGGGCAACCTCAAGGACAGTACATACCTATGGGACAGTACATTCCTCAAGGTCAACCCCAGACTCAATATGTACCCTAAGGTCAACCCCAGTATCAATTTATACCTCAAGGTCAACCCCAGTATCAGTATGTGCCTCAAGGGTATCAACCCCAAGGTCAATACTCCAACCAAGGTTTCCAACCACCCCAAGGTCAAACGTATGTTCAAAGAACGGGAAATGTACCTTTCAATTATCAATCCTACCCTCAACCTGGTTATGATCCTCAGTATTCTCAACCAGTTACGGGTCAGTACCCCGGAATGAATATAGTGTGGGATCCATCGCAAACCCAACAGGTGTTGCAGCCAAGTGTACAATTGTCATCTCAAACTGGACAACCCTTAGTTTTTGGTACACCCCAGCAACCAGTCCAGTCTAACATTCAAACTTCTGTACCTTCGGTAGTTTCTCAGCCTGGGCCTAGTACACCTCGTACTCTGCCTCAAACGACTGCTACAACTGCCGCAACATCTGTTCAATCTACCCCACCTACTTCTGGAGTATCGATAGCTCCGGTTTCTACTGTTCCTGTATCTACTCCTCAGACATCTTTACCACCGTCTGGATCTACGATTCAAACTTTGGTTCAGATGCCTATAGGACAACCTGGTTTAAGTACGGTTGTCACAAGTCAACCATAATTCACCTATCAGCCGTATCAAGGACAGTACCAATTCGGTCCTGCTGTCCAGTAGCCAGTCTATCAGTATCAACCGTATCCTGGGTACACTTATCAACAACCTCAACAACCCCAGTACGGTCCGGTTAATCCTGGTTTTCCGGGAGGATACAATATCCCGAACGTGATTCCTATTCCTAGTTATCCTGGATATCCTCCTCCTAGGGCTGGTCTCATGACCTAGAGTTTTAGGGATCCTAATCGGCAGTTACAGTTTATCGCAACTTTGGATTTACCTGACTTGTCGCTCCTAACGAACGATCCCATTAATTATCTTTTGTTTTGGCCGCCAATGCCGAATAAGTTGCCCAGTGACATTCCCAAGTTCGAAGGTAAATCGGGAGAGGACCTGTCGAACCATGTGATGACTTACCACCTCTGGTGTGCGTCTAACTCCATCACAGATGATTCAATCCATCTTATACTTTTCCAGTGCACTCTAATTGGTCTCGTGGACAAGTGGTACATTGAGTTACCGCGAGGCACCTTTTATAATTTTAGTCAGTTAGCTACCTCGTTTTTGACTCATTTTCAGTTGCCAGTCCGATATGACAATGGCACGAAATTGTTAACTTCGCTAAAACAATCGACATCCACTTACATTTCAGATCATATTCATGAGTGGAGACGTCGACGACATTTAGTAAAGGTATTTATTCCGGATCAATTCTTGGCTGAGTGGTTTGTAAAATCTTTGTTGCCAAAGATCACTGAAGATGTTGCTAAAGCCGAAGTTGTTACTGAGGAGCAAGTAATTTCTCAAGCACAGTATGTTACACGAAAAAATCCCTGATCTTCCCAAGCAAAATCAAATCGTTGCAGCTCCTTCGGGATATCATGCCGTCGATGGTATGATTGGTACGGTTAACACTAAAAGTAAGAAGAAGTCTTCCAAGAATTCTTCTCCCATTATAACCTTGCCTAATTCCCCAACAGGAGATTCTTCTGCAGAGATTTCCGCCGATATTCACGTTGTAGAGTCATCTACAGCCAAATCAAAATCCGGTGGGAAGAAGAAAGGAAAGAAGAAGAATAAAACGGACAAACGTTCAAAGGAGAAACCTGAAAAGGCAGAATCCAATGACGAAAAGCGCAAACCTCATTATCCTTGTCTCATTTGTGATGATGAACATTTCACAAGAGACTGCCCTCATCATGCAGAGGTTGCGAAAATTGTCAAGGGTTCCCAAACTCCTGCTGTTTTGAAGGATCCTTTTCCGGCTCAAGACAGTAAGATGATAGGTTCATCCTTGAGTGCCAATGAAGAACCCATATTGATGATGTCCCATGTTAGGATTGCGACTCGATCGCAAGATTATGGTAGTAAAGGTCCTGTTGATGGTAAAGAAGCAGAATCTTCTCATTCTAATCCATCAACCTCAGCTACCGGTTCCGATCCACTACAGATTGAGAAACCTAATCCAGACTTGGTAATCAAACCGCCCGCCAAGGGTATACTTCGAAAGTCAGCTTTCAATCCACATGCGAGAGCGGCTCAGAATTATAACATTGTTGAGGATTTAGCTGTTTCACCCTCAGCAATGTCAGCTTTGGAAGTGCTGCAATCATGCCCAGCACAATGCAAATTACTTTTGTCGGCTATAGGAGCTGTTGATGTTCAGGACCCGAACCTAATAATTTTTGATCTAGAAAATAGTACACCACGTTTGCCTCATCAAATGGCTTTCCAGATTTCAGTTATAGTCAAAAACAGGCCTATTCATTGGATTGTAATTGATGAGGGAGCCTCAACATGTATTATGTCGATATAGTGTTGGAGATCGCTTGGTTCTCCTTCGCTAAATCAATCCTCGACAATTCTAAAGGCCTTTGATGGCCGTGGGTTTCATCCTTTTGGCATTCTACAGGATTTGCCTATAGGGGTTGAAGGAAAAACTGTTAGTCTAGATGTGGAGGTGGTTGATGCCCCTCTAGATTACAACCTTCTCTTGGGTCGAAGTTGGTCTTAAGCTATGACAGCGGTCGTTTCATCGGTCTTTCGAGTAATAAAGTTTCCACATAATGGAAAGATTGTAACAATAGACCAGCTGGCTTACTTTTCATCCGACCCAGCCTCTTCGGAGAGTATTCAGCATGTTGGTAAAACGACTATCCCATATAAGGATGTTGGAGTAGGATTAGTTAAAGATGTCGGTTTACTGGGAACTTTTCCTTTTCCTCCGATCAACGCATCATCTTCATTTGCAACCATTCATATGATTACATCAGACACCATTATTTATGATGATCCTTGGATCGTCCCTTCTGAATCTGAGATAGACTCATTTGGCAATACCATGCCTTTGAGTCCATATGAAATTGCCTATGAAGTCGTGCAGTCTTTTGCCGACCCATGTTCAACCGAAAATGACTTAATGAATGTGGTCCGTGAGGAATCACTTTTCACATCAACCTCGGATTTAACTATGTTTTCTGAACTTGTTCAGTCTGATGAGCAAATTCGTGAAATCCTATGTGTAGATGATTTACCATGGGAAGATCTCCATCACAGATCTTCGTTTTTACCTAAGGATGATCGTTTTGAAAATGATTTCTCATCAATTTTTACAATTGAATATGTCAAGGAACCTCAGAATCCAATGAAACATCCCAATTCAGAGTTAAATTTGGGAAACATCTCTCGAACTGTTCCTATTGAAATTTCGGTTAAGCCTGGAATTGTTGAGAACATTCATATAGGTGCCTCGTGTACAGATGACGAAATTCAATTATATAAGGCCCTATTTCAAGAATTCCACGACGTCTTTGCCTGGTCCTATGAGGAAATGCCAGGAATTGACCCCGAAATTATTGTTAATGAGATCAAGACTTACCCGGACACTAAACCCGTCCGGCAACGTTTGCGTCAGATTCACCCACGAAAAGTAGTTGCAATTAAAGCAGAAGTTGAAAAACTGTTGAAAGCAGGTTTCATTTATCTGATCCCGTTAACGGATTGGGTATCAAATATTGTTCCGGTTAACAAAAAGCAGGGAACAATAAGAATATGCATCGACTATAGGGACATTAATCGAGTCTGTCCAAAGGACAATTACCCAACTCCCTATATCGATCAAATCATTGATGATTGTGCCGGCAGCGAAATATTTTCCTTTATGGACGGTTTTTCCGGATACAATCAAATCAGTATTTTACCTGTCGATCAGCCAAAAATGTCTTTCATTTGTCCATGGGGGACATTTGCTTATTGCAAATTACCTTTTGGGCTTAAGAATGCCGGAGCAGCTTTTCAAAGGGAGATGCCTTATGCATTTCATGACATCAAGCACATTGTGCAACCTTATCTCGATGACTTGCTTGCTCATTCATTACATCGAGCTGATCACCTCGTCCATTTACGAGAAATTTTTATGAGGTGTAGGCATTATCGGATTCGGTTGAACCCACACAAATGTGTCTTCTGTATAGAAACGGGTCGATTGCTGAGGTTTGTAGTTTCGAAAGCCGGCATTCACGTTGATCCCTCGAAGGTCAAAGCTATCATCAAATTGCCTCCTCCTTCGAGTCTTCGCCAACTCCAAAGTTTGCAGGGGAAAGCAAACGTTTTACGACGATTCATTCCTAACTACACCGAGGTTACAAAGGGTTTTACCCGGTTGTTGAAACAGAACACTCAATTTTATTGGGATGAGATAGCTCATAAATCTTTTGATGAACTCAAACACGCGTTGACCCATGCACCGTTGTTGCATCCTCCCAATTACAACCAGGATTACTTCTTGTATCTCGCCGCCTCTCATTCCACCATTGGAATGGTCTTAGTTCAGGAAGATGAATTCGGAACAGAACATGTGATATATTACCTTAGTCGAACGTTAAATCCAACTGAGCTAAAATACTCACATGTGGAGAAATTGGCATTGGCAGCCGTTCAAGCTGTCCAACGTTTTCATCACTACATTCTACTACGTAAAACTATAGTAATTTCGGATTGCAACCCTATGATCTATATTTTGATCAAGCAATTGCTAGGGGGCAAGTACTCTAAATGGATCGTTATCCTGCGAGAGTTCGACTTGGAATTTAAGAAATCCAAGTCTAAGAAATCTTTAGTTTTTGCGGAGCTAATGTGTGACTTCCCGCGTGCTGACACGGAAATTGTGGCGGAGGAGCCCATTGCGGACGAATCCTTGTTTCTAATCAGCACTTTAGATCCGTGGTATGGGGATATCATCGTTTATCTCCAAACCCAATCCTTTCGACTAGAAATTTCAAGGTCAGAACGTCGGAAAATTCGATTCCAGTCCCAACAATTCAGGATTATTGGAGATAATCTTTATCGCTGTGGGGCAGATTCTATTTTTCGACGTTGCTTAAATCACGAGGAAGCTGAAAGGGTTCTAAATGACTGTCACTCTGGAGCATGTGGTGGTCATATGTTTGGGTTTTCCACAGCTCAAAAGATATTGCGCGCTGGCTACTTTTGGTCGTCTTTATTTAAAGATTGTATTACGGCGGTCCGAAAATGCCACAACTGCCAGATTTTTGATCGTAAGATGCACACTCCACCTGCTCCTCTCCAACCTATAATTTCCGTTGGTCCTTTCACCAAATGGGGTATCAATTTTATTACATGTAACCCTCACTCGGCCGGGGGCCATGCGTATATCATCCTTGCGGTAGATTATTTTACTAAGTGGGCCGAGGTGATGCCTACATTCGAGGCAGGCGGCAAGACAGCTGCAATTTTTGTGTTCAATCATATAATTGCTAGGTTTGGTGTTCTGCAAGCGATAATCACTGATCATGGGCGTCATTTTCGAAACGTTATGATGACCGAACTTACAGGCCAGCTTGGTTTATGTCACGATAGTTCAACCCCTTATTATCCATAAGCAAATGGTCTGGTTGAGTCCATCAACAAAGTTTTAGTTATCACGATCCGACGAATCATCGGGATTCATCGGTCGAATTGGCACAACATGCTATTTTCAACGCTTTGGGCATACCGAACTTCAGTAAAAACATCAACAGGGTTCACTCCTTTCCAACTAGTCTATGGTTTGGAAGCCGTGTTACCCATTGAATGCGAAATCCCGTCACTGCAAATGGCCATCGAATTACTTCCAGCCACTTCCAAAGAGGAAAACCGTTTGTTATACTTGGCTCAATTAGATGAGAATCTACGTGATGCTGCATTGGCAATCGAGACTCACGCAAAACGCATGAAAGCTCAGTATGGTCAAAATGTGACCCCTCGAAATTTTTCGGAAGGAGATCTAGTCTTAGTTTATGATCAAGCTAATGATAAATTAGGCGCTGTAAAATTCAGTCCTATGTGGCATGGTCCCTATGTTGTCAAGCGAAAGCTAGCCAAAGGGGCTTATGGATTGGTAGACTTTGACGGGGACTCTTTGGGTAAACCCAGAAATGGCCTTTACTTGAAGAGGTATTATGCTTAAAAGAATGGGTATGGAGATTTTTAGTTAGGATAGTTTTTCTTTCTACTTGGTGTGTTTTAGTTTAAACAGTGTGCTTAGCTTAGAGAGTGTTTTTTCGTCATTATTCCTGCTTATCATGGTTTTACTCTTGATATTGCAGATGTCGATGCCTCTCCAAACATACATTGGCTTCACTGATGGTGCTTGTCGTAATACACGAAACATCTCTTCCACAGCTTGGGTTATCTATTCGCCCTCTGACGAGTTAGTATCTATGCATGGGGTAAGCCTCGGTCAAACAACGAACAACATTGCCGAGTATAGTGCAGTGATTGAGTTATTGTCTGAATCTATTTCATTTGGGATTCGGAGTTTGATAGTGAGGTTAGATTCTGAACTTGTTGTATTACAGCTTAATAGAGTGTATGCCATTAGAAATCTGGTGTTATTAAGATTATTTTTGAGAGTGTGTCTCTTGGAACGTGAATTTGATTATATTGAATATCAGCATATTCCAAGGTCTTTAAATACATTAGCAGATGCAATTGCTTCTCGGATGTTAAATAGACATTTGCAATAATCATACATGTAAATTTAAAACCATTCCATAACATGATTTACAAAGATAATCCGGTAATAGTGATATATATATATATATATATATATATATATATATATATATATATGGAGTGTGTCAAAAATACATCATCCTCAATCATAGGATGAAAAACACCTTATGATCGGCAAAAATGATAAGTACAAAAAACAAAAATGTCATATGTGCCCACAATAGGCGATCATCCTATCACTGGTGATGATCTCTATAAGAAACCACTGCACGGGCCACCTTGCAAAGGAACCTCCTAAAAGGTCCCGAGACCCCAATCACATAGCGCTAAAGTTGACGAGGAATGTCGTCTATAGTGGTCTCAGGAATATCTCCTGTCAAGCGCTCGAGATGACCCTCCAATTCGGCCAAAACCTCTACTGATTCGTCCTGTGGGGCTGGCGCGGGTGCAACTGGTTGCCTCATCTCGTAAGGCCGGAGAGTGGCTGGTCACTGTGGACCCACATCTGCATTTGAAATTTTTTACTATCAGTTTTGAGACGATGGAAAAATAACAAGAAAAAAATTAAAATAGGAAAAATGTTGAAAAGGATTTTACCTGACTCATCCCACTGCTCTCCTAGTGGAAGAACCATGTCTGGGTCACCACGAAAATATATCCCAGCGTAAGGGAAGTCCTGAATAGAAAATACCTGGTTTTCCAGCCATTCGAAATACTCAGGTTTGAATCGAGCAGCCTCTGTCCTCTCGTCCGGGTGACGGGCCATGACTGCGACCCATCGCATTAGTTTGGGCTCTCGAGGAAGCCCAGCTCCAACAGTAAGGTGCTGTGGGATCAGCATAGGAACCCTCTCCAGGCCAAAACTCACGACTAAAGCCCCATAACCAAAGGTCTTTAGTCATCCGTTCTTGGCCCTGGTCAGTTGGCCTTTCACATTGGCCAACACAGCATCGCACCAGTTGAAGATGGTGCCTCAAAAGCAATCAACTGCCATACGCATCGGGATCCGGTGGCAATATGTAATGCGGTAGCTCTGCAAATTCTGGTGACAGTGAATGCAATCACCATGAGCTCAGGATGGGATATCGTCTTTATGTCTATCCCTTTGTCTCTAGCCTGGTTGTTGCAGTACTCTAGCCGGAGGCTATCGATAGACTGGCCACCTGGCCTAGTCCCGTGCAGAGTCAAGTCTTCGCCTCTCTTAGGCAAACCAGTCAAGAAATAAATGTCCGCCGGCTCGATTTCGAGCTGGTGGCCGCCAATGAAGAAGCATTGATCCTGTATGCTCCATCTGTCAACCAGCCACTGTAAGAAATCCACCTGAGCCCTCATGCTAGGAATGGCCCAGAATTTGTACAGTCCACACGCCCTCAAAGCATCAAGTGAAGGCTGATGATTCCATGAGGCAGCATCCACATCCTCATTCTCTCGTTCACGCCAATCTAGCATGATGTACTCTCTGCATCAAGTATAAAGATTAATTAAAATGCTAGAAAATATTTTGTGCGGTCCATTTTTGAGAATTTTTGGGTTCAAAACCCTTGCGGTGGGGACCGCACCCTCCAGGTTAGACAAAGTGCGTGGGACCGCACTTTGTCTACACAGAAGGTGCGGACCCCGAGCTTTTTCCCAATGGAGAAAAAGTCGGGGTCCGCAAGCCTGCAATGGTAAACCTGCGGGCCCCCGCTCGCGGGTTTTGCGCCTAAAAACCCTCCCAAAAATGAAATAAAGGACTAAGACAAAAAATTAAACGGTTAAAAATGAAGAGTGGGATGATGTGGATTACCTGGAGAATACGGCGTTCGATTCCAACGGTTGGATTTTCCGCAATCTTCACGGGAAGTTTTCTGAGCAAAAGCACTATTTTCTTACCCAAACTCAAACGGTAAAAATGAATTGACAAAGGCCCTTTTTATAAGTTTTTTGAGTAAACAAATTGCAAATTTGTTTATGTTTCACTTTGAAAAGGTATTTTGCGACATTTTTATCCATTTCAAATAGGTATGAGTAATGTTTGTGTTTTTGTGCAGAATAAAGGATTATTCAGGAGAAATCTATCATTTTCAACGAAAAAACATGTAGAGTCATCTTTAAGCTCTTTTTTGACTCCTAAAATATGAAAAGATAGCTGAGTGTTTCTTTTGAACTCGTTAAAACGGAATTAAAAGACGGTCCCCTTACAGCTCTTTTCCGACTGTAAAAACATGAAAAGATTGCCGGATTTTTGTCGTTTCAAATTTGATATTGGTTATAAAACGACGTGTCATTGATCGCTTTTTTACTTTTTCTAGTCAAGGGCACTAATGACGAAAAGTACTCCTTGGTTGTAAAATATCAAGCGGTTCTCTCAAGTATTATTTTATACTTTTTCGGGCTTGGGAGACACAAATTTACGAAAAAGGTCAACCCTGGAGTCTTCTTAAGTTTTTTCAGACTCTCTAAAATTGAAAAACGTCGAGTTTCTCCTATACTGGACTCGTTAAAATTTCACAGTAAAAGGCATGTTCAATTACAAACAGGAACGAACCACTCCTTCTTAGGGTTCGAATTTAAACTAAGTTGGACTCATCCGAAGGATGAGCTTATAATCAAGCAAATGTTATCCTCCTCAAGCTTGTCAAAAATAAAGAGGTTGACTAGTGGAGTTTAAGGAGTCTGTGACCTCCTTCAACCAATTTGAGGATTTTCTTCTCCAAGCACTCTTTCTCCTCTTTTCAACTTTAACATTGTAAGCATAAGAAAACACTTGCAAACATAGTCAAGTCTTCAAAAAAACCATGCTATGATAGCAAACTGATATGTAATTAAAAACCAGAAATGGTGGGGGAAAAGAGAGAAAAATGAGCCTGTTTGTCATACTTTGTAACCACTCTTGAACACGACACTTTCATTCACCTAGGTTGGGAAATACTTTGCCTAACGGTTGATCAAACCACATTGAAAGTCTTCAGCCGATTTCTGGGTATTAACTTTGGGTCAATTGTCACCAAACCATCTGTCGTGTCGTTATGTGTTCAAGAGGTCACTGCCAATAAGCCATTCATTTGCAAAATATCTGTCATATATCTTGACCATCCCTGAGTCAGTCCTTGCAACTAAATTTCTTCAACTTGATCTATGATTTCGTGTTGTGGGCTTGCCTACGATGGATCGCTTTCTATCGACATCAACTCATTATCTAGAAAGATGATCTAGAAATCATCAGTACCTTGAAATCTGCATGCCTCAATGGAAGGTTCCTCGCCTTTGACGACAGTTTACATCATTGACTTTCAATCAAAGGATTCCGTGACATGTTCGACATCAACACATTTATTCGCATCTCATGGATTGTACTGGGTACTTTGAGAGCGATTGACATCACTGGTGGTTTCTCTCACACTTGTTAACAGTTTACATCATTGACTGGTAATCAAGTGGTTTCTACCATGTTCAACATCAACACATTCATTCGCATGGATAAAATCGTACTATTTCGGGAAGTAGAAATGAAGACCTTGGATCTAGTTTCCACAATCCAGGCTGCGAGGAATTTTGTATTCATTATATAATGGACTATTCATAAACAGATGGCTGCGTCCATACTGTGTTCACATGAGTCTATACTTGTGATGTTTTACAAGATCATTCCTGTATCAGAGCAGTAGTTAGTTTTTCTAGTCAGTTTTGATCTGAGTATGGGAATGCCTACCTCAGCGATGATATGATCTCATATATATATATATATATATATATCTTGCATTGAATGTTTTTACAGGTTCCAACCAGGCTCTCCCCAAGATGATCCTCGAAATGATAAAGTACTTCACTCTTCCTAAATGATAAGAAATCCTCATCTACTACAGACTTCGCACTTTAGGGGGCAATCTGTTACACAAAAATATCGTCACCATGATTGTTTGCAGTTAGTATGGGTCTATCATCACTTGTAATGTCCTCCTAAGCAAGTCTCAGACCTCAGCTCTTCAAATCAAGCTTTGGAAGTGAGAGAAAGACATTAAAAATCAATGTAACTGTGGTTCCACACTTTCTCTCATGGTCACCTGCGGTCCCGCACCTTCTGTGTACAAAAACTGCGGACCTCCCCGCTCTCTCCCTAACGATGTAAGTGCGGACCCCTGTGAAAGTCAAAAGGAAACGTTTTATCTTAAAAAACTCACTTTGGGTTAATTCTAGAGGTTTCTAGAAGGAATTTTGACGTGGATTGTTTGCTCTGAGGTGGTTCATGCATCCCAAAAGAGAAGGAGCTAATCCCTTGATGAGAGGATCTATCCCTTTGAAGGAGGGCTTTATCCCTTTGAAGGAGGACCTAGTAACCTGCCTCCATTGCACTATAAATACAGGCATTGGGCTGGTTGCTAGGGAGGTTAGAAGCTAAACATTTTTAAGGGTAAATGCTCGTGAAATCAAGACTTCCTAGTTGAGCTTAAGAGCAGAGATCACACATCTTTTTGGCTTCATTGGGGAGTGAGTGAAACTTGTCAAAGTAGAGGAGAGTTCTTGCTGGACCCTGGGAGGAGCTTGTACAGCGTCAAGGCAAAGGTTGTAAAGTTCTTCTTCTTTTGAATTAATACAATCAAACTCATTTTTCTCAACAAGTATCTTATGTTATTTGTTTCATGGACTCCTTGACTTTCATGTTAAATATGTTTTATGCAATTGGCTTTTCACGTGCTATTTAATTTGTTTGCCTTGTTTGTGTTTGCAGATTCGCGAAAAGGAACTCATTTGGATCAAAGGAGCGAGGGCATCCACGAGCTTGCGTTGGACCTAAGGTAGGCCCTAAAAACACTTGTTTGCTATTGTTTATCAAAGCATATTTAAAGAAAGATAGTGTCTGGTTGGTTTGCTTGTCATTAGGTCTTCTTTAGATTCTAGGAAGGTCTATCTTGTCCACAAGATCGACTTATTCCGCGTGACAGTTAGCAGCTCCTTTTCCGTTTGGTATAGTGGGTCCGACTGGGGATATGGGACCAGTTTCCCAATTTATGTGTGTGTGTGTGAAGAATTGATATTTCCCTTCTAAAAGTTCCTAAGTGAGATGCTCTAATTCTAACTCTAATCTAATAACATGCAAATTGTATTCTAATAGGTAGAAATATCTAAGTCTACACTAACCCGGGGTGTAATACTTTTGTTATGCGATCTAAAATGATTTCAAATAACAATCAGTAATAAAGATCATTCAACTGTTATGAGAAAAGAATTCAATAAAGATGAACCACTTCGTATAAAAAGTTAGGTGAAACAGTTGTGAAAGGCATATTGCATAATAAGCTACTCATACATTAAACATAAATAAATAGCTATCACCATACAAAAGTGCCAAATGATAACTTAAGCATTCACGCATCAATATATAAACAACTAAACATGAATATCACTTTTAACACAAAGGCAGAAATAGTTAAGAAATAAAAGTACCATTTATAACTAGTTCTACTCATGAGCTTTAAGCGATAATGATTTATCTCTTCTGAATCCAACATCCACTAAGAGTACAGACGTGCAACATCAGTAGCAGATAAAATGCAGATATTAATAAATCCTATTCCATTCATTCATCAAAACCTCCTCAGAGGGTACAAAAGTGCATGTTCTAGGGATAAGTTTTTGATAAATTTTAGGACCCTTCTCTAAATGCTTGAGAAGGGTTTAAATACTATTAACTAAATCTAAAAATAACTTATTACAAAAATGTAGGATGCATTTTAAATGACTGTCCTCATTACAGGCAAAAATAAAACAAAACTAAAATTAAAACTGAATCTAAAATTAAAACTACTAACTAATTATTTTTGTATCTGCTCCTTGAAATCGCACGCGTTCAGCATTTGCTTGAGAAGAGTTGGCTGGCTGACTTCCGGTTTTATCTATGCTGTGAAAACAGAATTGGCAAGAGCTGGCGCCATCTTCTAGGTAGAATTGATGATACACTTGAGAGTCATGCACTGGCTGTGTGGTTTTTCTAAATAGGCCCAGTAAGAATCCCAATTCAACTTAGTTAATCTTTTGATTGATTCTGCTTTTTCTTGAGCCTTCTGTCTCCAGCCTGTTTGCAATTGCTGTTCATATGTACATATCATGTTGAAGATGTTTAGGACAATTGCTACTGGTTTTGGGATTCAAGTTTTACTTTTTATTTAACCTCTAGCATTCTTTTTACAAATTTCTGAGCTTACAGGTGACTGAGCAATTAGAAGCTTTTCTTTTCAAGAAGTTTTGCCTAGTGAAACTGCCTCCGTTTCTTGATCTAGGCTTCCTTGGTGCATTTTTCGCCTTTTGCGCGTTTTCTTTTAGCGGATATAAAGCTCAAATTTTGTGAAAATAATGATTCCGTAAGCTCTTGACCCCGAGTTTTAAACTATTTGTTTCTAATATCAGCGCTGTACAGTATCAATTTAACCATGTCTGTGTATGAAAGAGTTTTGGGCCTCACCGCTACCCAGTGTAAAAACGAACAAGCTAACTCTGTGATGGATGCCTCAGAAGAACCATGTGAGCCAGCAGTAGCCACGACCTTCATCACTTTAGGATTCTCTTCCTCAAGTAGAATATACATGCCTTCCCAAGTAGCAATAGTAGCGTCTCTATTACAGGCATTGTCTTTATACAAGGGCGCCATTTCTTGATCTTCAAAACTCGGGGCTTTGCCTTTCTTTCCCATAATATCCTGTATACTGCTTTGGATAATTCTCTGTTCTTCGTTCCTGCAATTTACAAGTAAGTTTAGAGTTATGATAAGGAAAGGTGACGAGAAATTTTTAAATGCCAAAGACATATAAAATATACCACATTACGTGAAATGGCTCTTTGATAAGCACAAAACCCTATTTCATTAATGACTGGCAGCTAACTCATTAATTAGCATTAAAGTGCATAACTAGGTCTCGGTTTATGGAAAACAATTTTTTGAACAATGAGCCCGAAAGATCTGCGATGAAGTGATTTTGCGATTTGCATCGCAATATTGTAGAATCGCAACATTGCAAGATCGCTCTATCGCTTTATCGCTCTATCACTATTTCGCAATGTCGCAAATTCACAACATCTCTTTGCCACTCTATCACAAAATCGTAATGTTGCAAATTCACAATATAACTTTGCCGCTCTATCACAAAATCACAATATCGCAGTATCGCAGGAGCGTGGCATATGACAATTTTTTGTTAATCTGTTTTCTGTGAAATGCGATTTGCAATATGCACCATCGCATATCGGCAGTTTAAAGTTTTTCAACGTAAGTGATTCTTTAGACATGCGATGCGATAAATGTTTTCTTAATGTTTAGTTTCGCATCGCGATCTCGCACTCTTATACTTCTGCTTGCAAGGAGGTATCCTGTTATCCTTTTGCGATGCGATATTTCCTAAGGAATAATTCTACTTTATCATAAAACTTAGGATTTTTTATTTTTTAAAGGGTATTCTTCTAAGTTTATGATGATAAGTTTTATTGAAAAAGAAAGTTCAAGTAGTAATTGATTTTTAAATTTTTTTGACTAAGGGCCCCCACTTATTTAGTATTAGGGATAACACTAAATAAGAAGGGCGGTTGTTGCTGGCCACAACAGAACCATGCACGGGACCCAGCCCAGGCAGGACACAATTTTCGATGGTAGAATATTCTAGGGGAATATTCCCTAGAATATTCTATAACATATTCTTTATGCAGATTCTTTGAGGATTCTTGGAGATTACCTAGGTTAGAATTTTGAAGGTGTCAAAATTATGCTGAGTTTATACTCATCTAAACTAGTTATTTTCTAGGAGTCTATTAGTATAGTCTATTTCTTCATCTAAGCGGGATATTTTTCCCTCCTTTAGAGAAAAGAATCTTGTGAGGAATCTAAAAGATTCTCGGGGAGCCCATATTTGACTGTGACAAAAATGGGATATTCTTATACTCAATTTCATAATTTTTCAAGGAATGCAATGGTGCATGCATTTTTTTCATCCACGTAGCCAATTTTTAGACCTTCCCAAACTTGGAGGTATAAGGTGTATTTTTTTCGTGTGTTTTTTTTATTTTATTGAGATCATGATTTGAATTTGTGATCCATGTATGCAATTTTGTTAGAGGATCATTATATGTCACTTTATGTGAGAGGCTGTTACCTCATCATTATAAAGGAAATCATCTTATGAGTGATATTTCTTGTAAGGAGAACATCTCTTGGGAGAGACACACCACTCCAAATGAGGGGGTTCATACTTGTATTGATAGAGATTGCATCATGTACTCATCATCTTCTTGCAACAACTAATGAAGTGGCCTCCCTACCCTTGACACTGGGCCTAGAGACATAGTCCACATTGGAGGAAATACATTATCATATCATCCATTTATGATTGCTTCTTATTTTTTCCTTGTTATATGTTGATAGCTTGTTGAAGTTTTGACATTGCTAATGATTTCACTTTCAAATATGTGTCAGTAAAAGGTCTTGTATAATAGAACTTTTGTTTCAAAGAATTCACCAAAATTTCCTTAATCATTAGTAGTGTTTTAGTTTTCCCATAATGTACACATCTCAAGGAGGAGAGGATACACATGCATGTAATGACCATAATTAGCACAACATTGTTTATCCTAGGTTGTGTTGTAGTGAAAACTCAACACCCCCATTTTTTACTTATTTATTTCAAATAATGGGGACCCTTTCCATATGTTTGTGGATAAATCACCTTTTAATATTTTCTTTTAGTTAAGTGTCCTAAATATTTGTCATTTTTTCATTTTTCATCGGATTTAAATTTTGATTGCCTCATTGAGGTAAAATTTTCGCTACCTTTCCATTGGTACTTGTTTCATATCATTTGGTTACACGATTCGCAAATCGTGCTCATCCAAAGTTCGATAAGTTTTATCGCCTGGGTTAAAAATTGAACAAAATCTATATTATTTTAATTTTTATAAATAAATTAGTAATTCATTGTAAATACTAATTCCTAGTTAATTTTTACTAATTATTTCATTTTCGCTAATAGCCCTACAAAATCGCTGCAGCCAAATTGTAAAACAATTAAAATTATGTGTTTTTGAGATCTCGGTAATTTATTCCAAATTCTCAATTTTAACAGAGATTATGAGACCTCAAATCTCAAAATCACAAAGTGGTTGTAGTTCATTTTTTCGAATTTTTAAATTGCTGTGTGAATATAGTTTATAATGGATGAATCTCACTTCATATGGACCCCACTTCACCTCACCTCCTCCCTTACTCGTTTATAAAAATCCGGATGACGAAAATCCCGATATAAAATGTCCCAAAACAAAAACTTGAAGAAAGTCTCAAGATTTGAAAAGTCCCAATATAAAAAAATTTCTGATATCTAAAAAGATCCAATATCGGATATGAACTTTTTTATTTGGTTCATTTTGAAATTTGCGATCTCTGACCAACTCCGATATCCAATATAATATACGTCGAGTTATTTAAATTTTATCAAAGGTCTCGTTATACCTCTTATGCGCCTCCATCACATTACGTGGCCCTTCACCTCATATTATTTAAGCCCTGTCTCCTCTTTTATTTCAATTCATTTATGAATCCAAAAGCCATGTAAGATTTTAATATGGGGCTTTTTTATTATTATATATAATCTATTAAAATTATAATATTATTATATTTTAATTATAATCTTAATATAATATAATTATAATCTTAATTCATTTATAATTTTAATTAAAATTTATTTTAATGGTATATAATTAGTTTGTAATTAATTTAATTTGTTTTAAATTAATACTAATTAAGTAATAACTGTTAATTTAATTTAGGATCAAATTTTTAATTAAATTTTTTTATTTTAACTTCACGGAGCAAATTTTCCAGAATTCTGGGAGTTTTGGTTCAAATTTGGAAACTCATAAGTTGAGTTCTATTTGGCCAAATGGGGATTAGGATGGCTCGTTAGGTACATAAAATTATGGTGAATATTTCTGGACAAGCAGCACGACCAGATTCAACCATTAGAAAATCAAGCTCTGAATTTGTAAACAAAATTAATTTTCTGACTTTAATTTTTTGCATTTTCATTTGCTCATAGCCTTTCCTTAGAAAAGGTCCATTCGATTATGTTATCTTTGATCAATAATATATTTACAAGGGTCAATGGAAAACTCAAATTTCCTTTTCTATTATTTAATTAAAATTTAATTGGGAATGTTTGTTTTCCAGATTTAGTATTTTTTTATTTTTTTTGCATTTTAATTTGGTTTTGAATTGTTTTGGAAGGAGAAAAGTGAAGGTGACGAGGAAGAGAATATTTCAATCAATGATATTACTCCAGCAAGAGGGAAAAATAATTTGGACCAATGAAAATTGTTGAAGCATAATTATTTTCAACAACTCTCCTATTTTAAATTAATTTTTGTAATTATAAATAGTAGTTTGTAGAATGGAGAACGAGTGGCTTCCCTTCCTTGCAATTATGGAATTCTTAAAGAGCTATTGTAATAGAAGTTTCATTGTTGTAGGTAGAGAGGATCAATCTAAAATCTAGGGATTATTGTGATTTGTCTCTTTTCACTCCGAACTATGTATGAGAGCCAGAGCTTGCACTACTACAACTCTTGCTTTTAGCAGTAGAGTTTATGCTTTGGAGGAGATTGCAGGAGATCAGATTCAAAGAACAGTGCAGGAGAATAGGTTCAAATTAATTTGTATTAGAAATATTATTATTTTTAATATGAATTTCATTTTTGATGTCAGAATTATGTTAATTGGATTTATATTATGCACTATTGTCGATATGAATTCATGTCTTACAAAATTAGTTATCTAATTTGTGTCTCATAAATTTGTTTTCAATGGTATCTTTTTTCTCTGATGTATTAATATCATATTCCTGAGTAACTATTTACTTAGAAATTTGATATCTAATTCTGATTTCCACTAGCATTATGTGAATTACTTCCTAATGTTTTTGGTAAATTATTCATGGTTATAGATATCTAAACAACATGTTTGGTAATCATAATATTAGTTATTTGAACTAATTCATTAGTTGTATATTCATCTTAAGTCAGACATGCTTAAAATTTGAATCATTTAATTGGGTTAGATCTACATATTTCCAATTGTGATATACTTAGGATTTCTTTCCTTTTTCTTGTATTATAGAATTGATTGGCATTTAGATTTAATTTTGCATTCCCATAAGTCCCCTTACCAAAGAGGCAAACTTTAGGTGTGGCCTGGTTGAGCCTTGGATCAGCGTAAGGATCACTTTCTTGCATGATCAACAAGAAGATTTGATATGGTGTCTCTTTTCTATTGGTAGTTGAAAGTCATACTTTAAGCTAGTAGAGATATAAAGAAGGTAATGGGACCTAGTTAAACCAGTTGCAACAACCATTCCAAACAGAAAAGGAGCTACTTTTAAGTTCCCGATAAGGTGGCCTCCCTTATAATGTTGAGGCAGACATTTTGAGCCTACAACATTTTTGGGGCTAGAAGGAGGGCCTGACAACTTGTTGTATTTTGGAGCTTTTGTATTTTAAAGTTTTATTTTAATCACAATGGATCCTCTGAAGCTTCGCATTTGGAGTTGTATCTTTGGGCACGCAGCAAACAATACTCCATCGGAAATAGTAAGACACTTTTCAAAGGTAAATTTTAACGGTAAGAGGTATGCTTCTACATTTGATCATTCTTTACAATTGATTCAAAATTTTGCAAATCCTACTTTTCATGATATTTATGAAGGCATTTTATGTAGGAATTTAACTCTTACATTATTAGGAAAATCCAGAAGCTAGTGCCAATCTGTTTTAGTTGCCTCTATTCATAGTTGGGGCCTACTAATCACGATGTTCCTTTACGAATTGAACGGTTATAATTATGAACATGTGATGAATTTGAATATTTACAAATGTTCGAAAATGAATCTTTCACGGATTTTACCATTAGATTTCAATTAAATTGTTTAAGATTCAAAATTGAAGATAAACCTTCAGAAATTGAATGGACAGATTGGTTGGAGTATATTAGTTCTCTTCCTTATATTTCCATTCCATATGAAACAATTACAAGCCTCAATCAATCCTGTTCAATTTTTATTAACATAATTGAGAATTCCAATATGGAGGTGCATATCAATTATGATGAAGTTGCCTCTACCATATATGACCAATTTCTCCATTTAGTGCACACTCCCTATAGAATTCATGATGATCATAATGCACTCTCACATGTCAACGAATCTGAATTATAAAGCTTGGAATTTTTTTAATCAAATGCAATAATATACCAACAACAATCTTGAAGAAACAACTTCCTTGAAATCAGAAAATCAGTCTGTAATTAATTCAGAAAATCAGTTATTAAATCAGCAAACTCAAGTAGAAATTGAAGATTCTAATATGAAAAATCCTGTAGAAATTTCTGAATTTCATCATGATGATGAAATACAAAATTCAGGTCATCCAAACAACACTCTTTAAGAAAGAATTAATAGACGAATGGATCATCATAAATCTGAAATTTCCAATGGAGAAAATGTATAAGAATCTGTAAATAGAGATATTTTTATATTCATTTATTTAGAGTCTCATTTCTCCTTTTATCCCGATATTTTTGCTGATAGAAATTTATCCCCTCTTTACATTAATGTTATTTGAGAAAAGAAAGAGGCTCATATAAATAAATTTCCTATTAGTTTTTATCAAGATAAAGAGACAATTACTCACCATTATTATGGCATTAATGAACATGTGCTTCATATTCCTTCTTGTTTTGATACATCATATGAGAATGAAGGGAACTCTAGAGAATGTTATAAATTCATTTACGATAATTATTCTAACATTTAGGATGTTGATTTAGCTTCTTATACATTAATTCCTCATGATCAAAGTCAAATTACATGTGAGAATGAAAAAAACTCTAAATTAGAAATAATTCCAAGAAGTTCTGATTTTCAAATAACTAATCATCTTTGTGATTTCAACATTCAAGAATCCATCTAAACCTATGATTCTTATGATGATTATGTTCTCACTCCTATTCATAGTCATGAATGTTTCCCTCTTTCACAAAAAGATCATTCTAATTCTATTATTTTGAAAAGTTGTTGTGAGAAGGAAATCATTTCGAATTAGTACCAATTGTGTTGTAATAATAATTGTAATACTACTGTAAATAGTGATTTGATTTTGTTATTTTTTCTTCACTTATTTTGTTTGATTTAAGATTTATTTTTTGTTTTTATTTTTGAGTTTTTAGATATCTTATGCTCGCATATTGAGTTGTTCAATATTGAACACTCAATTGATGCATTTCCTGAATCGGAAAATGAAGTTTCAAATCATAATCATGAACATCAAGAGTTATTGCTCTTCCAATTTCAATTGATGTTCATCTCTTATCACTTGTTCCTTTCCTCTCTAAAGCAATGCCAACGAGAGAGTGTATTTTCGCAACATGACCAGCGGTCTAATTCAATTAATAACCTTCCATTAAATATATCAGACTCCCATCCATATTTCATTAACACGTTTCAAAGCTATTTGGAAAGTACTTCTGAAATGAAGATTGTAATAATTTAACATATGTACATAAGACTTACAATTTCATGCAGGCCATTATATCTAAAAATGCATTTCCACAATCTGGCATGTTATCTTCTCTTATGAACGTCTTCCAATCATTTATGGAAATGTAGGTGTTAACCCCATACAGAAATTACTTGCATACAAATTCTAAAAACATAAAATAAATAATGGTGAGAGCATAAAACATAAAACAAATATAAACAGAGATTTTCCCTTGAATCCCAAAACCTGGACAACTAGATTGATTTTTTCATTATGTTCCTTTCAATGTTACAATACATATACATACATGTTGAAGCATCTATAAACCCCACTCCATTAACCCTGGATTAGAACATAACAGTAGTTCCCTTGACCGAATCAACAAAATACGATGGACCGAAAACCATCGTGGCCAAAACCATGTGTGAAATCCATGCACAAAACCATACGTCACCTAATATAGGGTCCAAAAAAATTCTCGGCGCGCTACCTGGACCCCACACAGGGGGGTTATTGCCCCTTTGTATACCCCGACAAGGGGGTATCCACTCCCCTGCATCGCTCAACACAACGTATAGGAGGGGCTATTGCCCCATGTGTGGGGTAGTCGTGGAAAGAATATAACATACTGTAACATTCTCCCACTTGTTGTTATCTTTCCACAGGAGAGGTTAGTCATTGATCCATCCCTGCAACACCCATTGTTTATCTACACCAAGAGAACTTCTTAGTTCCCATGGAATTTGTCAATGCATCTACAATATTCTTCAAAGTGTCCACCTTTACTAGCAACAACATTTTGTCCTAAACCATATCCCTCACAAAGTGATACTGAACATCAATGTGCTTTGTATTTGAATGATAAGCAGGGTTCTTTGCTAAGAAAATTCCACCTTTGCTATCACATTCTATCCTTATAGCTCGTTGTACCAACCCCATACTTGAACATAATCCCTGGAACCAAACTGCTTCCTTGCTTGCATGAGTGGATTCCATGTGTTCTGCCTCTATAGTTGAAAGCACTACTACAAACTGTCTCTTACTCATCTAACTGACTACACCTCCAAATAGGTTAAACACATACCCACTTGTAGATCTTCTCTGATCTAGATCACCAACCCAGTCTGCATCAACAAAGCCATGGATGTCGATAACTTTGTCCAATCCTAGTCTTCTTGGTCGCATAGACCATAATCACTACTGCCGCATAATTACCTGAAAACTCTCTTCACTATTGTCTAATGCTCCTTCCATGGTTGTGACATAAACCTGCTCAATACTCCCACTGCATGTGCAATGTCTAGTCTAGTACAGACCATTGCAAACATCAAGCTACTGACTACACTTGCATATGGAACAAGAGACGTCCTCTTCCTCTTCTTGTGTCTTGGGACACTATTAAGAAGATAACCTTACACCTACAGGAATAGGAACCTTCACCTGTTTACTATCCTCCATATCAAACCTCTGCAGTATTATCTTGACACACTTCCTCTAGTTTAACCACATCTTCCTCTTTGCCCGATCTCATTTAATTTCAATGCCCAAAATATAGTTTGTAGCACCGAGATATTTCATGTCGAATTTGGAGGACAATTGGGTCCTCAAATCCTATATAATTTCTTTGTCATTTCGAACCAGCAACATATCATCCACATACAAGACCAGATAAATAACACAGTCACCAATTAATTTAAAATACAAATAGTTATATTCTTTGCTTCTGGTGAAGCCAAGTCCGCATATACATGTGTTAAATTTCTAATACCACATCCTTGGTGACTATTTTAATCCATACAGATACTTTTTTAACTTGCATACCAGTTCTTTCTTACCCTTCACCACAAATCCTTCAAGTTGTTTCATGTTGATCTGTTCTTCTAGATCCACCATGAAGAAATGATGTCTTCACATCCATCTGTTCTACCTCAAAATCAAAAGAAGCAGTAATAAATAAAAGTAATCTAATAGAAGTTACCTTCGCAACGGGAGAAAAAATATAATGAAAATCAATTCTTGGCACCTGGGAATAACCTTTTTCTACCAACCGAGATTTGTATTTCTCCACCTTTCCTTCTACTTTTATCTTCTTCTTCAAGACCCATTTGTTGCCAATGGGTTTCCTTCCAGCCGACAACTCCACCAGATCCCAAGCCTCATTTTTGGGAAAAGATTCCATTTCATCAAACATGACCTCTTTCCAGATTTTTCCATCCTCTAAGTCTACTACTTCTCTCACAGTTCTGAGATCATTAGCAGTAATAGATAAAGAAAATTTTGAACATAAAGCAGATGGACTATACCTTTATGGATGCCTTCATTCTCGAACTAATCTTCTCATAGCTTGAGATTGTGGCTCTTCATATTCTGATTCCTCTTCCGTTGTAGAGTTTGATTCTTCCTCCTTTAGCTAAAACTCTATCTTCTCAGATTCATTTGGTAGGACTTCATGTTCAAGAACATTTATCACCTATCTAAATACCACATCTCGGCTATACACAACCTTCCTTATTTCTAGGCTCCAAATCTTATAACCTTTTAAACCATCCTTATACCCAATAAAGATGCACTTTTCATATTTACTATCCAACTTTGTTCTCTTCTCATTTGGAACATGTACATATGCATCACATCCAAATACGCTCAGATGTGAAAGAGAATGCTTCTTACCAGTCCATACCTCTTGTGGAGTCTTATCATCCAATGTTGATCAAGGTGATCAGTTGACTGGGTAACATGTAGTCTCTACCAACTCTGCCCATAATTCTTGTCCTAACGTAGTACCACTCAGCATGGTTCATGCCATTTCTGTCAACGCCTTGTTCATTCTTTCCGTAGTTTAATTTTTATCAATTGTGTATGGAGTAGTCTTTTGTCATGCCATACCACACTTCTTACGAACTCTTCAAATTCCTTCTTGCAAACTCTCCACCATTATCTGTCCTTAGCACATTTATCTTCTTCTTTGTCTGGTTTTCCACCAGAGCCTTAAATTCTTTAAACTTGTCAAAGACTTAAAATTTCTTCTTGAGGAAATATGTCCATGTATTCCTTGAGAAGTCATCTATAAATGATACATAGTGCACAAACTTACCTAGTTATGGAACTGACATAGGTCCAAACGCATCACTGTACACAAGCTCTAATATCTGTTTCACCCTCTTACCAACAGAGGGGAATCTCATGTGACTCTTCTTCCCATATACACAATTTTCTTAGAAATTATAATCCAAATATAAATTAGACATACCTTATACTATACCATTACGATGAAGTATTCGAAGGGCCTTCTCTCCAATATGTCCAAGCCTTTGATGGCATAGCATGGTCTTTTCTCCAGAGATTACTAGATTTTATGCACCATTTTCAGGAACCACAAAATTGTTGCACCCATCAATAACAATGCTACCTTGAAGCTTGTATAGAGTTCCAATCCAAACTCCCTGCATCAATACGAATTCTCCCTAAACCATCTTGTAGGTATCCTTCTCGAACACTGTTTTTACACCTGCATCATCAAGCTTGCTTATAGAAATCAGATTTTTGGCCAATCCATGAATATGCAGAACACCTGGAAGTGTTCTATTTTATTCCACCTTGCAAATTCAACTTGGCTTTTCCATGATGAATGATTTTAGCCTTCCTCTCATACCCTAAGAAGACATCACCACCATCATATTTCTCAAACTCGCAGAACCACTCTCTATGGGGAGTGAAGTGAAAGGATGCACCTGAGTTAATCAAATATGCCTCATGATCTACATGGGTACTTGAAGAAGAAGACAAGTACATATCCTGACCTTCATCTGAGGTGGTTTTCACCTCTGCAGAAGGAGTAGCATCAGATCCCTTTCCTTTCTCAGGAGCTTTAGATTTACAGTCCCTTTTTTAGTGCCCTTCCCTTGCGCATTTCCAACACACCTTTACAGATTTTCTTGGAGATTTAGATCTCCATCTAGATTTATATCTCCCACTTGAGGACTCATTTTTGTTTATGTTCTGGGACTGTCCTCTTAAAGACAAGGAATCACCATTTTGATCCTCCATATATTTCAGTCTCATCTCCTCTGACAACAAGAATGAGACTATTTCAATAAACTGCAAGGCAGTTGCATTGCTACCTATTGTAACAACCAAACTATCCCACAAATCTGGTAAAGAACACAACAAAATGATGTACTTATCTTCATTTCAAATTTTGATATCAATAGATAATAATTTACTTACCACAATATTAAATGCATTTAGATTCTCTGTCACCGAGTCTCCATCATCCTCATGTTATACAGTGTTTTTCGTAGGAATAGTTTATTCACCAGAGGCTTAGATTCGTACAAAGTCCCTAACTTATCCCACAAAACCTTTGCCGAATCTTCCCCTGATACATACAACAATACTGAATTTGATACACACAATCATATTGTTCTCTTTTCCTTCCGATCCAGGTTCACCATGTCTTTAGCTGAAATTGTTGTTGGTTTGGTACCTGAATCTACCCCGATCCACTCATCTTTACCCACCAACGGATCCTCCATATTTACTTTCTACAACTCAAAAATCTAATCATTAAATTTCTTGATCTCTATCTTTCCAATGTTCACCATCTTCTTCCACCACAAGAATCGATCACGCATATTTCCCACTGAACGTGGTCTACCACAGGGTAGAGAAAAACCCCTCGGCAGCAAAGGCATCACCTTTATTCCAAAACAACTTTGATACCAAATGTAGGTTTTAACTCCGTACATAAATTACCTACATATGAATTCTAAAAACTGAAAATAAACAATGGCAAGAGCATAAAACATAAAACATATATACATAGAGATTTTCCTGTGGTTATCAAAATCCAGACTACCGGATTGATTTTTTCATTATGTTCCTTCCAATGTTACAATACATATATATACATGTTGAAGCATCCATAAACTCCAATCCGTTAACCCTGGATTAGAACATAATCGTAGTTCCCTTGAATGGATCTACAAAATACCATGGAGCAAAAACCATCCTACCCAAAACCATGTGCGAAATCCATGCACAAAACCATAGGTAGGTCCATCCACCTAATATAGCATCAAAAAAAATATTCTTGGGGCACTTTCCCAGACCCCGTGTAGGGGGGCTACTGTCCCTCTGCATACCCCCTGACAAGGGGGGTAGCCACCCCCTCCTGTGACCCCTCAACAACACTCGGTGCAACATACAGGAGTGACTACCGACCCCCGTGCGTGGGGTAGTCATGGAAACAATATAACACAACCCAACAAATTATCTTATTTGATTTCGTTATTTTTTCTTCACTTATTTTGTTTGATTTCAGATTTATTTTATGTTTTTCAGATTTTAGATATCTTATGCTGGCATATTAAGCTGTTCAATATTGAACACTCAATTGATGTATATCCTGAAAGGGAAAATGAAGTTTCAAATCATAATCATGAACGTCAAGAGCTATTACTCTTCCAATTTCAATTGACGTTCAAAACTTATCACTTGTTCCTTTCCTCTCTAAAGCAATGCCAAAAAGAGAGTGTATTTTCGCAATATGACCAGCGGTCTAACTCAATTAATAATCTTTCATTAAATCTATCAAATTTCCATCCATATTTCATTGACACATTTCAAAGACATTTGGAAAGAACTCCTAAAATGACTATTGTTAATAATTTAACATATGTACATAAGACTTAGAATTTCATGCAGGCTATTGTATCTAAAAATGCATTTCCACAATCTCGCCTGTTATCTTCTCTTTTGAGCCTCTTCCAATCAATAATGGAAATCCATCCAGATTTCTATGATCGAATTGAAATTTAGTTGGAAAGGACATTTCAAGAGAAGTTGATTCTAAATAAGTTATTTCTTGTATATATGTTAGCAATTAGTGTACATAATATATTCAATTTTATTTTTGGTCATTTAACTATATTTTTTTTTACTGATGTGTGACTTGTACGTACATACAAGAAACAAAATGCTTGCATGGTTACATTGGAAGTATGACTATAGCTAGTCATGTTTCCCTTCAGTTAGTTAGAATAAGGCATAAATCAATTTAGATTTTTTTATTTTTTTTATTTTTCTAAATTAGACTAATTCTATTAATATAACAAAATTAGTGCAAGGAGGCACCTGCCTCTGCAGAGCAAGCCCCAAATTATACCATGTTTAACAACAAAAGACTAGAAAAAGACTGCCTGCACTGAGGAAACCGGTCCAAAACTATAAGAGTTTGTTACCCATGCAAGGGTAGCAGCCTGTAGTGCCAGAGTGGAACAATTTTTTGAACAATCATCAAAATTAACAACATTGCATTAAAAAACCACCAGAATAGACCCATAGTATTGGGAGCCAAGAACCCAGAAATTGAAAAACATTGACTAGCTAGGTGTCATTAGGAGGAAGAGGTTCTTCCACTATCAGACATTTGTACGCCTCCATGTCATTTTCTGCATCATGTTTGTCTCTCGAAGTTTCTTCCATGTTCTTGAAGTGGCTTGGATTGGTGCATCCTTGAGCTGCTTTTGTGCGTCCCTAAGCTGTTTCGCTACTTCTGTGCATCCCTAAGTTACTTCCAGGGGCTTTTCTCTTGCTGGTGGTGTTCCACGCCTGAGTACTGTGGGCTAGGTCTTCAGAGTTTTGTGGATCCTCTCTAAATGCCATCGAGATAGTCGCTATTATGCAAGGATGTTCCAGCGTGCAGTGAAATTGTAATTGTGCAGAGTGATTGGGATGTAGAGATGATACAGAGGTAGCAGGAGGCTGGGAAGCAGCGTCAACAGGCCGAGGACCTACAGTCTGAGCCTGCCCCTGACCACTACGAGTCACTGGGTAGCGTCCAAAGAAATGAGCTGTCGAAGGGGAGGATGAGTCAGAGGGGGAATGAGTCAGAGAGGGACAAGGAGGGGTGGCAATATTCCTCTGCTACTGCCCCTCCAGTGCATTCAATGACATAGACGAGGCTTGCTCACCTGGGAAAAATTGAGTGGACGAGGACGAGAAGGAGCAGTGCCAAAGAATGAGTGGTCAATGGGAACAAAAGGTCATGTAATCAGTGGTTCAAAGTAGAGATTCAAGACTGAAGAACCAGTCCATAAGCAGCGTAGAAGACTCTACGAGAAATGTGCACCATCCACCATCTCAATGCAGCACAAAACTTGGCAGTGTCTCCCCATTGTCATGCGCGAGCTTGGCTCTGCAGTAGCAGAGAGATAATTGTAGTTCATAGGAGGCAGAGTAGGGGGAAGATGGTCTGAAGAGGCCAACTTAAAAACCAAATTGATGAAGCCTCGACCCGCACAATTCATTAATGTGCCATTAATATCAGCGATGGCTTTCTATATATGCTTCTGAGTGGAAGTGTATGTGACCAGGTGGCCTCATCACTTGCCAATCCAAGGTCGTTGCATAGTACCTGCGACTCTAAACACCCACATCTGGGAGTTTTGCATAATTCTGCACTAGATCAGTGAATTCCTATAAATGAGAACTATCATTTAAAATGCCAAGCGAGCCTGAGTTTAGAACTCGATCACTGTCCACCCCCAGATTTGCCAGGAGATCTGCCACTTTATTTCCTTCCCTTTTGACATGTTTGAATGTGATTTCTCTATTGGTTAAGAGCCATTGTTCTATGATCTCTAAAGGTGCTGCTAATCTCCAACTACAGGCTACTTTGTCAATAGGTGTCGCCTGAAGAATTTGTTTATCCATGTTGATAAGGATCTGTGAGTCTCCTTCAATTAAAATAGGAAAGAATCCATGCTATTAAGCTAAGCAATGTCCCTACCATAGTCCTTCTAGTTCAGTTGAATTGTTCGTGTCCCATCCTATTGATCCAAGGAAGCGTAGGAGTGGTTTGCCTCCGTGATCCCTGAAGATGCCTCCATAACCTTCCATGCCTGGGTTGCCTTTGGAGGCTCCGTCAAAATTTAATTATATCATTCCTTGGGGAGGAGGCTACCATTTGCTCGGTGTTTTGGGATTTTGAGAAGAGTTGTTGGGGTTCTCATGTGTTTGGGTAATCCAAACATGCCAATTCTCCCAGATGTTCTACTCCTGAGGAAGGGTAGGAAAGTCATCTTCATGCCACTTTTGATGTATCAAGGTTTTCTGAAGATTGTTGCAGAAATTACTCCAGATGTTATCTAGAGGTGTACATTGATTCTTAAAAATGCGTCTGTTTTTTTCTTTCCATAATTTCCAGATGAGAAGGCCTAGAATAATTTGCCACAGAGATTTTAGCAACCTACTCTTGTAAGGATCAATTGCCCAATTACGGATGGTGTTTGTAATATCCCTGTTACTTTGCATCCTTTTTGACTTCTAAAGCTGGTTTTTTCCCATAGTTTATTGGCTAAATGGCACGAGTCCATAAGATGTTGTATGGCTTCTTCCTGTTGGTTGCAATTGGGACATCTTGAAGGCTCGTGGAAACATTTTTTCCTTATATTATCCCAAGTGAGTATCCTTTTTTGACATAGCAACGAGAGAAAGCTTGAAACCTTGGGCCAAATTCCGAGAGACCAGATTTTATCCCAAAGAGGGTCTTTGCAATCCTGATTGCTAATCAAAAGATTGTACGCCTCCTTAGTGGTATAGATCAATTTAGATTTAGATTCCTTTTCTATTTGAATTTATTTCATTATTTCATATTTTTACTAAGCGATTAATAAATCCGAGCTTTTCTTGGCATCCCCTTTCATTTTTTGGCAAAGTGGCTTATAACATATCAAAGTTCTTAGATAGTCAAATCATAAAAACTTGTGAAAGAACTTGATTGTCTTGTTTTTGCAAAAACCTCATCACATTGTTAAAAATGTTTTTTTAATCATATATGAAGAAATTCGAAGGAATTGCTACGGCTTGGCAATTTTTTGATTGACAAATATTTATAAAATGGCTCATTTTCACCACTCTTGTCTTCTAATGTAGATTTGAGGTGGGTGAAATTTGGAAGCTCATTCCTTATCATTTTAGATTGAATACGTAGATGATGTTTAACATATGTTAATTTTGAGAAATGCACGGGAGAACTTGAAGATTCATGAAGTAAACTTGGAGTCAATATTCTTCGAAGCATGCATTAATAGATTCATCTTCATCTATTGTTAGTATTCTCTTTTTCGTAATTTACTTCTTATTTTTGTTTTTTTTCTTTTGCACATCTTCATTGACTTGATTTTGGAGATTTAAGATAATCAAGCATCCAACCCTTTCTAATCTGCAACATGTCTAGGGAGGTATTCCTTGTGAAATCAAAATTTGGGTATTATTTAGTTTTTCTTCTATTCATATTTTCCTTTCTTTTAACATTTAGAAATATCAGTCAATAATCATATTCTGCCTCTCATCGATGCAGCTAAAATAAAATGCTTAGACTCTTTATTTCTTAGATTTTCTACAAACAAAGGAAGATTTGCACAAAACTCTTACAGAAAATATCTTATCCATGATTTTATACCTGTTCTGAATCTCACATGTGTCGGTTGACTTAGAAAAGAAATCCATTGTACTCACTCATTTTACATCCCCTTCAGTCCCAATTTTTATTCAGAAATGATTCAAGGCAGCCTCTATATGGTAATTATCAAAATCTCGATTTTCTATGGTTCCATATGCAATATCAAATTCTTAGATTTATGCTATATCGGAACCATTTCAAAACAATTTCCGAGGCATTTTTGTGAGATCCATGAGTCCTATTTTGTTTTAGTTGTTCAAATTCACCGATCTCAAAATCTAGAAGGTATATTGAGTTATTATCATATATGAGTTTCGATATTACGTTTTTATCCAATATTAATCTCGATATACTTTTTATCAGAACTCTAATTTAAAAATATCTACAAGAAATATTTATTGAGAATTCTGATATTGGAAGTGAAAATCAATTAAACTTTCGAAAAGAATTTCTGCCAAAAACATTCAAATATCAAATAATAAAAGTCCCATATGGTATGAGAATGTGTAAATATCATAATTTTTATTTCATAAGTCCTCTGATATGTCTAGCCCCTCTGACGTCCAATACATTAACTCCTTCAATCACATAATCTTATCGGACCTCGGAGTTCTTGTCACCTTACGGATCCTTTGAAAATGTTATGATATCTTAATATTTTGGATCTCCGATGACATTGAAACCTCCGATATGATGTAATATCTTCGATGGTGTAGAAAGACCTCTGACCAAGCTTCTATGGTTTTCGTTAACAATGTAAAGGAGATGTAATATGTAAACTTTGGTATTGAATTTTGAAATTTTATGAGAATCATGGAGTGAATATGAAATTTGAAATATTAAAAGATCAGTCCTCACTGCAATTCATAAACAAGCATCACTTCATTCTCATTTTTGTGGATTTGGTTTACATATGATTCCTTGAGCGTGAGACATCATTTTCTAGTTTACTTCTTGCTTTTGTTTAGATTTAATAAATGAAGATTTTGGGTCAATGAGATTTCAAAAAATTTAACTCCTTACTTTTAATTCTAATTAAAAGAAGACGTTACTTTTATTATAGAAAATGATATCTATCACGTAAGATCAAACAAAATTTTACAACTATAAGCTTCATATGCCCACTTTCATTTATTTTTATTTCTTTACTCTTGGTTTCAATTTTTCTTTTAGTTTTTCCTGATATAAAACTCTGTTTTGTAGGTCTCCATGAGTTATTTTCACACCTTTGCCAAATTCGATTACAATGCTTTTATGCAGGATTTCCCTTGAAACAAGAAAATTTGCAGTAGGCAGAGACTTCCCATTTAGCTTATTATCTCTCATCACTGGTATTCAGAAGCTTAATTTCTTATAATTCCACAAGATAAAATTTACTGGATTCTCAACATAAAACGAACACACATATGATGTTCTTCTTTTATTCGTTTCTTGAGACACATTTTACAGTTAATTCTTGTTGGAGTTGGTTCTTTAAATTTGGATTTTTCTTTCAACTTTTTCTTTCTTCATTTTTTACATTTTTGGAGTTTGTTGATTTATTTTTCTCTTCAATTTGGAATTATTTTCCTTCTTCTTTCAGTTTTCACTTGATTTTGGTGTCTCTATCATGTTTTGTGTGGAAGTCATTTTCCTCATCGAACAATGGTTGGCATACATGGGAACTCTTTACTCTTTCTATTTGAGCGAGTTTCATTTATCGTTAAATGTATATCTTTATGGAACCACAAATCCCTCTTGCTTTAAAAAATTTTTCATGAATGAATTCACATCATTTCTAAGTCATATGGTTCACCTTTTCAAGAAAAGAACTTATATGAGTTCAACTCAATGGATTCCTCCCACTCGTCCACTTTATAAAAGATTCCAATTGATAATCGAAGAAAAAGAATTTGGAGTCAACATTATGGAAGTATTATATCCATTATCATAAGTATCTACAAGCAATCCACCTTTTTCTTTCAAGTACATCATAAACTAAAAGCTCGCAAATGCGTTTATCAAAAGGGTGATTAAAAGAGGAAGCATGGGAAATATAAGTAAACCCGTCAGAGCTATGGATGTTCACTGGTAGCGGGGCCATGATTATATGGCATAAAAGACAGCCTCGTCAGGGTAGTGTTGAGGCCCGCTAGCAGTGAAGCTATGTGAGAGACCATTCATAACAATGGATATATGCTTTATCAAAAAACTCTTATCTCTACCTTCTTCTATTTTTCTTATGAGGTAATTTTAAAATAATTTTATTCCAAAAAATTTAGATTCATAATTTTTACTCAAGTCTGCTTTGAGTATTTATCTTTTAAAACTCATATTGCTTAATCTATTTATGTGGCACACATGTAAAATGTTTTACTCCTTTTTTTTTTTTTTTTTTCTAAATAAGACTGAACTATTATATTATAGCAAGAGCAAAATTACATCAGCAGTATTACAATAGGGTCGAGGCCCTGTAAAACTTGTCCTGGGACAGACAGTAAACTCGGGAATATGCATTCCAGGGTTACAAAAAATGGAAACCAGAGTGATACTCATGTAACCGACACATGGACTGTAGCAATAGGAGACTGAAACAACAGAAACACATGGAGGACATTGACACCATGACAGAGATAATAGATAACCGACACCATAACAGAGATGGACAGAGATACATAGTGACAAAGAGCAGACACATATATGATCGCGAAGGGAGCTGACAGAGAGAAAAATTCGTGCAGTGAAACCTGGAGCGCGAGCTGGGCATGCTAATCTTCTTCCGTAGTCTGCGTTTCATCCTCCATCTTGCAGCAGGGAGGCTGGAGTATAGCCTTACCAGCATTGCGCTGTACAGGTTCACTCGGGCCTGCTCCAGGATCATGAACATGCCTCAGTATATCTATGGCAGGGAATTCCATGTCCACTGTGGGAACAAGCCCAGGAATACGCGGAGGGTTGGCACGAGGAGCTTCCTCTTCACCCCACGGATTGCTGCAATGCTCCACTAAAACAGTTATGAAAAAAGTGGAATTGGACAAAGTACATGGGAGGCGATATCTTACCCTTGGGTGCTCAGTGTGCCCACAATCCATTCTCTCTGGAGGTTCCGCCATTCTTCCTCTGCCCGGGGGCCTTCCCCTCGGTCTTCTGCGTTCAGAGGATTCTTCAATTGAGGAAGAGGGCGAAGGGGCTCTTCCACTGTAGCTGCCACGCCGACTTGTTCCCCTTAGGCGTTCACGCTGCATACTGAATATGAGCGGGTGGCAAGTGTGCACACAAAGATTGTTCCTCTGAACTGGACGCCCAATCCCCCAACCAGAATGCGGATGGCAAGTTTGCAACACTGCCAATCTCCCAGGTTCGCAACCAAACTGCCCGTATGCTCTCCAATTGCCCAAGTCGATGGCCTCTAAACCATCACAGTCGCTCTCAGAGCCTGAATGAGAGCCGAAACAATGAGCCTCCGCCACTTCCCTCAAGACAAGAACAGGAGCAGACGAGAAATGCGGGAGAATGTCTGAGAGCTCCCGGCTATGAAGCGCCATGTTACGTTTCTCAAGGCGAGCAGTGAATGTCGAAGGGACGTCTCTGCAGAAAACCATAACTCCTCTCCTTAAATGCTGCATGTCGGAATTGTTAAGGCGCGTCCTCCTGGTATACGTGGCTTGTCCGGGCGGACACATGCCCTGCGGACAAGCCATGAGCCTTATGTGTCTAACAACCACCCGCATCCGGGGGGGAAAGATCCTTTTGCACCAAAGTGATGCAGTCTTTTTTAAGTTGTTCATCTTCAACTATGTCCAGGGGACCTGAAAAGTATGTTGATGTCTGAGAGACTCCTTGGTTAGCCAATCTATCGGCTACCTGATTTGCTGTTCTTCGCACATGCTGAAAGGTAAGGCTATGTGGATTTGTAAGCTTTGCTTCCAAGGATTCCAACCTGCTCAAAAGTCTCCAGCTGGTTGCTACTTTGTCCGCTGTTGTTCCTGCTTGGATTTTCTTGGCTGCATTGATTAGGATGAGAGAATCGCCTTCAACCTCAAGTGGAAAGAATTGAAGTTGCTCTGCGAAACAGATCCCTTGCCAAAGTCCTTCCATTTCCGCTACATTATTAGTATCTTTGCCGAGAGAGCCATAATAGATGTGCATGGGTGCGCCTGTATGACTTCTTATGATTCCTCCATAGCCTGCCGGACCAGGATTACCCTTTGCTGCTCCATCAAAGTTGAGCTTGAAAGAGTTGAGAGCTGGTGGGGACCATGAGGACGGGGAGGTGGGGCTGCGAGGGGGACGTGTGATGACCTTTGCAAAGGTTGAAAGGTCAAGATTCCATTCCTTAAAAATATCCCTTTCTTGTTGCACTTCTGGCATATCAGTGTCAAACCAGGTTCTTATGGCTAAGGTTTCCTGGATATTTCTTTTGTAGATAAGCCACAGAGCGTCTATTGTCCGGGAGGTACTGTTGAAGATGCGTGAGTTACGCTCTTTCCAGAGAAGCCAGTACAGAAAACCTGGAATAAGATCCCATAAGGTATTGAGGAGTTGGCTTCGGAATGGGTTCTTGCCCCAGTTCCTAATATTGTCCGTTACATCCTCGCTTCTTGGTGCTGCTCTTTTATTGCAGTACTCCACCCTTTCCCAGAGCTGCTTTGCTAGTGGACAGGACTCCATTAGATGGTTGATTGTCTCAGTGTGAAGATTGCAGTTTGGGCATCTAGAGGGCCCAATGAATCCTCGTTTTATCAAGTTATCCCAAGTAAGTATACGCCTTTTACTGAGCAACCATAGGAAGGTTGAAATTTTGGGCCAAAGCCCTGGAAGCCAGACTCGTGCCCAGATTTGGTCTTGATTCTCTTGGTTGTTTGAGTAGCGCAGCTGATGTGCTTCTTTAGTGGTGAATGTGCCTTTGTGTTTGTGACCCCATCTGAGCTTGTCCTGCTGGTTGGAGTAGCGTATTCTGCGTTGTGTGAGTTCCTGGTCCAAGTCTGAGTATGTTTCGCCTTCCCAGTCCCTTTGCCAGCTGTTTGCGGGTCTCCATGTTTGGTAGTCTTGATGCTGCGTTTGCTGCCAGAATTGTTGCACTTGAATCAGGTTTTCTTGCTGCATATACGATTGCCAGAGTGGCATCTGGAATAGATTTGCCAGCTTGGGAAGCTGCTGCCACGAATCCTCCCAGAACTTAGCTGACGTGCCAGAGTGTATTTCCCAAAAACTATGTTCCTGTATGAAACGGCTGTGTATCTTAGCTGCATTCCATATTGGAGAGCCTTGGGCGCTGGAGTTGATTCTGATTAGATCTTGCCATTGACTTCCCATAGCATACTTTGCTTGCCATAAGCGAGCCCAAGGTGAATGAGGCTTGGAGAGCCAGTTCCACCACAGTCGGGCTCCCATAGTGTTGTTACTTTGAAGTGGATCTCGAAGCCCTAGTCCGCCCTCTGTTTTGAGTTTGCATACATCTTTCCAATTCACAAGGGCCCATTTTCGATTTCTGCCCGTGGAACCCCAAAGGAAGTTGCGCTGTAAGTTGCGAATGGCTTTGAGGACCCATTTTGGAGCTGCCAGGGTGGAGAAGAGGTACAGCGGCATAGCTTGAAGGACAGACTTGATCAAGACCAATCTACCTGCCATGTTGAGAGCACGAAAGGTCCACGAAGAGAGTTTTGATTCCAGCCTGTCAAGGAGGGATCTCCATGAAGCGTTTTTAATAGCTGAAGCTGAGAGGGGTGCTCCAAGATATTTAGAAGGCAGATGGGAAATGGTGAATCCCAAGATTCTGGCTATATTCCTTTGTGTGGAGGGGGGGGGTATTGAAGAAGAAAAGCTGCGACTTGGAGGCATTGATGGAGGTACCAGAAGCATCTGAGTAGAGGGAGAGGAGCGATTTAAACATAGAGGCTTCTTTTGAGGATGGATGGCCGAATAACATGGTGTCGTCCACGAATTGTTGATGGGACAGCGGATTGAGACCATGTATTGAAATACCTTTAAGCTTGTGAGAGGCTATAGCTGCTTTGAGTAGTCTGCTGAGACCCTCAGCCATTAAAACAAAGAGAAAAGGAGAGAGAGGATCCCCTTGTCTTATGCCACGGGAGGGCCGAAAGGGAGAAGAGGGAGATCCATTCAAAAGAACTGAAAAGCTAGGGGAGGTAATAAGATTCATGATCCATCTGGTCCATGTTGCACTGAATCCAAAGGCTAGAAGCATTTTTTGAATGAAATTCCAACTAAGCTTATCAAAAGCTTTGGAGAGGTCGAGTTTTAGAATCATACCTGGTTTCTTGAGGATCTTTAAAGAGTGTATAACCTCATTTGATAGTATGATTCCATCCATAATCTGCCGTCCTTCCACATATCCTGTCTGTTCCGGAGATATGAGCAGGGGTAGGAGAGGTTTGAGCCTGTTTGCAATAACCTTTGAGATTAGCTTGTATATGACATTGCAGAGTGCGATAGGTCTAAAGTTTTCCGGCCTATTGGGTTCTTCACCCTTGGGAACCAGAGCTAGAAAGGTGGTATTGAGGGACGGGAGGATCCAATGCATACTTCTGGATTCTTCAACCAGATTCCATACTTCATTCTTGATGAGGTCCCAGAATTCGTGGAAAAAATTGGCCGTGAAGCCATCGGGACCAGGCGCTTTTCCATCCTTGAGTTGAGCCATGGCTTCTTCAACTTCTTGCAGGGTCGTGGGCTGGAGTAATCTGTTGTTGTGATCCTCAGTTATGATGCTTGGAATGTGCTGCGTGATGGCCCGAATTGCTGCTTCCCTGTTCTCAATGGGCTCCGTTAAGATTTCCTTAAAATACCCTGTGAATTCCTTTTCCATGTCCTCATGCTTTTCAATTCTTTCGCCTTGTTGGTTGTTGATGAACGCTATATTATTATGCATTCGCCTTTGAATGGTGGTCTTGTGGAAGAATTTTGTATTCTTCTCCCCTTCTTTGAGCCAGTTGATTCTTGATTTTTGCCGCCAGAGTATTTCTTCTTGCTTCCTGCGTTCTTCGATTTGGTTCCAAAGTTCCTGTTCCTGTTGTGCTTGTTCTTCTGTTCTGCCTTGGAGAATGAGATTTTGTTGGAGTTTGCTCATTTGCTGCTCTAATTGGGAACGCTTCTCCTGAATGTTGCCAAAACTTGTGCGATTCCAGACTTTGAGGACATATTTCAGATTTTTTAGCTTTTGTTGGAATTGATACATTTTGGCCCCCTGCGGCGGAATGTAGGCTGCCCAAGCGTCGCTGACTACCTTTCTGAAGGTGGCATTTGTGAGCCAGAACGCTTCAAATCTGAAGGGTCTGTTGCATTGATTGCCTGGTCTGGACCATTGAAGCAAAATTGGCCAGTGATCAGACCCGCCATGGGGAAGGATGGAAGCATTGAAATCCCCTCCTAGATGGATTGCATTGTCAGAGAGAAAGAATCTGTCAAGGCGGGAGGCTATGTGTTGAATGCCTCGTCGTTTGTTTGTCCATGTGAAGATTCCATTAGAGGTAGGAATGTCCATGAGGTGATTGGTTTGAATGAAATCTTTGAGGCTTTCACTGTCACTGTCGAGCCCAATTCGGCCTCCCTGTTTCTCTGCCATGGAAGTTATTATGTTGAAGTCGCCGCCCCCGATCCATAGCGGGAATTGTCTGTTTTCATTGAGAAGAGCGAGCGTTTCCAGAAGTTCTATTTTTTGCTGAACTAATTGAGGAAAATAAACATTTGTGAGATGACCATGTATGCCGGTGCCCACGAGGTGGAATGAGGCTTGAATGAGATGGAGTGTGGCGTGGAAGTCATATAATGTGATGATCTGAGGGTTCCATAGGATAGCTAAACCACCTGAGGCTCCGGAGGCATCAACAGAGATGGCCCTGCTTCCTACCCAAACTTTGCCACGGATTCGTTCAATAGCATCAGTGTTGCTTTTGGTTTCTTGCAGAAAAACTATGGTTGGTTTTTCTTGCTGAATCAAATGTTTGATCATTCTGTGTTTTGAGGGACTGTTGAGTCCTCTCACATTCCATGATATTAACTTCATGTAAACTGTGATTTGGGTTTGTAGAACTTTGTCAACTTAGGGAATCGCCCTGATTCCATAAGTATTTCACCTATTGCTATGGTGCGCTGGAGGTCTGTCTTTCGTCCCCTTTTCTTGAGATCCTTGAGTAACTTTTTTCCATCCCATGGACTGCCTCCCTGGATGCCCAGGCTTTTATTATGCTGCGCCTTGGCTAGGACTCCTTCCAGCTTGTCGATTTGCCAAGGTTGGATGGAGTTGTATTCTTTTTGTTTGCATGCTGCCTCAAGTGTAAAGATATCTAATCCATCAATAGTGACATCCGCTTGATCTTCTTCCATAACAGTAGTTTCACCTAGAACTTCCTCATCCTCTTCTTGCTGAAGCCTGAGTGCCAGAGTAGTATCGGTTTCCATATCGGCGTCCTGCTGCTCATTATCCACTGAGGTTTGCTCTTTAGAGAACGAGAGGGGACTGAATCTTGATATGGATTTACCTTTCTCCAAAGAAGGGCTGGGAGTGGGTTTCATTGGATCAGGGTCAGAGGACTGCAAGGGATCTGAGTGAGGGAGGGAGGAAGATGGCGCAGAGGGTTTGTGAGGGGATTCAGAACTGGGAGGATCATTTTTTTCATGCGTTGCAAGAACAGAGAATTTGTTCTGATGGTCCGCTTTGAGAGTGTTGTCAATAACTGGCTGACTCTTTTTGGCATGCCTGCGGCGGTTGGGGATTTTGATGAATCCTTCAGAGTCTATATCAGAGACAACAGCAGCTGCTTTGGACTGGGAATTTAACGGACAGTCACGGAATAGGTGGCCGTGCTCATGACACTTACGACAGCGGAAGGGAATATGTTCATAATCTAAAGGTTGAGTCCATTCATAATCATCGTGATAGAGCTTTACCGTATCCGCGAGGGCTTTGGTCAGATGCATCTGGACGCAGATCCTAGCATATGAGGTGTACTTGCGAGTTTTTGTCTCCGCTGCAACTCGGATGAAGGTGCCCAGTTTGTTGCCTATGTCCGCCAGTGTTTCTTCTTTCCAGTATTCTGCAGGGAGGGAGTACATCCTGATCCAGACGGGTGCCCAACTGAAATCCTCCTTGTCGGGATTGAATCTGGGTTTCCATTCGGTGAGATAGAGGCCTGAAGAGTTGAAGAAGTACGGCCCTCCTTCGAATATCCTCACTCTGTCCTCTACACAGTGAAATATAGCTGTAAAGAAGCCCTTTGGTCCTAGTTGCAGAGTTATTTGTCCTTTGGGCTTCCACTTTGAGGCTATCCAGCCTTGTAAGGCTTTTTCCGTAGGCCAGAAGCCTAAAAATTTTCCTATGAGTGCATGATCTTGCATGTACTGGATTTCACCATTGATGCGGTGGCTGGGCAGGTCCACCTTGATGGGTTCAGCAGCTTTTGGGATACAAGTGGCTGAGGATGCTTTGGGCTGAGTCGCCTTGGCTTTATCATGGGTCTCTTTGTCAGCTTTATCTTCTTCTGTCGGGGCCGTATGAATCCTTGCCTCAGCTTTCCGATTTTCGCCTTGTCCTGCATCTGGGTCAGCGTCAGAAGGTTGCAAAGGCTGAGAGTGCTGGGTGTTGTCAGAACTCGCAGAGTGTTTTGGAGGGGGAGCAGAGCTCTCCCCTCCTCCCGCCATGTCCATTGCTATCGACCAGCAGGGGAGCGGCGGCTGTAGCAGGGTAACCAGTCAGAGGCGGCGGCTAGTTAGGGTTTGGCTGCAGTGTTCAGGAATTCGCATCAGTAAAATGTTTTACTCTTAGTCGATTGTGTGGAATCCATTATTTTTAACCTTTGGGTACATTAAAGTTCATTATATTTAACGAGAGATAACTAATTATTACTTGTCTATCGCTATTGTTATAGTGAAAACTCAACACCCTAATTTTTTACTTATTTATGTCAAATAATGGGGATCCTTTCCATATATTTTTGGCTAAATCATGTTTTTAATATTTTATTTTCGTTGAGTGTCCTACAATGTTTCCAATTTTTCATTTTCATCGTATTTCTATTTTGCTTACTTCATTGAGTTCTACTTTATTCTAGCTTTCCATTGGTACTTGTTTCATCAGATTTCATTACATGGTTTACAAAGGGTGTTCATCTGAATTTCAATAATTTTTACCGCCTAGGTTAAAAAATGAACAAAATGTATATTATTTTAATTTTTGTAAATAAATTAGTAATTGTAAATAAATTAGAGAATCATGGAGAAAGATTGAGCAAATCCAGAAGCGTTTTATAACTTATAACCTAAAACTTAAAAGTAATACACCCTATCTTATTCTCCTTATAGAAGCAGGTATTTCCCTATTGAGAGCCTAGTTATGATTAGGTTTCTGTTGTACAAGCACAAACTCAATAACATAGACAATCATAGACTTCCTAAGCTAGCTTTAAATTCCAGCCAAAACCACCTAAGGCTCAATCGGGGGTGGCATAAAGACACAAGGGCCTGGTTAAACTATTGGGAGATCAACAAGAATGATGCATTGCAAAACATAAATAACATTAAAGATATTGTTACTTCTAAGTTCAAAGAAAAAATGTGGTGTGAGAAAGATTTAGCGGCTAAAAGGAAATTAAGTTATTATAAGAAGGTCATCAACCCCACCCTAGAAGATCAAAAGTATCTCTCTATTTTAACTAGCCCAAAGAAGAAAATTAATATAGCAAAGATTAGAACAAATTCTCATGAGCTCCATAGTGAAACAGGTCATTGGGCAGTTCCTAAAACACCATGGATGGAAAGGATCTGCGATATATGTGAGAATAGGAACATTAAGGATGAAAACCACTTCCTCTTAGAGTGCCCCACGTACAACCACATTAGATCTCAGTTTCACAATCTTTGTTACAATACTCACCTTCCTAGCCTTTTACAATGTCAAAATTATAGTGAGCTCGGGAGGCTTCTCTCCAAGCTTTTTGAGCATAGGAATAAAATCTTAAATCAAAATAAATAATTTGTTTTTTAGGTCCGATAGACCAATGTTTGGTCTCAGCGAACGTTAACCATCATCATCATCATCATCATCATCAAATACTAATTCTTGGTTAATTTTTTCTAATTATTTCATTTTTCACTAATGGTCCTACAAAATCAACGCAGCCAAATTGTAGAACAATTAAAATGATGTGTTTTCGGGATCTCAGTAATTTATTCAAAATTCTCAATTTTAAAATAAATTACTAGACCTAAAATCTTAAACTCACAAAATGGTTGTAATTCATTTTGTCAAATTTTTAAATTACCGAGTAGCTATAATTTATAATGGATGAATCTCACTTCACATGGACTCCACTTCACCTCACCTTTTCCCTTATACCTTCACAATAGTCTCGATGAAAAAATATTAATGATAAAAATCCCAATATAAAAAGTCCCGATGAAGAAAAACGGAGAAAAATCCCGATATTTCAAAAATCCCATATTTGAAAAAGTACCGATATAAAAAATTTCCGATATTTAAAAAGTTTCGATATCGGATATTGACTTTTTTGTTTGGTTCATTTTAAAATTTACGAAATATGAAAAAACTGAAATCTAATATAATATACATCGGGTTATTTAAATTTTATAAAATGTCTCCTTATATCTCCCATGTCTCCGTCAAATTCGTGGTCCTTCACCTCTAATTATATAAGCCTCGTCTGCTCTTTTATTTTGATTCATTTATGAATCCAAAATACATGTGAGATTTTAATATGGAGCTTGTTTTTATTATATATAATATATTAAAATTATAATATTATTATATTATCATTATAATTATAAATATAATATAATTTTAATATAATGTTAATTGAATTTTAATGAGTTTTTATTTTAATTGTATATAATTAGTTTGTAATTAATTTAATATTTTTAAAATTAATATTAATTAAGTAATAATTATTAATTTAAATGAGGATTAGAATTTTAATTAATTTTTTTTACTTTTAGAGTATGTAACAATTTTTCCAGAGTTCTCGCAGTTTTGACTCCTCAATTTGGAAGTTCATAAGCTCGGTTTTCTTGGCTAAATGAGGCATGAGATGGCTTGTTAGATAGATAAAATCATGGAGCATAATTTTGAAGTGGTTCCATGACGAGATTCTATCATTTAATGAGTAAAATTTAGCATAAAATCAAGCTCTGAATTTGTAAACAAAATTAATTTTCCGAGTTTAGTTTTTTGCATTTTCATTTTTTCATAGCCTCTGTTAAACACAGATCCATTCGACTATGTTCTCTTTTACCAATAAGATATTTACAATGATTAATGAAAAAATCATATTTCCTTTCATTTATTTATTTAATCAAAATTTAATTGGAAATGTTTGTTTTCCAAATTTAGTATTTTATTTTTTGCATTTTAATTTGATTTTGATTGGTTTTGGCATGAGAATTGTGGAGGAGATGAGGAAGAGAAGATTTCAATCAATGGTATTACTCCAGAAAGAGGGAAAAAGAAATTCTTCCAATGGAAATTGTTGGAGCAAAATTATTATTCAACAACTCCCTTATTTTGAATTATTTTTTGCAATTATAAATATTAGTTCATAGAATGGACAAGAGGTGGCTTATCTTCTCTGAAATTCTGGAATTCTTAAAGCATTATTGTAATATGGGTTTCATTTTTGTAGGTAGAGAGGATCAATCACAAAATCACGATTATTGAGATTTGTTTGTTTTCATTCTAAACTATGTATGAGAGGCAGAGCTTGCACTATTGCAGTTGTTGCTTTTAACAACAAAGTTTATGCTTTGGAGGAGATTGTAGGAGATTAGGTTCATAGAACAGAGAAGGAGAACAAGTTCAAATTAATTTATATTAGAAATACTATTATTTTTAATATGAATTTCATTTTTTATAGTAGAATTATGTTAGTTGGATTTATATTATGCACTATTGTCGATATGAATTCATGTCTTACAAAATTAGCTATCTAATTTGTTTGTCTCATAAATCTATTGTAAATAATGTCTTTTCTCTCTGATGTATTAAGATCATATTCCAAACTAACTATTTAATCATAAATGTGTCATCCAATTCTAATTTAATTTCCATTAGGATTATGTGAATTACTTCATAATGTTTTTGGTTTATTATTCATTGTTAATGGATCTCTAAACATCATGTTTGGTACTCAAAATATTAGTTAATTCAACTACTTCATTAGTTGTATATTCATCTTAAATCAGACATGCTTAAAATCCCAGTCAAATTAATTTTCTCTCGGTTGGGTTATATCTGCGTCTTCCTAATCGAGATAGGCTTAGGATTTCTCTCATTTTTCTTTCATTATAGAATTAATTGGCATTTAGATTTAATTATGCATTCCCAGAAGTCCTCTTATAAAAGAGGAAAGCTTTAGTTGTGAATTGGATAAGCCTCAGATAAGATTAAGGATCACTTTCTTTCGTGATCAGCAAAAAGAGTCGATGTAATGTCTCTTCTCTATTGGTAGGTGAAAGTCATAATTTAAGACAATAGAGATAGAGAGAAGGAAATTGGACCTAGTTTATCTAGTTGGAACCACCATTCCAAGCGGAAAAGGAGTTGCTTTAAGTTTCTGATCAGGTGGTCTCCCTTATAATGTTGAGGCAAACATTTCGAGCCTACAAAAAGTCGATTTTCCTGTTGTTGGTTTGTTGTATTGAAGTTTCCTCTTAAGTTGGTATTTGACTATTGGCCCTACTTTCCTATGTTTCCCTAATTTTGGGAATTTTTTTGTCCCTTCAACTTATTCCTTTTCTTCCGATTATGGGGGTAGGTGACATTTCACCAAGCATACACCTAACCTTACTGAGGAGGTGTATGTTGAGATATGGGAGCTTAAGGTGCCAATACTATAGGGGTTGTAGAACTAAGTTATGGGAACATATAATAAGGTTTCCTTGTTAGATTATAGTAGGTGGGAAAAGTGGAAGCTTGGATAGGCATAGGTTGATGTGGATGGGCACAAGAATAAGAGGTACTAGTACCCCCATGTAAATCAATATGTGAATGGTTAGGGAGGGGATGAGTGTAAAACATATTGTTCCCCATATTACTAGCCACATCGCATTTGTCTTGGTGGACATGGGAAAGTTGGTAATATGTGATGGATCCAAACACATCATCAGTTGCATGGGATGCCCATAGTGTTGAATTTTTACGTAGGTGTGAACATGGAGAATCAAAGATGATAGCGTATAAATAGTTTGATTGGACATAGTTTAGATTATACTGCATGTCCTTTTAAATGTCCACTTCCTCAATTCTAGAGAATGTTGAAGCAACATGCTTGGCAATATAAATTTCAAGAACCAATACACAATGAATCATTCATTAAGTTTCAAATATTTTAACGGGATCCTCCAACTATTCCACTTATGAATGTGGTCATTTGTATGGATTGTGGTGGTTTAGTTACAAGAGGTAAAAATCTTGATACTAGTTTTGTGGTGGATAGGTTATTAAAATTACAAGAGGAATGCATTCATAGTAGTGGAAAACATATGGAGAGTGTCACGGGTCTAGTCAAAATATAATTTCATTCAACACCAATTAATGTGCATTGAAATAGATGAATGTGAACAAAATATTCCACGATGGAGGTCACGAAACAACACATATGGAATGATCATGTGATTTGTAGGGGTATTGTCCTAGGTTTTGCTCAAACTTGAGGATATTAGAGGAAATATTGTTGGAATTGTGGGTCATGTTAGACAGTGGAGAAGAGGGTATTAAATGAGTTGAATTAAATTAGGTAGATTCAAGTGAACAATAAATGGGAGAAATGGTTGAGTTACACTTGTTCCAATAGGACCTCCTACATTGGTTCTAGAGTTAAGAATAATCATAATGTCTACATTAGCATTAGAATTTCTTTTGGTGTTGGCTCTCATAGTGCAAATGACATTCCTAATACAGTTAACACCAACAATGTTGGGAGTAGGTGGAAATGGAAGAAATGTAACTTGTAAAGGACTTCAAAGAGTTAGAGCCAAAAGGTGGTCTAGGATGATGGATCCTAACTTGTCAAGAAGGTGTAAGGGTTTGTTGGAGAGGAAAGTAATAGTGAAGAAAAATAAATCTCTTCAACTAGATCTTGATAAACATTATGGTGTCAAGAAAGAGTCTACACAATGAACTGGGTTGAATCTATAATTATAAAGGGATGAAGAAGATAAATTAATAATCACCATGTGGAAACTATGTGCAGTAGTGTAATGAAGTTTCCTATACAATTGCTTATGCTTATCTAATTTAATAATAATCATTCTATGAAATAAAATGACATCATAGAAGATCAACTACTCCTCCAATAAGCTCTAGAATAGTTTTCCAAAATTCCTTCCAAAAATCTATATATCCAATGATCGAACGAACAAAAAGGTAGAGTAAAGGTAATAAGAGGCATAATTTCTTCCCACAACTAGCACCAATGGGGTTGTTTTCCTATAAGGATGGCCACTAAGGTTACCTTCGTCTAATGGGAGTGAGAAAACCTTAGCTTCTAGGTGTCAACACTAGAACTCAATTCCTAACCAAGAGTTAGGAGTGTCAAGGGGAACCATCAATATCTATAGTGTAAGTCATATCCCTTTCACAAGTTTCTTCTATTAATTTTTTTTACCACTTTATGGTTAAATATTTCAAGCTTCCTAAATTCAACCTCTTTGTTTCGATGCATAATGATCAATGGGAATTGATAGGATTCCTATCCCACTAATCTTAACCTAACTAATAGATTATTTGTGTTCCCAAGTGGTTTTAAACAATGTGTGTTAAATTAAGGTTTATATTAAAGACCTAACTTTGGATCATGAACCAAGACTATTACCAAAGTAGTGTGTAGCTATGTGCTAGTGTAGTGTGAAACAACTTGAAAGGAATGTACTTTGCACTGAAATTAAATTTAACTAACTTCATAAAAATAGTAAACATAATATTGTGAATGAAAAATAATGAAATATTCACCATAAGTATGTCATTACCCAACCTATGATGGTTTAATGCAAAGAAAATGAGGGAAATAAAGTGGGGAAATGAGGGTGAAATCAATAGAAATCAAATCAAGAAAGAATAAGGGACTTGATTTGGTATACCACAAGAAAATTTCTATGAGGGTATAACAGGGAAACAATGGTTCATGGATGTAAATTGACCTTAAAAAGGTTTATCGGAAAGGGGGATAGAAAGAGAAACTCATGGTGAGCATCATCAATTAAAAAGGGTTGTTCTAAACATAAAGTTGTAATGGATAATAAAGTGAATATATCTTTACAAATGTGGTGAGAGGGGCTTATCCAACCTACTACAACAAACTACTAATTCAACCCCCAAAAACCTAGCTTGGTTGAGAAGTAGTAGAATCCTTTAAGGGTTTTTTTTTCCTACTAAATCTTAGAAGATGCAAATATCATGGATTTTTAACATCTTATCGATACAAGGAAGCCTAAAATCGTACAGTAGTGACTCATTTAGAAAAAATAGAAATACTTTGAAAATTTTGGAAATTTTGACTTTTACAGGAAATTGACCTATAAGTGCATTGACCAATGAAAAAAATGCACCAAAAATTGATTCGACCAGTGTAGAAATAGGACTAGGAACCAGGTTGAATAGTGCGAAAAGGAGGCCAAAATATTCTTTGATAGCCCATGATATTTTCTTTCAAGGGTTGTCTCTAGATATGTTCTTGTTACTATTTCTAGAATTATGACCTAAAAAGCACATGGAAAAGGGAAAAAGTATCAAATTTTAGATATAATTTTTTTGGGATTCAACTGCATTAAGTAAGTCATTCATCTATGACCATTTCCATGAGAGGTAGTAATAACTGACTAATTTATTATGATTTTTGAATAGTCTACTTAGCACTCTTTGCATCTGTTGATGCTCTTAGGGGTGAAGAAGTGGGATTGAAACTAGTTAAATGAATTAATAATCACTTCCGTGGCTTGCACCTAGTAACCAGGACTTCCCATGAGGTCACCCATCCCTGATAAACTTTGGCTCAAGCACGCTTAACTTTGGATTTTTCCCCACAGTCAAGTCCACTTAGCTTGCTACCCCATTTGCAAAACCTTAGCAAGTATTGTGCCTCATGAACCATTCAAATAGAGTTCCCTTCACTCTTTTGTATTTAAGTATTGAGGGGTTTTCGCATTGCATTACATTAGATATCATTTTTTTTGGATTCAACTACATTAAGTAATTAATTCATCTATGACCATTTCGATGACACGTAGTCGTAACTAACTAATTTGTCTTTATTTTTTAATAGACCACTCAGCACTCCTTACATCGGGTGATTTTGATAGGGGATTAATAAGTGGGATTGAAACTAGTGAAATGAATCACATAGAGTCATTCATCACTTCTGAGCCTTGCACCTGGTAAGTAGGACTTCCCAGGCAGTCACCCATCCCAAATTATGGGGAAAACTCCACAGTTAAGCGTGCTTGAGCTATAGGCGATCTAGGATGGGTGACCTCCCGGGAAGTCCTAGTTACCAAGCATGGAAAATTTTAGGGGCTAATATTCACCAGTGGGCTAATATTCCATGATTTTTCCAAAAAGAAGATTCACCAATTTCCATTTTTTATAAAAATGATTCTTCTAAATTTTACAATATAAAATTATTTTACCTTAAAAATTACTAACATTATATAGAGACTATATATAAAATCATTATAAATTTGAATACTTTTACAAATACATCAACAAACATTTTATAGTTTGCATATTAGGGACTAGTTATATTTGCCAATATTTGTAAACTTCAAGATAATTTTCCATCCGTAAAATTTTCCCTGTTATCGAGTGCAAGCCCCGAAAATCATGATTGATGCTATGAGATTCATTTCACTAGTTTCAATCCCACTTCTTCAACCTTGTGAGCATCACCCCATGCGATGAGTGGTAATTGGACTATTCAAAAATCATGAGAAATTAGTCAATTACGACTACCTCTCATGGAAATGGTAATGGATGAATCACCTACTTAACATAGTTGAATCCAAAAAAATGATATCTAATATAATGCACTATGAAAACCCCTCAATACTTAAGTATCAAATTTTTCCGAATACCACCAAAAAATATAAACTTTCTAAATAAGGAAAGGGCGAGAAAACTTACAACACAAAATCCAGGAGCTGAAGTGTTCAAATCCATAGCGGAGTGACCATATGTTGTAAGTCTTCCTACACAAGGGTTAACAAAGGACCTAAGCTATGGGTTGCATGTAGTCCAATAGTAAATTATGGGTCTTTACATCTAAATTGTAAGAGTGGCACACCATGATATAGGTGTTCATAAATATGGAAAAAATGCTAGAACAAAAATAGAAAGTAAGGATGAAAAATATGAAACCTTTGAAATACTCAAATATACCTAGTATAACACTTTATTAATTTATCATGTAGTGAGAAGCTCTATTGGAATGTGGTTAAGAGGACATCATCCTAGGAAGGGCTCATAGATAATCCATTTTGAAACAAATGATTCCCTCTCTCTGAAAGGGAAAAGCAATCCACAAAGGAAAAAAATAGAAAAATGGTAGAGAACTTAAAGTGGACAATATTCACCTTATATTACTTCCACTATTGTTGGAATACTATCAAGAATGATGTTACTACATTATTGTAGGAATCAATCCAAGTACAAGGTGTATTTCCTATGCTCAATGGAACTTTCATGATCCTCATCTCGAAATAGTAGAATCCCTATGATCCTACAAAATTTTATCCAAGCTACCTCTAGAATGTCATCTACAAAGTCATCTCTAAATTTATTTACAATCATCTAAAGCCCTTCATTCCCTACCTAATCTACTATCAAATAATCAATATATATGGATCATAGTAAGATCCTTAGTAGCATCATTCAGGTTCATTAGGTAGTTAACATCCTTAAAAAGATGAGATCTCTAGACATAATGATAAAGATTTATATGTCTAAAGCATTGAACAAACCCAACTGGCAGTACATTTAGCCTATACTCCTTAACATTGGATTCAATCTATCATGGTTCCAATACATCCTTAATCTCATATTATCCCATTTTATCTCACTTTTTATTAATGTATCTTGTGTTTCCCCTTTGCCCCTACTTGATGTGTTCTTCAACGTGACCCCCTATCTCGTTTCATCTTATTTACTTGGTAGAAGGTTTGAGTAGAAGAAAAAAAAATTCCCATACATTCTTGGAACATCCAAGGACTTTCATTGTACAATATGCCACATCGTATCTCCCATATCCTATTTTTTTATGACAATATGCTAATGGAAAACCCTACAACCAAAGAATCTCAACCTATCAAATATTTCCTACGAGACTTTAAGGATTCCTCAAGGACTTCCATAAATAAGTTGAAATCCTATATGTTCCTTTCTAACACCACTCTACAACTGCAATTACATATTTCCTATATCCTTCCAAGGAGATCCCTTCCTTCCAAATATCAAAAGGCTCACCCCATGGTCTCCACTACCAGAAATTCAACTGGGGAAGACCTCCTCCACAAACTAACTAATAAGATTTATTGATGGGCCTTCTAAGCAATCAACAATCCTACCAAAATCATCCTTCTCAAATTGGTTTCATAATATAGTCTATATATATATATATTCTTTGTTGTGGTAGGCCCTAAACATTTCCTCAGGAAATACACAACTTTCATCATAACTTCCTTTGGAAAGGTTCTTCGAACACTATAAAATGGATCTAATTTCTTAGAAAATCATTTGTCTTCCCAAACATAAAGGTGGCCTTGTCTTTTAAGATATCGATCTAGATAATGTGTTGGGAGAGATATCCTAATGGATATGGCTTGAAGGCAAAGGAGAGTTATGGAGTGTCCTATGAGACCACAAATATGCTCTGGATACCAACACCAAAGGTAATTGATTTCATGATGCATATGCTAGCTTTATAATATAAATTTCATCTTAGTAGGATAGTTCTCTCATTCAAGGTCATTGCTTCTGGGATCCTGAAAATGTGCAAATGATTCTTTCTATGAATATTCATTGCAACATCTCAATAATTTTCAAAATAATATGAAGTTTCATATGATTCAACACATCCCATGATGTGGTAGGCATCGTCACTCTATTAAAAGGAAACCACCTTGAATGAAGCCTGTTTCTATCACATTTTTTCTCATGTATTATCTTTCTGATGAAATATTGATTAACAAGCTCCATTGGGGTGTACTTAAACTACCTTTTGTAGGAAAATAAATTTAATCAAACTTATATTTTGTATATAAAATAAATGATGGTGAATATTTAAAATATGATAAGATGTTGATGTATGATTGATACAAGTACATTGAGTACAAATACTGCTTTCCTATATAATTGGAAAGTATATCAAATGTCACTCATGTATTTTAGTAGATGGAAGTAAATCCATAAACTAGTACGTAGCTTAATAATTCCTATTTGGTAATCGATTTAGTATTTTGAAGTAATTATATCTTCAAGAGAAAAAATTGAATTACAACTATAAGAGATAGTTGTCAAATGAGTTCAAAATTGTAGATCTAGGAAGGATTCCTCATTAGTTATTGATGACATGACAATGGTCTACTAGTGAGATTATGAAACATAGTGCAATGTAGTAATTGAGTTTTGGAGTCCCATGATTTCATATTTTTGGAGTGGAATTCAAGAATTCAACTTGGGAACTACACTAGGGTTAGGAGACAACTTGATGGATTTCCATCTACAAGATTTCAAAATGATTAGATATGTTGATGAATACTTTAATGGAGGGTGTTGGAGATGATTTCAAAATTATTAAATATCGTTAGAAACCTTAATCCTTTAGTAGTATGGTAAATAATAATTAGGTGTATTAATATATAGTTGATTGGGATAATTGATATCCCACATGTAGTTGAATGAATTATCCTTGTAATATCTATGTTTCATTCTTAATGAACAATCATTTGAACCCTTTTCATGATCCTTAGTCTAACATGGTATTAGATCTTAGTGCTCCATTGTTTTATCTACCTTCCTCCTACATTATTTCTACGTAATTTTATATGATGTGGACCGAGTGAAGCATGGTGTAAATTCAACTACATGTTGATCATTTCAGGCCAAACAAATCAGTGCGAAAGAGCATGAGGTATAAACTAATTATCTTTGTTAGTGAAGAACTGTGATAATGAAATCCATGGATATGCAGGTTTAATGAACAACCATTGGATTGTTTTGCACAATCCTCAGTTTTACATTGTATCAGAGCTAAGCGCTCCGTTGTTTTTCCTTCCATCCTCCTATATTCTCTTTGTGTATTTTTCTCTGATGTGGACCTCGTGAAGCATGGTGTACAATTGACTACTTGTTGACTATTTCAAACCAAATAGAGTAGTGTGAAAGAGTGTAAGGCCTAAACTATTTATCTCTATTGGTGAAGAAAATGAGACAATGCAAGGCAAAGGCATGTAGGTTTTATGCAAGTCAAACCTCCTCACTGACAATTTTTTTACACTATATGTCTATAATGATATGGTACTTTAATTATTGCATCATCACATTTTAAGTGCATACATTGTTATTTTCTAGTTGTTTTTATTTCATTGTTGAATCGTTCTGATACCCGTTGAAGGAAAATTGTTACTAAACACATCATTGTTTGAGTTGTTTTTTGTTTTTCATTGGTTCTTTGAGCAGATCTAAAGGAAAGGGGTCACTCACTCTATTATCAGAATAAAAATTTCACATTTTTAAATAGTTTTTGGAAAATTATCACAATTGTAGTGTCAATATTAAAAATTGTAATAAACAAGGAAAATTTCTTGATAGGAGGGTTGTCAATATTTTTTCAAAATCCGAGTCAATAAGAAAATAATTTTTCAGTGATCTTACAAGTAGGAAAAGGACTTGAAGCCTACATCAAACCCTCCTATTTGGAATGTTCTCTAAATAAGCTTTCCAGCGGTATGTGGAAGTCTAAAAATGTACTCCTAGATGAAAAGATATGGTATGTTGAAGTTTCAAGGATTGAAGCCTTAGGAAGGAAAGAGACATAGTCAATCGACACATCAAAGGTCCAATGTATATCGGTGATCAAAACATCAGAGGTCTGGGGCATATCAATGATCGGAAAATTGACTATCGACACATGGGAGGTCCAGGGCATATCGACAATTGGCGAATCAACGAATCAAAGAATCGGAATTCATAACTTCTTAGGGTCACAACCATTAAAAAGTTACGATATGAAAATGTGTCGATAGTGTTAAAACTATTTGGGAATGTCGATAGTGTTAAAACCACCACGGAACACAAATAAAGGTTAACAAAGGATTTAATTGCAAAAATAGAGGTGGATGAATGCTTTTCTCTCTCCTCTAACGTGACCCATGGTAGAATATGATTAGTCCCAATAAGCTACAGTGGCATATGATGTCAACATGATGTGGAGATACGTAAGGGCATGTGCTAGGCAGTTTCTGCATTTTGAGGGGCCCTTAGGGGAAAAATCTGGTTGACACGTGTCACCACTCATAAGGTGCCACATGGACGGAAGACGTCATATTGTAGGTCGCATATCGGAGTTTGAGGAATATCGCAGCTCCAAAGTATATCCTCCAGTTAGAAACTTCCGATGAGAGGGGCTTCGATATTGGGCTGGCACATGGTTGAGGGGAATTTAAAGAAACTCAGGAGCTAAGCACTTAACAAAGGAAAAATATCCCCTGAAAGTGAACAAAACTCCCTAGCACCGCAAGGCTAAGTGGTAGGTCACTATTATAGCTCCAAATACAACCCTTGGTACTTGTGATGCTTGGTTTATAGCCTAGGGCAACCCCTCCTTCCAGACTTGGTCCAAATGTTTTAAAAACAATGTTTTATTCCTTGTACGCTACTTTTCCCTGAGATAAAAGCATGTACATGCGGGTTAGTCCATACCCAACCTATGTATATGTGTTTAACACTTTAAAAAATTAAATTTCCTTAACTACAGGTAGAGTTCAATGGTTTTACTTGTTGTTTACCTCCTAGTGCTCGTGGCCCAACTGTTTCCCAACTAAACAACTAATTGGGAGAAGTATAAATAGACTTCCATGGGAAGACCTTAAGGAGGAGAAGAGGTAGAATTATTATACTAAGATTATCCCTGATTGAGTCTAAAGTATGCCTGTGCTTCAAGCACTTCCCCAAGTTTCAGGAAATCCTTGTTTCCTTGAGTGTTGATATTCTCCCACTTGCTTGAGATATCATGGCATTGGTTATGGAAGGAGGTTGTTGAAGACTGGGACTGGATGGATCTGGAGGATGGTTACGCTTGGAGCTAGAAGAAGAAGACTCATGTGAATTCTCTCCGTGCTAGTTATAACTTTCTACAATAAAAAGAAATGTTGTCTTGTTCCCGAGATTAAATTTGTTTCTGCATCAGATACCGTTATAATTCATGTATGAATGTTATTTTGATGTATAACTAATCATTTTCTTATATGATATAAAGTTGATTTCATTAAAATGCATTATCTATATGCTGCTATGTATGTTCGAATTGGTTGATTTTGTAGATCCGAAGATCATCAGGAGTTGCAGAGGGTCTAAACCCTACTGAACTACCCAAACGAAGGACATCCGGGTATGGTTGCTATCGCATAGTTTGTTTATATAAGCATGTTTCCTAAGTTGTATGCGTGTTTTTTACTGTAGTTTTCTCTTGCTCTATTGGGTTCCAATCCAAAGCCCTAGGGTACTTATTCTCGTAACAGTCACAACCCTCGGTCCTATGGTGAAGAAATGTGGGAAGGGCTAAAGTAAAAGGAGCCATGAAAAAATAGGAACTTCGCATTAAGTTACGTTATAAAGGGTCTCTGATATGGCATTAAGCTAATAATAACTGGCCCAGTCATATAACAAAACAAATTCTAAAGGAGAAAAGCGCAAGGGACTAAGGAGTATCGGTGAAGCAATAAGATGGAAAATTTTCTGATAAGACCATACAAAGAGGTGAAAACGTATGATTATGTAGATGTTGAATCATAGGAAAATAGTGGTTTGTAGTTTAAATGGGAAGTCAACATAGTTTTGTGAAAACAACTTCAGCCACTCCAAATTCCAAGGCAGAGGATTAACATTAATGAACCAATTTCCAGATTTGAAGGCTAAATATTTTCCAGCAGAATTGTAGAAAAACTAAGGAGCTATTTTGATGGATTGTTGCAGAGGAACCTGCTATGCTAGCAGAAATGGTGAATTACATTTTAGGGACCCGTTCAACTTTCAAGGGAGGCAATCGACCAAATATTTATTTTTGTCTAAATACAAATATATTTTCCTATAGTTATTTTGGGAAAGACAAAATAATTTTAAGTTTATCTTTGCATACATGAACTTGAAAGATATTTAAAATATCTCAGTTTTTGTAATTATGCGATGACTATTATTTTGCAAATTGTTATGTAAGCACTATATAAACAGTTTATGAATATTGAAATGGCATTGGATTTTGTTTGGAAAAACACTTGCAGTCCAAATATATTTGAGAAAATATTGAATGTATTCACAGGGTTTAATGACCAGTTAGTAGGAAAGTCATGTGTTACTTCTCCCTGTCAGTATTTCTCTGTTATATAATTGTCTTCTTCAATGTCTGAGAATGCTAGTTTATGAGATTGGATTACATTGATGCTCCTCTCTTAAATTATCAGTCATTAATACTTGTTATTCTAATCATCTATAAACGTTTTTTTCCTTCAGCCATCTTTCCTCCAAATCTCCCAATCATTCAAAGCACTTGTGACTTTCATTCTTTGTACAAACTTCTTATTGGAGCTATGATCTCATTTGTTTAATTGCTATACTCCATTCCCTATGGTTTTGAAGATCACCCAACCAATTTATCCGTAGACCTAAATCTGGCAACCTAAACTCAATTGCACAAAAAATTCTACTAACATGACCATAGGGTAGTTGAATTTTACCGAGAGATCCCTCTCCGGGTTGAAGGGTCAGCTTCAATCTAAAAGAGGTTATGAGCTCACCTTAGTTTTTTTCCATGTAGCTAGTTTTTCCCTAAGTGATAACACACTCATCATTCGAACTATATCATGAATTTAAAATGAGCTTTTTATTAAGAATTTTGTTTCCTCTCCTTTGCAATACAAGTCATAACCTCTGATGATAAACCATTGTATTTGACCCTCATTTTCAATGTTGTAGTCACTATATGGTATTTATATTATTTTTTTAGTTCTCGTGTTGTTACAAAATTCATTGAGAACAACAAATCCAATAAATCATTCACATTTTTTTACTATGGCTCGACTTACAGAATTGAGATTCATGCTTTGGTTGCAAACAACGAACAATATAGGAAATGATAAAAGAAAAATTGGTCACATAACTTCAAAGGATGTTACATTTTTTCTCTCCACATAGCTCATGGATACCAAGAATGATGATGTTAGAGTTTTCATTTCCCTTTACACACTCCATATTTTTTACATTTTCATGTGCCTGTCTACCTACCTTCAATTTTAATTTCTAGTTTTTGGTGTGTGTGTGTGTGTGTGTGTGTGTCTATATATATATATATATATATATATATATATATATATATATATATATATGGTCCAAAATTTATAATTTCTTGGGACTATGTACCGTAGAATTATGTAGTTTATATAATAAAAAGTTGTGCCTTTTATTATAGAATCTGATAGGGGATGGAAAGATTACACACACTTTTTATTACCCAAAAATATAAAAACCCATTCTTCCGAAGGGTTCATGTCAAAAAGAAAAACAAATTTGTTTCTTGATTCTTCAAGTTTTTTTTTATATGGTAACCTTGTTCCTTGATGTTTTTAGGATCTTGAAGTTTTTTAAAGGTTTAGCCTCAAAATTGTTTATGCAAGATGCAAAAATTAAACTCAATAGTTGGCGTAGTCTTGACCAGAAAGGAATATTGTGTAGAGCGAATGATAATGACAAAGAGAAAACTCAATGTCAATGATCTAAGGGATTGAGTATAGGAAGAAGAAATTATAAACAAGATGACAATAATGAATCTGAGGTGAAGTTGATGGAAGAGGCACTAGTCAAGCCTACATCTACCAAAGAACTTGGCGATAGGAAGAATAAGGACAAGTAAGGTTTTTCCCTCATCAATGATACAGTAAGCGAGGAGGGAAGAAAAAACATTATCTCAATCACCAATTCAGATGGTGCACTGAACAATTTAAAATATTGATATGATTCCCATTCATTATTATAGCTCATATAGTTTCTTTTTAAGCTTTTTAATCTTGAATTGAAAGATGATGACCACATGGCACTAGCCTCCGAAATAAAAGCTATAATGCATGATATTGATGCCACCGGAGTAAGGATTGAGATGCCTTTCACAGCCTTCATAAATGACCTCTATCCTACCTACTATCACTACCATGAATCTCTACAAGGAAGTGGATAGATGAAAAGTATAACATTTGATGCCTTGGTTATGAAGGTTTCAGAAAGAGAAAAATCCTTTGGAAAGAACAATAGAGCATCAAAATCAATTAAAGAAATTCTATATCTGGCTTAAAAAGGAAAGATAAATTATTCTTGAGGAAGCAACAAAAACCGAGGACATGGGAGTAATAACATTAGACAAATGGGGATAGAAAAATCATATAGAGAGAGTGGATCTACATTGTGTCCATTGTGGCAGAAGAGGACATGAAGCTAAAAAGTGTAGAATTCCATTGGAGGAGATCAAAGAACAAGTAGAAAAAGATAGCTCCAGAAAAAGAAAAAGCTAATGCACCAAAATATGTTCATTATGTTGTTTCTTACTATAATATTACTTTCGATGAATATGTGTTTAACATTGCATTTTCTTCTTGGAGATACACATGGCTTCTTGACACATATGGCACTTGCCACATGACATTTTTTAGAGAGAAATATTTGAGTAGTTTGATGAAAACATAGATGGTGTGGTATACTTTGTTGATAGGTCCAGTCTCAAGCCTTTAGGGATTGGAATAATAAGACTCAAGGTACCTGGACTTTTATAGGTTTTCCTACATGATTTTTTATATCTTTCTCAATTGCGAAGGAACCTACTATCCCTTGTGAATATACACCAACAAGGTCATTCCATCCACATTTATGATGGAAAGGTTGAGATAAGGAGCACTTCTAACAACAAAATTGTGAGGATTGGAGAGGATGAAGATTGTTTCTGGAAGTTAAACAAGACATCCACATCTTTTGCACAACATTCATCTCATATCATTGAGGATAATGAAGGTACATGTTGATAATGCTCGACCTGCCAACATTTCACAGGATCTCCCAGGAGATAAGTCCCAACTAGACATCAAACGATTTGGATTGGTAGTCCCAGCAGTGGGTAGTAAAGTTATGCTTTAACTGCAATAACGCTCATAGATAAGCAATATATCCTTGTCGAAAGAAAGTGTGTGACCTGGCAGGAAGTCAAGAGAGATGCATGGGGAGGTTCTAACACACAGAGGGGGAAATGAAGTGTATCCCTTAGAAGCATGTAATAGTATGCAGCTTGAAAGGAACACACAAGCTGGATGACATCACAAATAGTCGACAATCTAAAGTGATACATTAAACCAACAACACACTTCAATAAGATTCATACAATCACATACAGAATAGTCCATACATCAATTCATAAGTAAAACTACATGTATTTCTAATGTAACCAGAATAGTCGAACTACAATAAGAACATATGCATGAGACATGTTGCCTCTGTTATATTATATAAAGTGAAAGTTCCATCCATACATACAACCATGACAGCCACTAGCCCCAATATTGGGATGCTACAATCAACACCACCTGCTCCTTCAAATATATGTGCTTGCTCTGCACTGTGGAGAAGCCAAGGCTCGTCACAATACTCTCCAAGCCCTCTTTAAGCAATTCCTAGAAAAATCGTGGCTCCCAAAATCCCCTACAATGAGTTAGGATCTTATATATATATAGCAAAGTGTGGGGTTACCCTTGAAATTCCCCTTTGCGACTCTTCAACCACCCTCATGACTCTTCAACTTACACATGATTGTCTACATTCCACTATTGACACTTGGTCTTTCACTTTACAACATGTTTACAATACATTCTACACATGTACCCATGTGAGACAAAAATGGGCTTGAGTAAGCCATACAAGACATCCTCTTGGCAATCGTTGGGGGCGAACTGACGCCAAGCTTGGTAGTCTATTATGGTGTCCATGTAATCATGGTGACATCCTTCTGAAACCAAACTCTTGCTTTTGTAGCATCTGGGTACACTGATCTTGCACCTCTGTCCAACTCGTCATGTAGCATGCACATCATAGTCTTGAGTGTATCCAGACCAACAACATACTTGTGCATAGAGTCTACGCTCATTCGAAAATCTGCGTTGGTGTCTATGTACATCAACTACACGAAGTACATGTCTATCTCCAGTCAGACTTGGCTCCTTTCTTTCGCCTCGGTGAGTGTGCCAATGGATGGGATCGCATGTGTGTGCACAATAACATCCATGCTCTTGAACAGTCGTGCATGTGAATCCTTTAAGCTGGTGATGAGCTACGGGAGTTCCTCATAGTTCTGGATCTAACTTTGGATATGTGCCTTTAGTTCTACTTCCCTTGGCTTCATCATATTTGGCAAGTAAAATAGGGCTCCCTTGTACCTCATTCTCCATGTTTGCATATTGTCAAAAACAGTGTGTATGTTAGTCAGTGTGCTTGCACTCCTAGCACAACATTGCTACCAACCATTAGCATGGACAACTGACTTAATCACGGTGAGGTGATTAAGTCTCGAGATGTGATACTTCATTAAGCATAGATTTCTTCAACTTTGCTATGGCGGATATTGTAGCTTGTCCTATTCTCTGCTTGGCCTCCTACAATTCCTTAGCCATGTGCTCATTCTCAACTATCAAGAATCTCAAACTTGTGTTGGTGGCCTCGACATATTCCTTCGTAGAATTGTCCAATGAAGCTAGATGTCTATGCACATCAGACATGATCACTCGTTCTTGAAATTGTGCAGGAGATGCATGGATATCTGGAGTGAGAATTATGCGCGACTACATAATTGTTTCTTGTGACTCGTCAGAGGATATGTTGTGCACATCTGCTTCCAGATTATCTTCAAGGATGAAAGTGTCTCCTTGATCAGTTGGGACATGTTCTTCTTTTGAATGTGGTGAAGCCTGTGGAGTGACCTCTTGTTCCTTAGGTATGAGTTCTGCATCTTGATCTTGTTCCAGCCGAACCATATCCATGTCCATTTGCACCAACATCTATTCAATATCCTGAGTAAAGTCTTGCTCCTACGACTGCTCACCCTGTCTGCTATTTTCCAGTTGTTTTTCTTCTTTAACCTGTATCTTTTCATTTTTGTCAATGTGTGCACATTGTGTTTCCTATTGTTCCTGTTCCTGTTGTGCTTTCTTCTCCCTTCTTTGAAGCTCTTGTTCTTACCTTAGTTGCTTCTCTACCTCCTTCAACTTCTGCTCTACCTCCTCTAGTCTTTTCTTTTCCCTTTCTCTTTAAGCAATCCTTATGTTTCCTTGTTGCCTCCTTGCTTCAATCTCCAAAGCTTCTGTTTATACAAGTGGATCTTCCTTGAACTTATAGCTTTGCTCCGCATCTAGGTTGTCAGAAATCTTCCTTTTGCCTTTGTCTTGCACATGTCTGCTACTCTCTACTACTGTTGTAGGTGTTTCCATGTCAAGTGTTGTTGCCTTGTTCTACAGCCACTTTGACTAGTTCATTGAGCCTTGAGCAGTTGTAGAAATATCTCCATGGGTCTTCCTCAAGCCAATGACATGCCCCGTGGATCCAAGGATGATGCACTCTCGTATAGTGGTCCTTCACTACCATGTGCGGTTCATATAGATTGAAACTTTTGGTGCTGAAGGTGAATCTCTTGAATTCCTCCATCTTGGCATCAGGATTCTTGAGACTCTAGATCTCATACAACCTAATGCGCAATGGAAGAGTGGGCCAAGGTGCCTTCTTCTTTGTGCGTAGTCTCATTGACAACCCTATTGGGATGTGGTATGCAACCTCTTGCATGACCAACTTGTCCATGGAAAACTTAGGTAACACATGTGGAGCTTTCTCCACGCTGTACATCCATATGAACGTGCCAAGGGGTGAGGCATACCAATCTGTTATGTTAACCAATTCCTCCATCACTTCCTATGATATGCAAGGTGGATCCTACTCAAAGATCATCCTATACATCAGGGTGACAAAGTGGTCTGATAGTTTTTGTATAAATCCATGGAAACTACACTCGAAGAGCAACTTGCAATAGATGTGTACAGAGTGTTCTGAAGGTGTCCATTTCCAACCCAGGCCAGGGAACTGTTGATGGGCATAAATTGCATCAAGAAAGCATGCATACATGAAATGTTTCACTTGTTGAACCTTGGGAAGATGTCAGGAATTTTTTACTTTCCCCTTCAATTGGAGATCCAACATGTCATACCAGTTCAAAGGTCTTCCTTCGTTCACCAGCTGATCCAACACAATCACCCAACTCTGCAGGAAGGTCTCTTCACTCTCTTGGCCATATAAGCGACATGCGAATATCATCAAGAACTGATTATAATTCTACAGTTTCTTTGTATTTTATACCTGGTTGGGTGTCATCTTGAAATTAGACGGCTCTCTTACTCAACTCTTCATGATGTCTCTTGACTTCACATTGTTGCTAGGATTGGTGAAGAGTGCATCCATTTTGTTCACCTGTTGCGGCAAGTGATACATCTTCTAAAAGTTCTCTGCCCTGAAGGTAGCAAGTTATGTTCCACAGATAGTCCTTAGCCTAATTGTCTCAAGATTAGTATGGGAAACAATCCATTGGATCATGTATGCACATGGAACTGTACGAAACCTGCATGCAACCTGGTACAACCCTCGCTTGTGTATGTTGACATCTACTCTACGGTCCTACAGATTCTGATCAAATGTACCTAAAAATATGTCATTGATGTCTCGCCATGTGATCTTGATCTCCTTTCCTATGAGAAATTTAGTATCTTCATAGATGGCCAAGCCCATAGACACTTGCTTGACCACATCTCCAGTTGTGCTCTCTATGGTGTCATTTGACCCTGCTCTCCTGGAATCCATTGTATCTATACTTTTGAGAGACTGATAAAGAATTGTGATACCTAGATATAGAGAAACACTGATGGAAAGAAAAATGTCATGTGAAAACCAAAAGAAACTTAAGGATTGAGATGCAACAATCCTAGGTGACTGCTTGGCAAAATTGCACAGTTTTCTCTAGGAGAGGTTGGGAGACTAACTCCTAGAACTACAAAAAGCGCATTCCAGGCTACCAATGAGATAACTCACTACTGAAACTACATAGAGCATAGTGCATCTTGGCCTGCTGAGAACTAGAACTTCGCAGTGTGCAGTTTTAGTCAGCATGACTCCTACTCGAGAAATTGTACTGCGCAATCCTGGCAGCCATCTGAGGCACTGTCTCTCAAAACTATGCAAATCATATCCTGGTAGGCCAGTGTGTGGCAAGCTCTGTGCAGTTAATGGGAGAAAAGAAAGGCCTTCCATCCCAGATATGCGCAATGTAAGACAAGCAAGGCAAGATCTGGGCCAAGGCAGCTCAGACCTGTCGACGAGTGACTAAAAATCAGTAAGGACAGAATGCATGTGAAATGATGGGTGTGCACATGAATGAATAATCATGCATGAAATCAGTAAGTGCAAGATTTAGTAATATGGGAAAACGATGAAGTGTGTGAAGCGATTCGTCGTAACACCAACCGTCAGTGCCAAAATAATGTCTTTCATGCGACAACAAGAAAATGCAATGAAAAAATCAAAACAATGCTTCTACAAGATAACATGCATCGAAATGACAACAAGAATTCAATAAAACCAAACAAAAAAGATTCACACAAACCAAAATGTAAAGAGACAGAACAACAACAAAAGACATGAAAAGCAAACATACCCGGAAAAAGATGTGTTGAGTGTACCAAAGGTTCCTAGATCCGTTGGGCATGCTAGAGCACCAAGATCGAAGGGAATAATGAGCTCTAAAGTGTAAAATAAATAGTTTTGACAAGATCAAGGCTTATGACGTGCATGCCACAAATGTAGGAAAAAGTGACACTTGGCGAGATATTTCTAAAACAAATTTTTCATGTAACCCCGAGCTACCAAAAATGGATCCCAAAAATCTAGGGATGCTTTTTTCTTTTTTCTTTTTCCTTTTTCAGGAAAAAACTTTCCATGCATGCAAGGAAAGATTGTGCAGTTCTAGATGGAACCAGCAACCTATCATCACATGAAACAATCAACAAGACATGGGATGACTCCTGCACATTATCTGGGCTGAGTGGCTCTATGTGCCCCTTAAGATCTGCACATTTTATGAACTGAAGCCAAGGATGCCAGTCAAAACTGTGCAAATTTTGAGACCAAGCCTGATGATGGGCTACTCTATGCAGTTTTCTTAGAGAAGGCATCCAACCTGCTCTACGCAATTCTAGAGACCAGTGTTGGCTTCCAGGATTTACTACGTAATTCTAGAGAGAAAGGCTTGTTGCCCTCTAGTGCTGCATAGTTTTCCATGTCAGCACAAGAACTGGTTTGAGACCAAGTGATGGGATATTAGCTTGTGGGTGAAAGACAAACAAATTATCAAACACAAGCTGATAAGCAAAAGAAAGCTCAACTGAAAGCATAATTAACTCGGTAGTGCAAGACATGTGGCTAAGGATGTTTGGTAGGGGGAGGCTCCAAAACGAAGCGAAGGAAAAATTTTGGAGGGTGGTTGTATCCACTACAACATTGGTGACAACTAGTAGAAGTCCAACTCGCTGTATGGACCTTGTTCTTGAAAAGCGAGTCTAACTCCTCCGCAACTATTGTTCGATTCTTCGATCATCATGCCTTCAACACTAATATTAAGTTAAATATATAGTCCCTTACTATTCTCTTGAATGGTCAGCACACATTCCAAGCCAAGTAAAATCACTTGTTTTGATTGGGGATAAGGGTTACATTGGTACACAAGTAATAAAGATGTCAGAGTCTTAGTTTCATCTCTAGTGTTGCTTCACTACCAACAGGTCTAGAAAGTACCCAAGCAGAGTCACACAGGGACACAAGCATCGCTTCGCTGCCAGTGAGCCTGGTCAGTACCCCAGTGGAGTTACTTGCATCACCTCTCTACTCAGGAAGCCTTTCTCTTCTTTCACCTTATTCATTTTTCAGTTTTTCATTTTTCAAATAACTATGGATAAGAACTTATTTATTTCCAAGGCAGAAGAGGGATCCCAACCTATTGAGAGCAGAAGAGGTTGTCACTTCAGAGAAGTGCTTTATATATAGATCTGATACTACTTGTTAAGGTTTTCCCCCTCACTTTACTCTACTTGACTGAGTTGACAAGGGTTAACCCTAAAGAATTGATTAGAGTAGGTGGTACTAGTTAAAGTGCAAGCGTCATGTTTTCACCAAGACTCACTTGAACAGAAAATATTTTCCATCGAGGTATCATCTACTAAAGCCAACAATTCCTTTCATAAAGAGAGAGGACAACATATAACCAATTTTTTATAGTAGTACAAGTCCTCTTATACTTTACCTTTCTTTTCTCGAGAGCCACACATGATTTCATGTAGAATAACATACGGATGTAAACAAGCAAAAAAAAACAATAAAGCAAAGAGAAGAAGGAAATGTAAAAGCAAAGCAAGTAAGAAAATCAAGAAAGTAAGCAAGAAAACAAATAAAGTAAGAAGGCAAACATGCATGCAAGAAAACAAGACACAAAGAAAACACTACTCCTAGTCCTAACCTAATGGTGCATGGGCTTGATCACGTGAAGTGATATTTCCAATGTAGCCATTGGCGCATTGGTTGACCCATGTTGTTGAAGGCACGGGTTGTGAAAAGGATAGTCATGTGAGCCATCAAACATGAAATATATAACAGTGAAGACCAACACACTCCAAGTTTAAACGCGTCCACAGAAATGAAAAGAGTGAAAGAACAAGACAAACACTCTACAAACTTAGTATGATTTTGTGACGTACTGTGTGCAGACGATAATCATGCATTCTATTTTTACCATGATAGAGGAGCGAATATGAGAAAGATAGACAACTTACGATTTGAAAGTGTGGTCGTTGTGTATGGCTCCTCCAATGCATGAGCGATGGCATCATGTGATTCAGTTGGAGGAAGAAAAATATGTGTATTGGATTGATATTTAGTGCATACAGACGAGTGATAAGGAGACTAGGGTGGTTCAACAATTTCTTGATTGGAAGTGAAACTAACCTCAGGACGGTGATGGCCTGACATAAACATCAGATCAGGGTGAAGTGTCTTGACAACTTTCGTGGTTTCAACTTCATCGATAGATAGATCATCATAAATGGCTAGCTTTGAAATATTAACAAGGATTGAATCATCATTGTGATCGAATACAAGAGTAAAGAGATCATGACAGCTATAATCAGAAAAATCAATGAGTTCATTGGAATCTTCATGATATGATAAATCATAAAAAAGGGTAGATGAGAAGCAAGAATGTTCACCCTCTGTGTTTTTGAAAATGAAAAATGAAATGTTGAGTGGATTCTCAAATGCATATGTGTCCTCTCCGTTAAGTAATGATAGACTGACATCCAGTTCATTATGTGAATGGTTGGAGATAGATGAATCTAGGATTGTATCGTCACACAAAAAATAAACAATGGAAGAATCACCAAAGATGTCAAGAAAAAGTGGATGATTTGCGAATAGAAGGACATCATCCTTCACTATAGGTCCCTCGTCAAATTCCCACACATAATCATAATAAACGATAGCACAGGTTGGTTGGTCAACACCAAATTTGTCGACAACTTGATCCTTGTGAACAATAAGTGTGGAGTTTGGAATGGGAGAACACAACACCGTACAATCTGGAGGATCAACATAATGCAGGGATAGAGGTTGAGGAACTAAATCCACGTGACAATCAACAATATTGTCAGCAAAATATGCGTAGAGATCTAGAGTAGGTAGGGTGGGAGGATGTGACAGTTCAATTGATAGATGCGCACCTTCTCTCGCCTCACACTATGGGGCCAGAGCTATTTGATGAGATGAGGATGGATAGTCACTTGTGGCAGTGACCATGTCCGCCTTGGATTTGGAAGCTCTAACACCGAGGTAGTCTAGGAGGGGTTCGAATGATTCTAAGGTATGTAGATTCTCAGATATGTGAAAAAGATACTGAAATCTTCCATTGAGAAATTCCCAATCAACTTCATCCTCGGGGAATTGGTAGGCCAAATTATGAAAACAATACCAAAATTGCGCCACAGATTAATCTGGACCTTTCTGTAATGATATAATGTTTTATTAATTTCTTGATGTTCAAAGTTATGGAAAGAATGACATAACTCTAAACCAAGGTGACCAAATGAGTGAATAGATCTTTCAGGCAGTGTGTTAAGCCATTCCAATAGATGCCCAGGAAGCATGAATGCAAATAATGTGAAGATCACATAATCCTCTTGGGATTTGATGTGTTCACATAGATTAGAAAAAGAAAGACTATGCTTATCCCAAGTTGTTAAGCCTTCACTTGCATATGTGTTATGTGACAAGATATTCTAAAACTCCTCTGACATTTCAAATTCATCTCCATAAGACAAACATCTCGGAGGACGAAGAGTAACATAAGACATCATAGATGAGTGAATATTCAAAACATATTTGAGAGCTCAGCTAGTCATCTGGCCCTCTTTCTAGAACCATAAATGTTGACGGTGTTGGACTTGCCAACATGTCAGGGGATTTCCATGAAAGAAGTCCCAAATTGACCTCAAACAGTTTGGAGTGAGAGTCCCAGCAGCGAGTAGTAAAGTTATCCCTTGACTATGATAGCATGAAGAGGTAAGCAAGATATCCTTGTCAGAAGTAAGTGTGTGACCTGGTAGGAATTGAGGAGAGATGCATGGGGAGGTTCTAACACATGGAGGGGCAAAATAAGTGTATCCCTTAGAATCCTTTTATAGTACATAGCTTGAAAGGAACACATGAGCTAGATTACATCACAAACTAGAAAGAAAATTAGTCAACAATCCAAATTGATACCTTAAACCAACAACATGCTTCAGTAAGATTCATACAATCACATATGGGATAGTCCATACATCAATGTGTAAGTAAAACTACATACATTTCTAAAGTAACCAAAATAGTCAAACTAAAATAACAACATATGCATGAAACGTGCTCGCCTTTTTTTATTATATAATGTGAAAGTTCCATCCATACTTACAACCATGATAGAAACTAGCCCCAATAGTGGAACGTTACAATAAATAATGCCTTCTTCTCCAGAGAGATGTGCTCGCTCTTCATTCTGGAGGAGCCAAGGCTTATCACACTACTCTCCAAGCCCTCTCTACACAATGCCTAACAAAACCTTGGCTGCCAAAACTCCCTACAATGAGTTATGACGTTCTATATATAGCAAAGGGTGGGGTGACACTTGACAATCCCCTTTGTGACTCTTCAACTACCCTCATGAATATTCAACTTACACATGACTATTTACATTCCATTATTGACACTTGGTCTTTCAATTTACAACATGTTTACAATACATTCTTCACATGTACCCATGTGAAACAAAAATGGGCTTCAGTAAGCCATACAAGACATCACTGAGACTCAGACATTTGTGGAAAGACTAACTCGTCGACATCCTCTTGGTGACTTTTGGTGGTGAACTGATTCTAATCTTGGTATTATGCTATGGTGTCCACATACTCCATGGTGACATCCTTGTTAAAGAAAACTCTTACCTCCATAGCATCCAGGTACATTGATCTTCCACCTTTGTCCAACTCGTCATGTAGCATGCATGTCATAGGCTTGAGCGAGCTAGACCAACAACATACTTGTGAATAGTGTTTGTGCTCATCTGCAAATCTGCGTTGATGGCTATGTGCATCAATTGCTCTAGGTACATGTCTAGCTTCAGCTAGACTTGGCTCTTTTCTTTTGCCTCAGTGAGTGTGCCAATGGATGGGATTGCATGCTTGTGTACAATGACATCCATGCTCCTGAACACTTATTCACGTGAAGCTTGTAAGTTGTTGATGAGTTGCGAGAGTTCCTCATAGTTCTAAATCTGACTTTGGATGCATGGCTTCAAGTCTACTTCCCTTGGCTTCATCATCTTTGGAAAGTACAACAGGGCTCCCTTGTACCTCATTGTCCATGTCTACATGCAGTCGACATCAGTGTGTATGTCTATGACTGTGCTTGCTCTCGTAGCACAAAGTTGCTTCCAGCCATTAAGATGGAAAACTAACTTATGCACAGTGACGAATATGAAGTAGAACTTCCACATGATTGTATCGAGAGCAGATACTTCATTAAGTATCACTTTCTTCAACTCTCTTCTAGAGAACGTTGTAGCTTTTCCTTTTCTCTGCTTGGCCTATTGCAATTTCTTAGCCATGCACACATTCTCAGCTATCAAGAAGGTCACACTTGAGCTGGTGGCCTTGGCATATGATTTTCTAGAATCGTCCAATGCAACTGGATATTTGCGCACATTGACCACGATCACCCGTTCTTGAAAATGGGCAGGAGATACATGGACGTTTGGAGTAGGAATTATGCACGATTTCATAACTCTTTGTTGTGACTTGTCAAAGGATATGTTTTGCACATTTGCTTCTGAATTGTCTTCAAGGATGATAGTGTCTCCTTGATCACTTGGACTTGCTATCCTTCTGGATGTGGTGAAGCCTGTGGAGTGACCTCTAGCTCCTTAGGAATGAGCTCTGTTTCCTGATCTTGTTCTGGTTGAACCATATCCATTTCCATCTATTACAACATCTTTTCAATCTCCTGAGAAAATTCTTGCTCCTGCGATTGCTCACCCTATCTTCTATTTTCCATTTTTTCTGCTTCTTTAACATGTATCTGCAAAGTTTCATCAATGTGAGCACACTGTGTTTCCTTCTATTCCTATTCCTACTGCACTTCATTCTCCTTTTTGTGTAGCTCTTGTTCTTCCCTTAGTTGTTGCTCTACCTACTGTAACTTCTTCTCTGCCTCCTCGAGTCTTTGCTTCTCCCTCTGTCTTTGCGTAATCCTTATGTTTCGTTGTTTCCTCTTTGCTTCAAACTGCAAAGCTTCTCTTTCTACAAGTGGATCTTCCTTGAACTTGTAGCTTTTCTCCACCTTTGCACTATCAGAATTCTTCCTTTTTACTTTACCTTTTGCAAGACTAATTCTCTCTCCTACTACTATAGTTACTTCCCTATCAAGTGTTGTTGCCTTGTGCGCTACTAACCATTATACAACATGAAAGTTATATGTTCTTTTTGAATTATAGTGAACAACCATTCCATAACTCCAATTCTAGAGCATGTTGAAAACTTGGTTTGGTTCATTCATATTTGTGTGGTCCCATGCCTATACCTTCTACAAATAGAAATAAATGCATTTTTTCATTTATTAATGATTGCATTAGAATGTGTTAGGTATTTTTGTTGAAATACACGTATAAATAATTTAAATCGTTTAAAAAGTTCATGTATGGATTGAAAATGAATCACAAACTAAGGTTGGTGTCCTTCATACTAATAATGGAAAATAATATACTAGTAATGACTTTGATTCTTATCTCTGACAACATGGGATACAACATCAGACTACAATTCCATACAATTCTCAAGAAAATGGTGTAGTTGAAAGGATGAATCAAACATTGATGAATATGGTTCTATTGATGGCACTAGAAACTACCAACATACAGGGGATCTCCCTGATATGAAATCTCAATTACACCTCATACCAGTGTAGGAGCCCCATCCATAATATATATCCAGACAACCACAATCTTAAAGATTTTCGTTGGCTACAATGGTTAGCATAAGATAGAAACGCACATATACTTTTGAATGAGAAGTAAGTAAGCCTTATGAAATTTTTAATTACAATATGTATCAAACGTCTTTCGCTAGGAGCGAAGAGGAAATGAGTTTTTAAAAGAACATTACTAGTACTATCCTAAAAAATACACACGCATATACATATCAAAGAATCACTAACCATCTATCCAAATAGTTCACATAGACATATCAATCATTAAAGAAAATACAACACACATTAAACAAGATAAGCAACAAAGATAATGAAGTAGTTCAATTTATTTAGTACATAAGAACATAAACACATACACAAACATCTAATGAATAGTCTTACAATATTCACGATATACCCATGAAGGTATGTTTCCTCAATGACTTTCTATTCTTAAGAGAAAGTTCCAAGATACATCGTTATAGTGGTACACCACTATCTACAATAGTGGGCATTAAGCCACAACTTTCTCCTCAAAAGAATGATCTTCTCTCTAATTCCTAGTTGGAGAAGCCGAGGTGATTTTTTTTTTCTTGTGTAATAAGGCTTATTTTAGAACAAGAGGAACAACCTTTCATATCCCCATGAATCTTCACCTACGTTCATGACTCTTGGACTTCTAATATGATCTTTGGAATTCTAGAATACTTTTGGAATTTTCCTAGAGACTCCTTTGGCCATATGTGACTCTTGGACTTTTCAAATATTTGCATTTACAATATTATAAAAAATACATAATCATTTTCCACGTCATATTGTGGTGACAACAAGACAAGCCATTAAAATTGATTACTTGGAGTCTGATGACTTGTAACATGAACTTCTTTCAGAAGTGACGACACTGCCACTATGTCTTCAATACTTTGTACAGATCTTGAATTGTAGTCTCTTTCCACCCTTCAAAGGGCCTAGACATGTTATGGAGTCTTCATGGTCACTTTGATCATCACAATCCAACATTCCTTTAATTGTTGCAATAGGGAGCCTTTGTAGCTTTTCCTTCAAGAATGCATTCTCAAATAACTGCTTCTAGTAGATCTCCTCCAACGTCTTCTACCATGTTCACTAAGAATACCTGTAATTGAAGTTAGGAGAATAAATCAAAAGGAATACATGGATTCTTGTACATGATCAGGCTTCATACACTTTAAAATTATCATCAAAACATGAACAAGACCTAAAACTAACATATATACATCAGAACACCAGTTCACAAACATTCTCCAAGTGCAATAGGTGAAACATAAGTGATTGTGACAAATAAGTGTCATTTTTTGACCTGAAAATGTGTTGTGGCACAAAATTGTGCTATACTTAACGTACACAATATGATGGCACTTAAGAAGGATCATGGACACAGGAAACATTTCTAATTTCATTAAACAACAATTGACGACCAAAATCAAAACTTCTCATGGTAGAAGGTAGGCTCCAAAATTCAAATGTTGAAAAATTTCAGCCTGCTTGTCTAGGTTTAGATTTGTAGCACAAAGATTAGCACATAAATAATTATCGACACATCATAAGAATTACCTTAGCTTCATCACTTATCCCAGTTAAAAACATGGGTTTTATTATTCGTTTATTTGCTTGAACACATTGAAAGACTTGTCGAAGGTTAACTATTTTGATTGGGAAAGGATAGTAAATATACCAAGCTTCTCATAATAAGAAATTAACCACATTTCCGTATGTTTCTCCACTACCATCGAGCCTATTTATTACTGTGGTGAAGTTACCTCAAGGAATCACAAGAATTGCATCACTTCTAGCAGGCCTCTTAAGTACCCTGATGAAGTTGCTTTCTTTATTTCTCTGCACAAGAAGCCTTTCTCTTCTTCACCCCTTTATTTTGATACGAATAGAATATGAAAAGGTACTTATTTATTTTGAAGGTGAAAGAGAGATATCCTCTTATTTTACTTTCAAGTGAGGTTATTAGTTCTTTAGGGATTCATATAATGTCTGAAATTGATATTCTCTGTTGACGTTTTCTCCTATCCTTTCTCTACTTAGTCAAGTCGACACATCAACAAACCATTGAGTATAATGCCAAGTCAAGAATGGAGATCCAAATATATGGGCATCATAGGTCCACAAACAATTTTCCAATCTGTATGAGTTACATTTTTCATCTAAACAATACTTGTCTTAAAAAATTTAGACCCAAACAAATAAGGAGACTTAACATATATGAAATAATTTTGGATGTTATAATCCCTTTTCCTTTCTACCACATTGTTATTTCAGGCCATACATACACTCTCACATAAGGTCTTATTTATGTACACTTATCAAGAAAAATGGAAAGAAAACAAGACATGACAAGGAAAACAAAAGAAAACAATGAAAGACATTTGTACATAGGTACGAAAATAGCCTACGGCTAACACTGGAAATAGCGCTTGAGATCTTGGCCATTGTCAAGAAGGGGATTAATCCTCCTAGCCACATATTTTAGTATTTAAGAACGGTAGACAAATATTTCAAGGATGGTTTAAGGTAAAATCCATAGAGATTGAAATTTGGTGTGCTTTCCTTTCTCTTCGTGGGCTTTGTCCCACTTCAGTACTAAGTCTCCCACACTGAAATCTTTGTTCCATGCCATTTTCTTGTCAAACCAATGCCTGATTTGATTTTGATGTAAGACAAAAATTCCCTTTCCTTTGAGCCTTTATTTCTCTATATTGGGAAGGGTCTCTATCCTACTATGAATAAGAAGACAAGTTTAACCTTGAGACTCCTGAGAAAATTCCAAGGGTCTAAACATATACATTCAATGGAAGGATAACTTGTTTTTCATCTATAAGGAAGTAGAGAGAATTTTTCAGATAGGGTTCTGGAATGACATGACCATCCCATAATGCATTCACCAAGCTGTTATGCAAGTTCCTATGCTCATAGAAAACAAATTTCTTGATTATATGGATTATATTCTTATTTGTAGACTGATCCAAATCGTTTCTTTGGGGGTAGTAGTTTGATGTGTGGTTTAAAAAAATTCCATTCTCTAATTCTAAATCATAAAGCTTAAACAAAAAAAATAAGTTGCATTATTAAAGACAAGTGATGTGAGAACACCGAACATGGTTATAATGTTATGTCTGAGAAACTAGATGAATTCTTGATCGTTAACTTATCTTAGTGGAATTGCCTCCATCCATCAAGTGAAATAGCCAGTTGTGGTTAATTTGTATCAGTGTTTCTTTGATGGATGAGGAAATATTTCACCAATAACATCCATTCCCCATTATTCAAATGGTTTCTCAACTATTATGGATAGTAATGGTGTGACTGACTTCTTATTATGACCATCACATATTTGACATATTGGGCACTTTCAGGGATAGGTGTGATCATGCTTAAATAATGTGGGTCAATAGTAACCAACCCTTGTCACCTTGTGAGAAGTGATATTTCCTACAAAGTGTCCACCAGTTGGTCCATCGTGAATATATTTTAGCACCATTTCTAAATCTGGTCAATCTAAACATCTAAGAAGGACACCACTATGCTGCTTTTGAAAAATCACACCATGCAAAAGTTGGTAGGATAAAAATTTAGGGTGTATTTCCCTCTTTCATTTAGTTGATAGATGTGAAGGAAATGTGTCATGCTCTAAGTATTTCTATATATATGCATATTAATGCATGTTTGTATTTGTAGAGTAAACTTGTTCAATACTGTACATTTAGATATCTTGTTCCCACATAGAAGAATTATCTGCTGATGAATCCCTTCCTTCTACTGTGAGCTGATAGAGACCATGGACTTTGATGGTATGAACTGACTTGAATTCAAGATAATATTCCTGCAAGAATGTCCTCCAGTTCATCCTCCTCTCATCTATCTCTTGTTGTACAAAGAGAGTTCTAACCGCTGGATGAGGAAAAATAGATAATAGTATGGGCTTTCAAGAGTGTTGTAGAGGCTGCAACACCCTCCAAAATTTTGGCCTACAATGGGATTTTGGAGCTTACTGTGGATCCTCTTACTGATCATTCCTTAGTCACTTATTGGTTAGTTGATGATTTCAAGCCCCCTTCTCAGATATCAAGTTTCGTTCACACTTTTATCTTTATATAACAAGTGTCGTTTTCGGCCATGGGAATTATCGCTTTTCATGCAAAGGGGAGTTTTGGTTTTCATCACAAGGTAATATTTGTGAAAATGAGTTGCTCGCATCACATATACATGCTTTTCACTCATTTCCAAGGTTTCACACACCATTAGACAAGTGCCATCATTATCCTCACAAAGTCCATCAACAAGATCGCACTTGTGCTAAGTTTCCACTAAGGTTGTTGCATTAAGAGAAATATGTTTTCATATGTTTTGGATGATCTATGTTTTATCACCAAGTATCCAAGTATGTGGCCAAAGTCAAGTTCTATCAATGTTCAGATTGGTTCCATTGATCCCACTCTTAGCTAAATTCTAAAGGATTCCTAGCAACCTAACCTCACCCACCCTTCTTAAACTGTGCACTTCGCATCTCCAACCCTCAATATTTTTCATTTCCTACTGAACCTACATAATGCGTAGAAATATGAGCCTCCAAAACTACGCAGATGCTTCCCCTAGTGTCCTTGCCTTAGTTGAAACTCACTCTCTCCAAAAACTCTGCAATTTTGTCCCTCAAGCCTCTCAACTGCCCAGTTCCCCTTGCCTCCTGAAACTGCATAGTTTTTCCTCCCAATCCCCATCCCAAAATAGCCATTGCCTGATTAAACTGCACAATTTTTTTTGTCAGTGGGCAGTGTGTAAATTTTTCCCTCAATGAGGACTATGTAGAAATTTCTCTTAGTCCATTATGAGCTACGCACTACACAGTCTCAGTGATCAAGATTGACCCTTGGATACTTGAATTTTGCAACTACGAAGTCACTAGGCCATCTCCCCTCACCTGTCATGCAATTCTGACCCAGTTCATGAATTCAAGTGCTTTATCTTAGGCTAGGGGTTTTCAGACTGATGTCATCTCGTCATGAATGAGTTGCAGATGTAGGTAATATCTTACAGTAGGGCAAGATGATCAAGAAGGAGATGGACAAGGAGGACATGCTAGATGACACTTAAGGAGTTAAGGAGAAAATATAATCATCATATAAGAATACCAAGGAACCCTAGGGTATGATAGAATATCACAGATTAGGACCGCATGAAGACTCCATCTGATTCACAACCCTTTGGAGGGTATGTACCAAAAACAAATCACATCTTTCATAAAGTTGAAAGGCACCTCTTAGTGTAGTATGAAGGATAGTTTGTCATCGTCATATCATTACATGAAGGGGAAACCTCCTTTACATTACACAAATGAACAACTCTTGGATGATACAAATGACAAGACCTCCTTTCTATATATAGGAGTCTAAGGCGTCCCAATATAATCAGAGCGTACATAAAAATAATATTGTAGGGGCGCAACAATAACAATAGTGGGGTCCTATGGGGCACAATAATAACAACATCAGGACTACATGGGCACCACAATATAATAAGGGGGTTGCACTAATAACAATAAGGGGCTACACTAATAGTATAGGGACTTAGCATGACCCTCTCCTTCAAAAAGTGTTGTCCTCAACACTTGATTAGTTTTTGATGCTTCTGTATAAAAGTCTCATCCTCCCATGTGGAATCTTCAATGGGTAAGTTCTTCCACTTTCTGAAATTGATCGACTTCATAGCTATCAAGTTCTTGTTTCCGTGAGCACTTTAGGTTCCAATATGATTTTTCCTTCCTCGTCAAGTTTCGGCAATATTGTTTGAACTGGGAGCTTGTCATATATAACCTTGTTTAAGCATGAAACATGGAGAACTCAGTGCACTCGAGAAGATACAGAAAGCTCCAATTTGTATGCCATATTACCAATATTTTGCAAAACCTTGTAAGGACCATAGTACTTTGGTCATAATTTATTATCCTTCTTATCTTGCTTGAGGTACATTTGTTTGTATGGTTGTAGCCGTAAAATTACCCAGTCGCCTACATAAAAAAAAAATTGGCTACGATGTTGATGTGCATGTTGTTTCATTTGATTCTATGAAAAAGTTAGGTTATCCTTTAAGAGTTGGAGAACTTGTTTTTGATGCTTGAGATGATCTTCCACTGCTTGAACCTCAAAATTATTTTCCAACACTTTTTGGAGTTTAGGAGAAATAGATGATTTCATTGTTTGAACCTATAGTGAACATAATTGTGCAATTACTCCTGGTTGTTCTTTATTTAGAATATTTTTCATGCCATTAGAGATGATTATCCTTCCTGGTTTCGCTATGATACCCCTTAATTCAAATTCCTTTCCTTCCCAAAAAAAAATCAAGAAACGTTGTTGAAAATCAAAAGTTATCGTACAATATCACAACCACCCATTGGAATGGAAAGCCTTGGACAATTCAAGACATATTCTCCCATGGATAGCTTGATATTATGGCACTTTCCAAGGCAATGTATGGTTCCTCCATTTGCAACCATTACTTGACACCCTGGTGCTGGACATAGGAAGCAATTCAAATCCTTGGCTATCTTACAATGAATAAAACTATGGGTACTACCCGAATCAATTAACATTATTAAGTTTTTCTTCTTGATATCTCCTTCTATCTTGAGAGTTTGAGGAGTGGTAATTTCTATCAATGAATTACAAGATATGGTTAGCTTCATTTCTTCTTTCTCTGGGATTTATTCCTGGTGTATATCCTCTTCTTTTGATTTTTTTGTTCGATTTATTCCTTCTCTTCTCCATCTATGTAAATTAATTTCTTCTCAGCACAGTTATAATCTTTAGTATATTTCTATCACAATTGTAACAAATCCCTTTTGCTATTTTTTCTTCCAATCGCTGTGGTGTCAACCTTGTAGGTGGTGGAAGGCTAGAAGCAACAACACTTCTATCTTTATAGTTATTATTGGTAGGCTTCCTTATTACCATAATTTTGTTTTCTATTTTTCTTGCCAACTTGTATGCCTTGTCCAATGAATCAGGTTCCCAAAGGCAAACCTCACATTGGATGTTATCCTTTCAATTCCCTATGAGGACTTCAATCCTATGCTTCTCTGGACTATCATTTACCCTTATATTCAATTTTTGAAAGTCCTCAATGTGCTCTTCCATTGAACCCTTTTGTTTGAGATTTATCAATTGGATAAAGAAGGTGTTGCTATTTGTATCCTCATAATGTGCTATCATTTCCTCCGTGAAAATTGACTAGGTGACAAATGGTTTACTAGAACAAAGCCCTCTATACTATACAAACTAAGTGGTTCTAAATATAAAGATGTAATACGCACCTTTTTTGGTAGTTGCACATCATTTCAACATATTGCTCCATCTATAGTATCCGTCTTACGGGATCCTTGTCATCAAACTTCCTCATATCAGTATTTGGAATATGGTGGGTATTTATTCCAAAGTTAGAGTCTATGAAAGCATGATTGACATTTCTTTTTTTCTCATCATCAGTTTCCTTTACTACCTTTTCACCATTAGGAAGCCTTTCTTGTAGCAAATTTGTCAAACCTTCCACTTCTTTCTTCAAATATTCAATCTCTTCCTTCTTCGAATCATGATTAACATTTCTTTTGTTCTCATTATGAGTTTTCTCTACTACCTTTTCGTCATTAGGAAGCCTTTCTTGTAGCAACTTTGTTAAACCTTCATTCCAACGTCCATGTCTTTCTTCCAATCTTCAATGTTGTCTTTCAAACCATCCATATTAGCTTTTGTAACTTTTTGTGAGAAGGAAATTTGTTTCACTTGGTCTCATAATTTTGATATATCATGTTGCATTTCTTCCTCTTCTTCATGTTTCATAGTAGAGCCTTCGGGTTGCTTACTAGGTGTTTCCATTTTCTTTCTTCGGGGCATCAACTAATGACAATTTTCTTCACTATTCCATTTTAATCACTTCAAACTAAGTTTTCAAACAAGACTTATGAAAATTTTTAAAAAGACTACACACCTTGTTTTATTTCGTAGGAGGTTGATATTGAATTTAATGTATCTCTGAAATTTTGGATCCCCAAGGTCTGAAAGTGAGTAATGTGGTATCCCTAGACATCCTATTTATAACACCACTAGTCTAATTGATATTATATTATCCAAGAAAGAGTTATGGCCAATCTCCAAAGATGACCTGATTATACACTTTTTCAGTAGAGCGAACTTGTACAAAGTGCCACGTGTCACTATTTCAACCTTTGGACCTGAAACCAATGCACAAAAAACTACAGTCCGTCCTCTTTATGTAATGTATTACGAAATTTCAATCCTATATTCAGAGAGAACATTATGACGATATTCCCAAGGTCACCTATTTGGGATGTAATTCAGGATCCTGCAAAAGCCCTAACTTCCTTGGATCATAGCTCTTGACATATAGCTAGACAAGCTCTAAAATACGGACATGAGGGTCATCAAGATTTCAGCTCAAATGGGTTTTTTTTAGCTATGGAAACATTGTCTAAAAAAATTTATAGCGAGAATTCCATGATGAACTTTTTGGAGCAGCAAAACCCTAGAATTCAATGTTCCGATACCAAATTTTATGCAACCAGCTCAAGGAAAGATAGAAAAGATATATTAACGACTTTAAAATCAGAATCTTCGAGGAGGCAACCTCCTTTATATTACACAAATGAAAAATTCTTGGATGATACAAATGACAAGGCCTCCTTTGTATATATAGGATTCTAAGGGGTCCCATATAATCAGAGTCTACATAATAATAATATTGTAGTGGCACAACAATAACAATAGTGGGTTTCTATGGAGCACAATAAATACAACATGGGGACTACATGGTCACAACAATACAATAAGGGGGTTGCAATAATAACAATAAGGGGCTACACTAATAGTATAGGGACCTAACACAATGACATGTATGGTTGAAAAAACTAAAAGCCATTCTATGTGTTTTATCTAAGTGTTTCAGTCCCTTTTGCAAGATAGGCAAGGTGTCGTATTTATGCATGTTGGTAGTTGCACTTTATGCATGAGCTCATTCTGGTGGTTTCAAGGGCTAATTTTTGTTTTTATGAGTTTTCCTAACCATATAAACAACTGTCGCACTCATTCATAAAGTATTGAGCATTGTTGCACAAGTGTCATCACAGTTGTCATAGAGTCTATCCTTAGTGTCACACTTGTTGAAATTGGTCACGAAGCAGGCACACACAAGTGAAAGTGTTGTTCACATGCCATGGGTGATCAATGTTGTTGAGTCGTCAAGTATTCTAAGTGTTAGGACATAGTCGAAGTTTCGTCACTTCACCTTTCAGCCTCACTAGTCCCATACTCAGTCTTTTCCAAAGAAGCTTCCTAGCCCTTCACCTTGGCTTCATCCAATTTTCCTGGACTACGCATTGCATAGTTCTAGTCAGCAGGTTGTGACCTTACCCCTTGGATTTGTGCAATGCGTAGTTCCTATCTCCCAGGACTGTTATGTTACGCAATTCCTGAGCCCAAGACCTAACCTTCCCTTCCATAATTGCACAATAATTTTAGTTAGCCTTCCATTCCTAAACATCACAGAAGTTGGTCAACATTCCTCTCCAAAAATGTGCATAAATCTTTCACAATAACCCCTCCTTCAACCGTACTTACTGTCGTTCAAAATTGCACAAAGAAGATCATTTAGCCCAACCTAAACTATGCATTTCGTAGTTCCAGGTCTCAAGCCTCAACCCTATCTTCTGGGTCTGCGTAATGTGCAGTCATTAAGTGTCCCTTCCCAACTTGCAACTTAGTTCTAGATTAGTTCGTGGACCATAATGCACCATCTTAGGCTAATATTTTTTCAGGCTGATGTTGTCTCATCATGAGTGAATTGCAGATATAGGAACTTGGTGGGATGATGAAGAAGGAGATGAAGGAGGAAGCCATGCAAAGGACTTTCTTGTAGTTTAGCATGCAAGATGACCTATCAAGGCAAAGAAAATGGAAACCAACTCACGACCACAACCCAAGACTTGAGATCATTGGAGACTTCGGTCACCAATCCATGAGGAGGTGGAAGACAAGAGTATTCTCAAGAAGACATCACTCACAACAGCAGCAGTGCCCTCACACTGCCACAACATCTAAACAATTTCCATCAGCAGTGTCATGTCATGTCTTGTCATGAGTTTTCATATGCAACATCATCATTGTGTACCATTTATATTATATTCAAATGTATTGTAAATTGGAATTCCAAAGAACACACATGAATATGGAGAGCCACGTAAGTTGAATAGTATGAGGGTAGACAAAGAGTCACAAAGCAGAAGAATCACCCCTTTTTTATATACCCCCTCATTGTATGAGAAAAGGAATTTTCACCTTAGTTCCTCGTGCAAGGACTTAGAGAGATCAACTAGGTATTTGAGGAGCAAGGAGTGGCTCCAATGTCCTACTATTGGGGCTAGTGATGTGCATTGTAAACATGTGTCTTGGAACTTTTTCCTAATAACATAATCCTTTTAGGGCAATCACATTCTTCATGCATGGACTACAAATGTTTGTAAGAATATTATGCTAACGTTTGTATTTCATGTTTGCTTTCACATGTAGTAAGATAGTTGAACTATTTCCATTATTTTAGTTCTTATATTATTGAGAATGCGATGTAATGGTTTTTATTGTTGTCCCATACTTGTGGACTATTCCGCAGGACACTAGAAAGATATTTCCTTGATGTTGGTTATACTCACCATTGCATCCATTGTGGAATATTCCGCGGGATGTTAGATGAAGCTTTCTGGTTCATGTGTGTCTCTTCCTAGGTGGTACTATTTCCTCTCACTTAGAGGCTCACTTTTCTCCCCCCTCTACAGTAGAAGAACCTTGACAAGGTTGCAACTGTACACTCACAAGGTACACCTCCCTTGCTTTTCGAAGACACCATTTCATCACTCTCCTATGTTAATAGCTAGTGCCAGGGTCGATCTTTAAGGATTTGGAAAATGGGCCTTTATACCGGATGGGACTCCTACACCAAACAGAGTGAGGTCTAATTGAGAATTCGTATTGAGGAGATCCCCTTGGTTGACGAACTTCTAGCACAGTCAAAAAAATGGTGGTAGAAGGTGGGACAGGCAATAGGTTGTGCCTGTTGAGTCTGGTTTGACTCTCTTATTTAAAATGGCTCTTCACCAAATCATAATCTCAAGATGTTTTTCTAAAGAGATTAATTGTGCCATCCCTATGGAAGTTATTCATAACATTTCCGAAAATAAGTTCGATGGTGAGGGTGAGTGAAATTTTCTTGAACATCCATTTCAAGTTGTTTGTCTCTATTTTTCTAATAGAATACATTTGAAATATGCCATGGCTTGATTACTCACCCTCACATTTGAAGGTCATGTTAATCATTGGTGTCATACATTACCCATTGCTTCTATCCATTCATTCAACTAGCTTGCCAAGATTCTTCATAAAGCCTTTGATAAGCATAACTATAGAGATGTTTGTGGAAGAATCAATATTTTAAGAATGAAGCTTGATGAATCAATTGAGGAGTTTTCTAATCAATTCCTTCACCTTCGTTGTACAATTCCTAAAAAACATCTGAACTGGGATTTCTTGAAAAAATATTTTAAGTGCTTGGTTTTTGTCTCTTCATATCGTGAACCTGAACCTCCTGATTTTTCTTCTTCAACAACTCTTGTGGATCATGAGACACCTAAAATTTCAGAGGAGGAGATTACTTCCACTTTTTTTCTTCGTACTCCTCCCTTTCCTGTCCTGATGTGGGTGCCTCCTTACGATGGTTGTAAAATTGGGAAATGTGTGAATCAAGTCTCCTATCCATCTTATCATTCTTCTTCTTCTTTTCATGATTTAGATTCAATGGAGGAATGTATAGAATGGCTCATGAAGCTTAAGCTGCCAAATGACTCATATGTTTTGTAAGATGTTTTCACCATTCACAACTCTAGTCTCAAAGATAATCATGATTTTTTTTATCCTCTATCCTCTCAAAATATTGACTCTTTGTACCATGACCTGCTTGATCGATCTCCTCCACCAGCTAGTTCTTCACATTCTCTTGATTGTTAAGTTGTTGGCTCAAATTATGATTAGGTACGAACTTGTCACACTATGTAGGTAGAGGAGAAAAAAAGTCAAGGCTGTTGACAACTAATCCTTGTGATTGGGTAAATATATGTAAATAAATAAATGAGAAATGTGAACAGTCATCGGGAGATGAACTGAACAGTCTCTCCCTCATGTATATAACAGACCTACCTGATGAAATAGATAATACGAATCAGTTTTTGCTTAATGGAGTTACTGCCTAGCTTGACATGGTATCAGAGCCAGCTCCTTTTTTTAGCCTTTATGTCTTTGTAACTCCTGGTCTGCTCCTCTGCACTCCATATAATTCAGTGACTGATTACCTGCGCTCTCTGTCTGACATTACCTACATTCTGTCTACCATACTTGTGCTCTCTGTCTGACATCACCTGTGCTCTCTGTACCTACACTCTCATTGTCTGACATTACCTGTGCTCTCTGTACCTATGCTCTCTCACTACGCTCTCATTGTTTGACATCACTTGCATACTTTACGTTTCAATCACATCGCTTGGGTTTGGCTTTCCATTGACATCGCTTGGGTTTTGATTTCCTCTCAAGTTGCTTTGTTTTGGCTTTTCATGCACATCTGTACGGTTTGCAATATCAACCAACACACTCCTTTACTTGCAATATTGAAAGTTGTCGCATGGAGGAGCTGCGATGAACGTGGTCCCGTTTGGAGTCTGGTGGAGAAGCTGGGTATTGTGGAAATGCGAATGCTGGATATATGAGATTAATGAGATTAGGTGCGAACGCTGTATTATTAATACGCATGTATTTTTTTGTTGAACGTTGTTACAGTGATTATTAATATGCATATATTTTTTCAATGAAAACACCATTCCGTTGAACGTTGTTACAGTTATTATTAATACACATATAGTCTTTCAATGAAAACACCATTCCATTGAATGATGTTATAGTTATTATTTGCCCGAAAGCTTCCAGATGTTCTGCCACTCCTCTGCATGAATATTTGGGGAGACAACATGGCTATGTGTGGATACGGACGGGATACACGCTTTGCTTTGGCCATATCTCCGTAATTTTCACTAGATTTTTTATGATTGTATCAACGTAGGAGGTTAAGGGAGTAATAGTTTATTTTTGTGTGGTAGATGTTAAGACTGTGAAGGTGTTTGAGTAGAAACAATTTTGCTCAAGATTTTCCTTATTTTATTAGTCATTCTGGATTTAAGGAATATAATATATTGATATTGGTGCTATGAGCAGTTCCTTCTTGTCAAGGGCATGGATGCTTGATATATTGTATGAAATAAGGTTGAAAATACAAATGGTGATATTCTATATGGATAAAATATAGTTCTGCTCTTTGCTAGCAGAAGTATTTTTTTACAGTACACAGATTTTTTCTTGCTAGCAGAAATATTTTTTCTATCAGCAGAAATAATTTTTTACAAAATGCATTCAATCATATCCATGGTGGGAATAGTTCTCACTGGCAAGGAGAACTATCCTGAATGGTCTTGGATGATAAATCACACCCTCTTTTTCAATGAGTTTTGGAAAGGAGTGTGTATCAGAGAAGGAGACAATGATCGAGTACAGCCTACCTCAGACAAAGAGCTCGTCATTTGGGAAAACAAGAATAACAAAGCTTATGCAATAATCGCGGCATCTGTAAATGAAGAGGCGAGTCACCATATTTCATCATATTCAACTGCCTTTGAAGCCTTATAAAAGCTGAAAGAACTCTATGACTCACATTCTGCACTTGAAGTTGTCCAACTCATGATTAAACTCTTCACTCTTGAACTGAAAAATAATGATCCTCTTTCTCTTGCATCTGAAGTAAAATCTATAATGCATGATATCAAATCCACTAGGGTTGAATTGGATATTCCTCTTATCACTTTTCTCAAGGCACTTTATCCCAGTTACTCCAATTATCTTGAGTCATTGCAAGCAAATGGAAATCTCAAAGATATAACCTTTGACTCTCTTGTGAAAAAGTTTGCTGAAAGAGAGAAAGCTTTTGGAAAGAATACAGCCCCTGAATCTTCTTAAGAGGTTGTGTGCCTTGCTCATAAAGAAAAGCATCCTGCTCAAGATTCTACAAGAGGAAGAGGTGGAAGAAGAGGAAGAGGAAGATATTTCAAAGGCAAGGGGGGCATACATTCTCAAGGAGAAAAGGCAGATTTGCACTGCATTTGCTGCAAAAGAAATGGATCACATGCTGACTCTACATGCAAGCTGCCATGGGACAAAATTCAGCAGAAAAGAAACCAATAGAAAGGTAAAAATGATGATACAGACAAAGGTAAAGCACCTGAATCCACTCACTATGTTGTGGCACAATGTAACATTGGAGTAAATGAAGCTATATTTAATGCTTCACTTGATTCTTGGAAAAATGATTGGTTGCTTGATTCAGCAGCAACCTGCCACATGACTCATAGAAAAGATTTTTTTGAAGATTTCACTGACAATTTTGATGGAGCAGTATACTTTGCAGATCAATCAAAAATCAAGCCATCAGGGCTTGGCACAATCAGGCTTAAACTGCCTGGTCTTCCAGACTTTCTTCTGGATCATGTTCTATATCTCCCACAGCTCAAGAGAAACTTGTTTTCCTTGGTCCACATCCGCCAGCAAGGTCACTACATTCATATGTTTGATGGCAATCTTGAGGTAAGAAAAGAATCTGACCACTCACTTGTCATGAGGGGCATAGAAGAAGAAAGGCTTCTCAAACTGCAAGGAACCTCTGCTCATGCTCAACATTTCTCATACAATGCTCATAATGAAGAAGGTACACTTCCATCAAGTTTATTATGGCATGCTAGATTTTGACATTTGAACTATGACAGTCTCCACTTGTTGAAGAAAAATGGTGTTGTTGGTTTGCCTACAATTCCTAGGAAACTTAAGCAATGTGATGCTTGCATTCTAGGAAAGCATAGCAAACAGTCTTTTCATGATTCACATTCAAGAGCACATAGGAAAATTGAACTTATTCATTCAGATTTATGCGGTCCAATGACTGTTCCTTTTGCAAATGGAAATAAATATATCATGACATTTATTGATGACTACACCAGAATGTGTTGGGTTTATTTATTGAAGAACAAATATGATTCCTTTCAAACATTCAATAATTTTCATAAATGGATTGAAAATGATGCACAATCTCATATTGGGTCTATTAGCACTGATAATGGAGAAGAATACACATCAAATGAATTTGAAAACTATCTTCGCCAACATGGGATCAAACATCAAACAACTGTGCCTTATAATCCCCAACAGAATGGTGTAGCTGGAAGAATGAATAGGACAATCTTAAATATGGTACAATCCATGCTCTTCTTCAAAAATGTAAAGATAATGTTTTGGGTTGATGCTGTTCTATGTGCTGCATATATAAAGAATAGATGTCCATCTAATGCTATAAGAAACAAGACTCCATATGAAATGTGATATGGACATGTTCCTTCGGTAAAGCATCTCAGGGTCTTTGGTTCCACCTATTATTCTTTGATACCAAAGGTACATAGAAACAAACTTGGTGCTAGAAGTCGTAAGTGTATCTTCCTAGGATATTCAAACACCTCCAAAGCATACCGTCTCTATGATGAAGTAAATAAGAAGTTTGTTGCATCTAGAGATGTAATTTTTCTTGAATCATCCAAAACTTACAATGTTGTTGAGCGGCAATTTGATCGCTTGGATAGATTCGCAAAAAAAAAATCATTTCAAGAATTTGATAATCAGATTCCACATCTTGAAGGGGGGATTCCTATACTAGATCAACATCAAGGATAATTTTAGGGGCGAATGTTCGCCCTTTGGGCGAATTAAGGGGTTTTAAATTTTTAGTGGGTGAATGTTTTGTATCATAATACATTTTTACAAATCACCTCAAATAGCCCACCTTATTTTAAGGGAGAGGGTAAAAAAGGTAAATTTAGCCCTTGAAATTAGGAGTTACAACCTTCCATTCGCCCATTTTCAAGAATAGGTTTTATTTAAGTGAATCCTATGGGCCAAAGGTGCAAATACCATATTTATAAAAGAGGTATGGTAAATTAATAAAAATATAAATAAATGAGAGGTATGGTAAATAAATAAAACATTTTTTATATTTACTCCATAAGTCACCTTATATACATGCAAGCGTGTAAACAAATAAAAATATAAGTAAAGTGGAGGTATGGTAAATAAATAAAACGTCTTTTTATACTTACTCAAAAGGTATGGTAAATAAATAAAAATATAAATAAACTATACGCATGGCAAATAAATAAAACCTCTTTTTATATTTAGTCCATAACCCTCGTTCTATTTATGAAGGCTCAAGAAAAAGGTTTTATTTAAGTGAATCTTATGGCCAAATACCATATTTGTAAGAGGTATGGTAAATTAATAAAAATATAAATAAACGAGAGGTATGGTAAACAAATAAAACTTTTTTTATATTTACTCCATAAGTCACCTTATATTTACGAACACTAAAAAAATGCGTTATATTTAGGTGAAACCTATGGGCAAAATACTAAGGGACAAATACCATGGACTAGATTGTTATTAATACCATGCAAAAAAACATTATTAACCCTAATATTAGTATTAATAAACATAAAAATGGCACATGGTATTGACCCATGGTATTCACAAAAATGGCACATGGTATTGACCCATGGTATTCACCTGGAATGTAGCCTATTTAAATGGGGGATTAAATCAGCATAGATCCATCTTTACTCTGGATCAACTAACCCCCGAGAGGTATCAAATATCATGATATGAAAACTATCATAGAGTGAAAAAATATTTGATCCGATCAAGAGTAAAAATGGATGTTGTAATTTAATGTATGTTAAACATTTTAGCTTGGTTAAAATAATAAATAAAATAAAAATCAACTATTAATTTTATTAATTTTTATAAATTACTAATAATAATTTTTAAGCTCAAGGTTTATGACAACCCATGGTATTGACCCATGGTAATACCATGGTATTCATGTGAGCATAGACTATTTAAAGGGGAAATTCTATCATCTTAGATCCATCTTAATTCTGGGTCTACCAAGTGCTCAGAGGGATAAATAGATTTCATCCCCCTAAGAGTGGTAGATGTGGAGTTAAGATGGATATCAGTTGGTTTTTATGATAATGAAGATATTAAATAGACTTAGGAAATTATATTGTAAAAACATCTTAAGGTGAATGGTTAAAGCATAGACATTGGACAAGTATATTTGTATGCTTCTGTTTTAAACTGAAACAAATCCAGAGCTAAAAGGAATGGATTGATTGCACTAGTCATCCTTCTATAACTTTCCAAAATATCTGGAGTAAACAGATTGTAATTTGGGTAATTTTCCTAATTGCAAACAAGAACATACTTGTGTATTGGCAGGGTGGTTACGAGGTCCCTAGAAGTGATGAATTTGAATTTTTCCTGGTTTTATATATAGTATTAGGTTTCTTCTCATGCTTTCTGTGAATGGCACGGGTGAATTTTATCCTACACCCACTAGGTTATCGATATGTAATTTCGGTAATTTTGACATCAAAAGATATTTTAAAGAAATGCAATGATTTCATTTGTGTATTCAATAAACACAAGATTTTATAATTGACTAAAATATTCGCCATGCCTGGTGAGAGATTCGCCAAAAAATTATATATACATATCATATTATTGATAAAATCGTCTTCCATTTTTCCTATATACCATGGAGATTCGCCCATTTATTATACATGTAACTTTAGGCGGGGTTCTTAAAATTTTCCTTGATCAACATGTGTAATCTTCTTTTGAAGAACACTCTCCCCCGCATGAAACTCCAACAACGGATGATGCTTTAAGTGATGTAATTGATAGAATTGGGAGAATCAATCTTGATTCAGTCCCAACTCCATCAACGGAGCAGCCTAGACCATCTAGAAAAGGTCCCCCAAAGTGGGTGACAAAGACACTTGAAATTTTTCATCATGATGAAGTTGGAAAGACAGGAACCAAAAATTCAAACCGGAAAAATGGAGGTGATGTAGATGACTCTAATTCACCTGTTGATATGGATGTTTCTTGTGATTGTGAATTGAACTTGTCTACAAATTTTGAACCAACTTCCTTCAAAGAAGCTGCTTCTCATGATGAATGGAAAGAAGCGATGCAAAAGGAGTATGATGCCCTCATAAATAACGACACTTGGAAGCTGGTTGATCCTCCATTTGGAACCAAACCAATTGGCTGCAAGTGGGTCTACAAGAACAAGTATAAAGTTGATGGCTCACTTGACAAGCACAAAGCTAGGCTTGTGGAAAAAGGTTTTGCACAGAAGGAAGGGGTTGATTATGAGGAAACTTTTCCCCCACAGCAAAATGGGCTACCATCCGGACACTCTTTGCACTAGCAGCTCGGAATGGTTGGAAAGTCCATCAAATGGATGTAAAAACTACTTTCTTGAATGGAGATCTAAAAGAGAATGTTTTTATGTCCTAGCCTAAAGGATTTGTTGTGAAAGTACATGAACATAAAGTATGCAAACTTGTGAAGTCCTTGTATGGCCTCAAACATGCACTGCGAGCCTGGTATGAAAAACTAACTGAGCATCTTCTGAAACTCAATTTCAAACATTTTGATCTTGATGATGCAACTTTATTTGTCAAGAAATTTGGCAAAACAGTTGTATATCTTGTGGTATATGTAGATGATCTTTTGATGATAGGGAACAACGAAAGCTACATTTCATCCATAAAGAAGGAATCGGGTAAAAGTTTTGAAATGACTGATTTGGGCTATGTTCATTACTATCTTGGCATTGAAGTAACCCAACATCCAAAGTCCATATTTCTTTCTCAAAAGAAATACATTGGAGATTTGTTGAACAAGTTTGGCATGACAGAGTGCAATCCTCTTACTACTCCAATGGAACAAAACTTAAAGCTCACATCTATTGAAGGAAAAGAATTTAAGGATGCAACAAAGTATAGATAGCTTGTAGGAAGTCTCAACCACCTAACTACTACCAGAGCAGAAATTTCGTTTGTTGTTGGAATCCTCTCCATGTTTATGCAAAAGCCTTGTGAGGGACATTGGTCTGCTACAAAAAAGGTTCTAAGGTACTTGAAGGGAACTGAAGACTTTGGAATCAAGTATACACAAGTAGATGACTTCAGCTTGATTGGATACTCTGATTTAGACTTCGATGGAGACAAGGAAACTGGAGTATCAACTTCAGGATATGCTATGAGTCTTGGATCAGGAGTTGTCTCCTAGAGATCACGCAAACAATCAGTTCCAACAGATTCCACAATAGAAGCAGAATACGTGGCAGCAGCTGAAGCAACAAAAGAAATTGTGTGGCTCAGGAAAATTCTTGAAGATTTGAAGGTAAAACAAGTACAATCAACTCCACTCATGATTGACAATACCTCTGCAATAAAGTTGGCCAACAACCCAAAGTTCCATGATCGAACAAAGCACATCAATACTAAATATCATATGATTCGACATCATGTTGAGGCCAAAACAATCCATCTCCATCATTGTTCCACAAATGAGCAAATTGTAGACATCTTCACCAAAGCGCTAGGAAGAGAAAAGCTTGAATGATTCAGAATGATGCTTGGACTCACCAACATCCCTTCAGATTAAGGGGGGGAATGTTGACAACTAATCCTTGTGATTGGGTAAATATATGTAAATAAATAAATGAGAAATGTGAACAGTCATCAGGAGATGAACTGAATAGTCTCTCCCTCATGTATATAACAGACCTACCTGATGGAATAGATAACACGAATCAATTTTTGCTTAATGGAGTTACTGCATGGCCTAACAAAGATGCTCTAAAAAATTCCTCTCTTTTTTAGAATGTTCCATGTCAAGATATTGTGTTTCCACTCTTGGATGATTATCAATCTTCTAATCTTGGTATACAATCCAACGAAATCAGTTATTTCGATCAACCCCCGTCCTTTGGCAATAATCATTCTAATGATGATGACTCTATTGTTTTATGTTGTGATGAATGCCCAAGAACATCACGTGATCTTTTGTTTTCCCATGAAAATTTTAGTTTCGGTCTAGAATCTAGTTTGGTCAAAGAATATGTTCATATCAAAACTTCCTCTTCACCTCACTATCCTTGTGTCCTACCGTTTACAACACATCTACTTGTGACAAAGATAGTTCCTGCTCTTTAGTTTCTTTATGTCATGACTTATCCCCTTGATTGACACAAGGCAGTGAGGCTGACCATGATGAAATTAAAAATAGTCAAATCATAGAGAACCCTTCCCACCCCTGATCATCTATTATCTTGCATGTGGAAAACTCCTCAAATCATTTTGGCCATGAGATCTTACCAATTCATTTATCCTTGAATTTGTGATGAGAAGAGTCTTCTAACTTGAGCAGTCTAGTTGTTGAAGTTGAAAAATCCAGTAAAATTTTTAATAGAGATGGCAGCTATCTGATGAGCATTGGTATTACTCAAACTATCAATAAAAGTTATCATGAAACCATGCATCATCTGGTCCAAGCTTAAAAATGTGATTCTATAATCCTAGGAAGTTCCAAGACCTGCCAGGGAGTCGAAGCAGTTCAACTTCCATTGATCATTATGTCAAGATCTCGCGACTTTAGTAAGCCCCCTGAACTAATTCAGATCTGGTTCCTCCTCCACAATCCATCTCTTTGCATGGTTTCACTCGATGTAAATTTCCTTGTGAAAAATGTTTGGTATTCCAGGTGCGACCTTTCCAATTTTCAAGATTTTACTTCCTACTAAGTTCAAGAATTTGTTAGAGTTCATTCATATTCATGCAAATCTCTCACATCAAACTTGGGTTGGGAATGTGCCTCTCTAATAGAGTCAGGGAATTTTGAAGTTGATCACTCCAAGAACTGTATCTTCTCAAAGGAATCATGCTTATCGAATTCATCCATTTCAAGTTGGCTCCTTGGTCTTCTTGCGAATTTTATGTTGCAAATTTATCCTCTCAACACACCAGAAATCCTCTTGAGTAATAATGAATGCACAAGTTTTCACACGAATCAAATACTTCTCCATTCACCATGCCGCAACTAGTCTCATGTATTTGAGGTGCTGGCATCCTTTTTAAACTCTTTTGATGACTACGATGCTTATACAATTTGTTGCCAGATGCAGGAAAATGGTCTGTCATATTTGGTTCGCAAGGAACCTGGTTTGATTGTTTAGAGCATTTGCGAGAATATTCAAATTGATTTTTCTTCATTTATTGCAAACTGGGAATTTGATGCTTTAGTCAGCTCACCTGACCATTTCTCTGTCTTTGGGGACTATCATTCAGCTTCTCCCATCAGCACATCCAATAAAAGTTATTTCACACTCCTTGATATTCATTGTTCAAGATCTCCCCATTCATATTTTTGTCAAGCAGGCAAGGAACCTTAGCCTTCGCTAATGGTTATGGTAGGTCACTATCTTCACATGAATGTTGAGAATAATCAGATCTATTTTCCCTTAATATATTCCCGTTGTGATCCCACTCCTCTAATTGAAAATTCGTGTTTTCCAATATTTCGTGGTTTTCAAGAGGGCCATTACAAATTTTACAATCCAATCATTGAATGGATGGAATAATATTATTGCTATAGGGATTAATGCCCAGGCGTTTGGTGATGTAGAAAACCATCAAGGATCTTTCCGAGATCCTCAGTAGATAGTTAGATTAGTTGCAGTTGTCACAAAGATACATGCATATCTATGTTTAACAAATGAATATCAAAGAGAGAAGGAATTATTACCTCAAATCTTAGTGTGGTGTTGTTGTAGAGTGCAATGTAGCTAGGTGGAAGACCCATCAGCTAGCTCCATATCAAAACCTACACATAACAAAGACAAGAATACTATTACAACATAAAACCTTGATAAACAAATGCATGAACATATAAAATATATCTAGTTGCATATAACTAAGCCACTCATGCTAAAATATATTGAATAAACATATAAACAAGTTATACTACCAACATCACAGAGTGGAAAACACAACTGCAGTTCTATATTGATGTAGAAAGTGTGCTTACAACCATCAGTTGCATCAACCTTCCCTTACCCCTCTAGCTCCTCTCTCTCTCTCTCCCTTCTTGACCTCTTCTGATTCCTTAGTTTGAGACTTTTCTTGAAAGTCAAATAGGCAATCCTTTCAAATGGTTCGACCTCTTTCGCAATGGCCCAAGACTTTTATATATAGCATGTACGGTTAGGGTTTCCAAGTCCTTCGTGAGTTCCATTAGGCAAAAGCAGTGATGTTTCCATGCCTGTTGGGCGCGGAATCCCCCAAGGGTAGTTTTGGGCCTAAAAGCCCATATTTTGGTCGAATTTTGTAATTGAAATGTAAAGACTCTGCATTTTGCGGTCGTGGAGTGCGTAGATGTTAAAGAGCCATAGGTTTTTCCACCCGTATTTTGGAAATTTAATGTCCACTATAGAAGATCTACCCATGGTCCGCGGACCATGGGATTGTATAAATAGAGTTAAGCTCTAGGTAGTTAAAAAAATGAATCAAGAAATGAAGATCGAACATGTATGAGAGATAGATTTGAAGTAGAAGTCTAAGTTTTGGGTTGTAACATAGGTAGAGGTTGTGTAGCTGAGTGCGTGGACCCCTACAGCTGAGTGTGCAGGGTAGGTTGAGTTTGTAATTGTCTGAAAGTATCAATAAAGAGAAGTATTCTACAATTTCTATGTCTTTCTTTCATGTTTATGCATCTGGTTATGTTTGGGTATGAATTTCACTTATAATGCTTATTTGATGCACGAATATATGTAATTGTGTTGGTTAAGTGAACGCAAGTAAGAACATTTGTTTACACGAAGGCAACTAAGATCTATAATAAGACAAGTAATATACTTACCGTAGTTTGGGAAATATCACAGTTTGCTGCCCTAGAAGTGCAAAAGTATATCAACCCCAGGTTAGGGCTACGCGAAAGCCGATAGTATCCTTTCGCGAAGGTACTAAAGGGTGGAACATAGGGCTAAGCAACCTGCGTGTAGGAAGGTATAGCTGGGATGAAACAACATCACAACCATCTCAAGGGTGCAGAAACTTGGTTCCAACATCTCCCCATACTGCTTCGGGTGAGACTTCAGTCTGCTCTCCATGGGGTGATGCCGAAAGGGCCAGTAGTGCAGGGATTTCTTTAGCTAACTAACACTGAACTTTGGTCAGGCACCCACAAGCCAACAATGCCTTAGTGCTCTTTCCCATTTGCATACTCCATTAGTAATTAGTAATTCCCCCAAACAGGTCGAGTTCTGATGTTTCCCTACTTTTATGAGCTGACATAGGAGAGAATCTAGGGATATTTTCTCAGTCAATTCGCTCCTTTGACCCATAGAAATTGATGTACGTTCACTAACATTCTTCCTGAGGTGACAAGTAGAGTTACCCTAGGCACTAACGTACCCTTAGGCTTGCTGAAAAGCTTTATAAATCAAGTTGATAGTGTCTACACGATGTTAGCTTGATAACTCGGCCTGTGAACTTGGTCAGTCCTTCAGTCATCATGTCTCTATACTTTGAGCTGATGAGGAGGTTATTTTCCTGTATAACAGATGCCCCCAAAAGTGTGAGATCAAAGGCTACAACGATGACTGAAATACTTTATATTTAACTGTCCTTTTCTTTGGAAAAAAGAGAGAGAGGATCAGAGCTTCAAGTGGTACAAGAAACCTGATACAACACATATATATAAAACAACTAAAATCATGTCCTGAGTTGGGCATTCACAAACTCAATAGCTATGTCAGAGTGATTTTCTGAGAAAGGAGATATGATGATGTTGGTTGCCGATAAGCACAATGTGGAACCTGTGTCATAATAGGATCATTTGAATAAGATGTTTCCAAAAAACAATAACTGTAACTTGGGAGAGGAAACAAGGTTGAGTGATGCAAGCCTCTACCCAAGGTATTGATTTCCTCCTCACCAAACAACATAGATCGATACATGTGAATATAGGCGTTGATTTTGAACATGCACGAAATCATCTAATTACCAGTCAATAATGGAGACCGTTAACAAATGTGAGGATGGCCACTGATAATGGTGATGGTCTCCAAGATGCACAGTACAATCTAGCGAGTGTGAAAAATGTTTTTCCCATCAAACACTCTTAGAATCCTTTAACCAAGAGCCAATAATGAAAACCCCTGATCAAACACAAGGTGACCAGCCACTGATCTCTACAAGTACCAATGCATTAAAGTATTTCTGGGTCTTCTTCCCAGATAAAGTGTTGAAGTCAATAGGAAGAGACCTATCAAAAGGTAGGCAATAAGGTTTCCTACATCAATCGACACGAAACAGGACAAGAATTATTGTTTTTTGAAGAATCTTTTGAGCATTGGGTCAAAGCAACAAAGGGCATGATGGTAAGATATGCTTGATTATTTGATGGAGGAAACAGAAGATAAAGGTTTTCCCTTGAACAATAGAAGGCATGACAACGGTTTTAACCATGCAGCACTAGACTCATGAACACTAAAGAGTGTTAGGATACAGAAATGCAAGAACATCAGGGTATATAGGCTAAACGGATTGTAAGATTCATATTGAGAGGACATCACAAGGAAGGTTTATCTGAGGTAGTGCGATGTTTAAGGGAGTGACTACTGCCAAAAAAAATATTTCAAAATACGCAACATAACGCAATTGTGTTGTCCACTTTCCCCATCTGATTAGTTTAGTGAGTCCAGACAGGTAAACTCATCAATCGTTCTGTTATCACTTAGAACCATAGTTCATGTATGTAATGTTGTCCACAAGTTTCATATAAAGGTTTTCAGTTTTGTGAATAGGTTTATATGTGTGTGTCACTTTGAAATTTGAATTTCAAAAGGTATTGATGTAAGTTCGTGTAAGAAAAAAATCGTTAGATACCCTCCATCATTGTCAGTTAAGACATGTCATGTCATGAGTACTTTGCGCAGTTTCGCAGCGCATGTTTGTTTGGTCAATTTAGCTGCGCAATGATGTTTCCGTCTTTTCGCAGCGTACTGTTTATCAGCCATTTCGTAGCGCGTCTTGTTAAATTTGAACTGTCCGCGCTACGAAATCGGGGTTTCAGGGTTTTTGTAGCGCTTGTTCTTGGAATGTCAAATCCGGGAGGGGTGAGTCATAGGTCCGTTCATGTTTGTCAGTTGATGTCATCTCCAGGTCATGATAAATCATCATTCCGCCATAAGGTCCAGAGTCATGCATATGAATGTCAGCTTAAGGGATTTTACGAGGTATGGTTATGTCATAATGTGTTTTCATAATGTGTAAACATGTTTGCTGTATGAGAAGCCCAAGTTCTTATTTAAAGGGATCATTGCAAGCGAGCCTGCACTCCAAAGTCGAGATTGTTTTCGCGCTGTAGCTGCCATTAGTTCCCTGTGTGAAAATATTCGAAGCAAGATGGAAAAGAGGGAACATCGATCCGGTAAGTGCTTGAGGACAGAGCCGGAGGGGCTTGATGTTACACTCAGGGATGAAGGTGTCGCAAGAGCCTTTCGAAATGCTGGTTGCTGGAGGTTCTGCGAGAAGTTGAAGGGAGGACATGCAGAGGTAACGAAGGCTTTCGCATTGAATTTTACTGGACTGAATTCAAAGGTGTCAATGTTAGAGTTTCCTGTGTCTCCTGAAGCTATTTCCACTGTCACTGAAATTCCGAGGGGAGGTCAAGAATGGTTCAAAAACTTTAAATTCGACATGAGTCCCTGTAAAGAATTTTTGAAGGAACCTTATGAAAATGAGGACCTCACCAAAGCGGTGCCAAGGAGTTACATAAAAGAACATTATGCTATGCTCCTCACATGCATCCAGAAATACCTAACATGGGAGGGAAGGTACAATAAAGTTTACTCCTACCACTTCAAACTTTTGTTGCATTTCACAGGTAAGGCTTCAATAGATATACCTTTCTATTTGTTCAGAAGCATTAGTAAAATGTGTGATAAAATCCAGTTAAAGAAAGATGGTTGTGAAACATCCTTGTTTCATCATGGTTTAGTAAAGTTGCTGGTGTTGGATGGTTTACAAAAGATTGGCAGAGATTGGGATTCATTTGTGTTTATGGCCGGCTTTCCAAGCAAAACAGGCCTCACTCCATTTCCTGTGAGGGAAAGGGAAGAAAGGAGTGAAGAACCCACTCTGGCTGAGCTTAGAAAAGAGGTGACAGACCAAAAGAAGCCTAAAACCAAATTAAGGAAATCAGAGAAGTCTGTGGCAGCAAAAGAGACACCTAAATCATCAGTAAAGGAAACTCCTAAGTCATCATCTAAGGAGACACCTCAGTCATCAAAGCAGAAGATCCATAAAAAGAAGGATGAAGCTAAACCAAGTGAAGTTGAAAAGATTTCAAGGGTGAAAACCAGAGGTCAGCTAAACAAGGAGAAGGGTAAGTCAATTACTGTGGAAGAAAGTCCTATTTCAAAAGGCAGTTTAAATGACTTACTTGAAGCCATTGAACTTGAGAAAGATCAGCCAATACAGATTGAACCAATAGAGTTTGAGCAAGATCACCCAGTGCAGCCAATGCATATTGACCTCACTCAATCTTCACCCGAAAGTACTAAAAAACCAAGAGCTTCAAAAAGATTGAAATTTGAAGAGCCTAGTAAAGAATATGCTTTCAAGCCACGTAGACCAGTCACAAGAAGACAAATGAAAGAAGTGGAGAAAGCGCAGAAAGAGAAGGCACCTTTAGAAGTGCCTAGTACAGATGTACTTGAGGTTTTGACCAGAACAGTTCAAGCAGCCAAAAGTAAAAACAAGGGTAATAGGGTTATCATCAGTTAAGGTGGAAATGTCATTGCTATCAAGCAATAAGCAGGAACAACACAAGAAGAAATACCTCAGATTAAAAATGTTTCTAAGGAAAGAGCAGTAAGATATGCAAATTATAAAAAGGCTGTAATAAAAGGCAGAACAAGTCTAATGAGCCAAACTGACTCAGTGTCTGATGCATATTTGTGGACAGTGCCAGCTCTGAAGCAGGCAAAAATCATGAAACAAATGAACACAAGCTTAAGAGCAGAAAACAAGGCTTTAAAAGAAGAAGTTAGCAGTTTAAAGAGGAAGCTAGGCAAACTAGCTGATTAATCCAAGGGGAAATTTACTTTTCAAGTTTTGATAAATTTTGGCTGTCATCATTTCGAAACTTTTTGGAGCCCTTACACCTGTACAAAATAGCTGAAGAAATCACGGAGTTAAGTCATCAGTGCTTTAAGATTCATATGCTTTGTTTTGATTACCTACAGCAGTTTCGTAGCGCGCTACGAAACTGCTGTAGATGACTGTTTATGTGAAAAAATGAAATTGATGCTGAGGTCAGCAAATCTTAAAAAGGGATGACTCGAGGCCAGCATGGAGATTATACAAAGCTATTCAGATATTCAAAAGGTGACAGGTGTGAGTATTTAAGGAAAAAGTGAAATTTTTGTCTTTTGTTAAAGTCTTCCTAAAGTTACTTTATAGCCGAATTATTAGGGTTCTGGTAGGGTTACCGAAATTTTGAGTGGTACACCTGTTCAGTTCACAAAGTGTCCAGATCATAAGGCATATTGAATTATGCGTGGTTATTAGAAGAATTAAATGGCTTGGAGCATAGTCTTTTAATGCATGAAGACTAATGGGAGGCAGAGACCGTGAAAATAGGGCACAGATCCTTATCAGTTGATGAGTCATCCACATATCAAGTATCCGAAGCTGCTCATTCAGTGAATGTTCCTCCAGCATGTCTTGGCTATTACTGAAGTGATACAGGTGTCAAATTTCAAGAAAGCATCAATGCACACGAGGAGATAGACTTAGAGTTTCAATGGGAATGGGACTCTATGTTTTCACAGCGCAATACCTTTGTAATTAATTAGTTTGTTTAGATATGGATAAGGCAATTAATGATAGGATTTCGAGCTCCCTTCATGCTTGTTGAGGAGTATCAAGTAGTTGTATTTTTGGTTTTCCTATATATAGAAATGACTTTGATGTAAAAAAGGTTGGAGATTTTATACAAAAACAGAGTTTATTTGGGCCAATGTAAAGACTTATTACAGTAATAGTAAAACAGTGGTTGTTTCTTCTCAAGATTCTCAATGGATTATATTGTTCAAATGAGATAGTGTTTTATTTTCTTAATGTTCTTTTACAGCCTTGTTATAGCACAATCACTCAGAATTCATATCTTATGCTCTGACTTCCTGTGTGTTTGGCAAGCTGTGGTTTTTGTGAAGTATGTTTGAACATTTAATGCAAAGAGCCTTGACTTCCATGAAATGACTGTGCTTTTGTTTACTAAAGGTGTGAGACTCCATAGCCCAATGAAGACTAATTTGATATGTGTTCAACCAGCTTTGTTTTCATGAATGTGTGAAGAGTTAGACATTTGTTGTTGTGATTGATTTTTATCAAAAGTCTGTGAGAGAGCCCTCTCTAACCAAAGAGGCTAATCTTTGGTCTAAAGTCTGGTTGAAAGAGTTACATGAAATCTTGCTTGGCTGCAGCCCTTAGTACTGATTTTGTGATAACACGTTCCATGTTTTAAGAGTCTGAAAAGAACCTTAAAAAGAGTGATTGTATGCCCTATCTAATTAGTTTAATGAGTCCAGACAAGCAAGCTCGTCGATCTTTTCATGTTTTAAGAATCTGAAAAGGATTGTAAAAAGAGCGACTCTATTCGCTATCTGATTAGTTTAATGAGTCCAGACAGGCAAACTCGTCGATCTTTTCATATTTTAAGAGTCTAAAAAGGATTGTAAAAAGAGTGACTCTATTCATCATCTGTGTAATTTAATGAGTCCAGACGAGACAACTTAGTGGCCTTTTCATATTTTGAGAGTCTGAAAAGATTGTAAAAAATGAATCTAAGGTGGTCCCTTTGTCATAGTTGTTAATCGGGTGTGACAAAATTTTAATAGTATACCTGGAATGGTTCCTTTTCCTTAAGTTAATCTACTGAGTCCACATAAAGGGAAACCTATGCTCAATAGAAGTTTTCCTCATTTTGTTATGAGTACGAGCAAACTAAGTAAACTTGATTTTCATCTTGAAATTTTAATGAGTCACACGACAACAAACTCAATAACTTCATCAAATTTTAATGAGTCAAATGAAGAAAACTCGAGGTATATTTTTCAATTTAGTGAGGGAGGAAAAAGAGGTAAAATAACTACTTATTCCTTCTTCGTAGATTTACCGAGCCAGAAGGAGGGAAAAACTCGGGGATTTTTTTATTTAAGAGCAAGAAATAGTCCCAAAAAAGAAAGCGCTCATATCGTTGTCGTAAATTTTTAACGAGCCCAATGACGAAAACTCTGGGTTTTTTCGATTTAACGAGCGAGAAAATTTCCTAAAAATAATGATGAGAGCTTCTTCATAAGTTTTTAACTAGCCTCAAGAAGGAACTCGGGATTTTTTCGATTTTATGAGTGAGAAAAAAGTCCCAAAAAAGAATGCTCAATCAATCTTTTTTACTTTAGTGAGCTAGAAAAGAGGGAAAAAGAGTTGCTCGGACCATCGTCGTAAGTGTTTAATGAGCCCGATGATGAGAAACTCGAGGATTTTTCATTTTTACAGTGAGAAAACATCCCATAAAATAAAGCGCTCATAGAGAATCACACATGGTCATTTCTGTCATTAAATCTTGAAAATTCTTTGATCAAAACATGAGCAATTTCTGCCAATCTGGGGTCCGTATGATTATTATCATTGGAAATTGACTAATTCTACTTCAATAACTTAAATTAAGATAATTCATGTCTCCATAGTGACTATAAGGGAGTTCTTGAGCCTCCACTTTCACCATTTGCATCATTTGAGAGCTGTGGGAGTGTTTTGGAGCTAAAGAGGAGTAGATTTTCCACCAACGATTGTGGGAGATCTGAGCGACCATTCGACGTGTCGTTAGTCTCATGTAGATGAAAAAACCATGATATTGCATTATTGAACCTCTTTTATCATCTTTTGGGGTGATTTTTTGGATAACTGGGGAGCCCTAGCTCATTAATTGCACCTAAAGCCCTCTACTAGGCCTATAGGGAGCGTCAAACACCCTTTACGACTTGGTGGAGGGCGTTAATCCTCCTTGTATGTCACTAGGGGGGTGTTAATGCATGAGGGAACACCCCAAAACCCCAAGAAGTGATTTAATAAGCATTTTTGCCCCATTTGCACTTATTTTTGGGTTTATCTGTGCAAGTTTTGAGCCATTGTGACTAGCCTATGGAGAGAACGGGCCCATGACCAACAAGAATTGCTAATGCGAAATGATCCTGCTTGCATACTTGCATTGCATCACTATGGCTTGATGAAGTATGCTAAGTTTGAATTGATGAAAGGTTAGGAGGACCTTTTGAGCTGGATTATTCAGCGCTGGGATGAACACGAGCAGGTGTTCAGGATTGGGGATCATGAGTTGGCCATTAACCGAGATAATATATATTTCTTGACCAGTTTGTCATGCAGAGGAGCATGGGAAAACCTGACCGGGGGTAGACATGATTCTTGATCCACCCTAGAGCTGGTTCAATATTACTGTATCCCTAAGAGTGGACTCGTAAGCAACAGAGTCCCTATAAAGAGGATTAGGTCCAGATCTATGAGGGCCATTTTATGGTTGATTGTGTGTTTGGCGGGGTCGAAGAGTCCCCACATTGCAACAAAGGCCTAACTATTGCTTGCAGTTGATTGTGTCTAGCCACATATTCAACTGGTGTGAGGCAGTGCTTCGTCAGTTGAAGGCAGAATTGACCACATGGAAGACTCAAACCCAACATAGTTTTACGTATGGCACTCTCATTGTCTCATTCATACTTGAGAAGGTAACTGTTATGTGCTCGCGGATGAGCATAGGTCCCCTTGATCCGAGGGAGCCTAGACAGGGGTGAAGGGCATCACTTGATCCTCACACAAGAGGTGGACCAGTACTTAAAGCATTTTTAATCTTTTGAATGTTTATGTTACGTTTTTGTTGATTTTATGGGTGAACAAGTACTAACATGAAGCCTTTTTGCTTGACACAGATGTGGCATTGGTACGACTTGCAGGCGAACCTCAGCAAGTGAGGTGAGGAGGCAAACTACCTGATGGGGGGGTTGATGCTGACAATCTTCATGAGGTTCTGAGCAACCTAGAGTACTTGAGCATGGGTGTGCCCCCCCTTCCTATGAGAGAGATCCCTGCTCATATGTAGCGGCACACAATCGATGTGCCTGAGTGGTTTCTAGTTCCTCTTCAGAGGATAGCTAGAGGAGTGTTATCATTTCATTAGAAGTAGGCTCTATTAGCAGGCGCTTTGGTATAGCCAGCGGATGTTTATAACTAGGCTTAGTAGCAATTTTGTACTTAAAACACCCATGTTTTGGGAATATTTTGATGTAAAGGGCTAGATTCGATATATCTATCTACAGATATTTTGGTATTTTATGATGTAAAAGGTTTTTAAGTGTTTTTGTAAATTTTTAACTGTGTAAATATTTACTTTCATACATGTATCTATAGTGAATGAGACAAATGCCAATCTAACACAGTTTTCCAATGAATCAACAACTATGTTAAATTCTCTAGGAATGTGTTCATATGTGATAACCTCAAATTGATGTTCCAAGGGTTGTACCATTAAATAATGACGTGACAAGATTGGATTATGAACATGATAATGATTTTTCAATTGCGTAACAACAAGCTGAGAGTCTAACCTGACCACCAGATTGGAGATGTCCCTTGATGACGCTTCAGTGAGAAGTGAAATTACAGACATGTACTCAGCAATATTGTTGGTGGCAATACCAAGAAAGACTCCCCCGGAACAAAATAGTTCTGACTTAGGTGTGTAAATGACCCAAGTAGTTAATGCAATGTGACATGTGTGACAACTAGCACCATTCGTGTATCCTACATATGTTAAGGGTAATGAAGGCATCTGCATTACGAGAAATATGTATGAGACAAATACTTCAATAAATACCAAAAAATCAAATCACATCAAAAAGAATAAAAACTTATAAATGCATAAAATTGCAAATCACATGCCTAGGGCAGTACTAGCCATAATAATTTTTCAGATAGAGCCCATTTCAGGGCTCAGCGAGTAGGAATCCTTCCCAGTCCTAAAGTTCATATTCCCCTTTTGAGAGTGCTTTCTTGACGACATAAGGACCGAGCCATAAGGGTTGAAGTGTCCCTGCCCCCAAGAGGTCATGTTTTTGGCCATAGAGTAAAACAAGATCTCCCTCTTGGTAAGAATGAAGCTTGACCTTTTTGTTATACTGGGCTTTGACCCGTCACTTGTGGGCTTCAAGTGCTAATTCAACATCTCGACGGGTTTCATCTAGTTGATTTAGGTATAGCTGGCTCTTTTCTTCGATAGTAGTGTCAGGAAAGAGTTCAACGATGATTTGTAAGGAAGGAATCTAACACTTAATTGGTAAAACTGCTTCCAGGCCATAAACGAGTTGAAAAGGTGTGAAGCTAGTAGCAGTTTTAACTGAAGTTTGGTATGCCCATAGCGTAGGATATAACATTTGATGCCAGTAGGTTTTATGATTCAATACTAACCTACAGATCATGGCTTTTAAGATGCCATTGACAGCCTCTACTTGACCATTAACTTGGGGGTAATAGGAGGATGATTGATCCTGGTGAAAACTGAGCAGCGATGTTAAGTCAGACATCTTGTGATATCTGAAAATGAGACCCATGGTCTGTAATGATCATGTGGGGCACACCAAAGTGATCGATGACCTGATTAAACAAGAATAACGTTGTGGTTTCTCCATCGGCCAATAAGGTAGGAAGGGCTTCGACCCATTTCGTGAAATAGTTGACAACTACTATAATATAGTTGTGTCCAACATAGGAAACGGGGCTGCAAGTTACAAAGCCTATCCCCCGTTTGGGAAAGGGGCAGACAGAGATAACCGAGTGTAGTAGGTCCACAGGAGCATGCATTTTATTTGTAAACACTTGACAAGGATTTCACTATTGGATAGCCTTGATGCAATCTTTGAACAAGGTTGGCCAGTAGTAGCCTACACACAAATTTTTTTGAGCAATGGATATGCCAGAAAGATGACCACCACATGCCCCAACATGGCAGTCATCTAAAATGTGTTCTACCTCGTCATGAGTGAGGTAACATCGAAGAACTGTATTAGCACCATGACAATATAACATATCATTAAGCACTAAATAGTGTCGCACTTGGTGGCAGATGTGACGACGATCACCTGATGATAGCTCAGGGCGGAAACGTTGTGCTTAGAGGTAGACAAGAATGTCAGCATACCAAGTGTCAGTAGTGTCAATAAGATAGACAACTTCATCCGGAATAGGATCGTGGGCTATCTCGTTAGGATCGACAATGGGAAGATCCGACAAAAGTTCAACGAATACTAAGGATTTTTTTGCCTTGGCAGCAGTGAAAACCAAATCAAATTGTTGGAGGATCATGATCCATTTGGAATATTTCCCTTCAATGACTTCATGAGACAAAATGTGTCTCATGGGATTCGCCAAGGTGATGACAGTAGTCTGTCGCAGCAGTATGTAATGTCAGAAGCGGTTGACAGCAAAGACAACTGCCAAGGACAGTTTTTCCACGTGAATATCTGAGTTCGGGCCCAGCCAGGCCTTTCAATAGATAATATATCACATGCTCACTCATGTCATTGTGAGTTTGAACCAAGACCATGCCTAGAGAGGATAGCGAGGCTGCCAAGTATAGAAGAAATTCGTGCCCATAGTTGGGAGCGCTAAAGAGTGGGGCTGATATAAGCACCTTTTTCAAGGCATCAAATGATCGTTGATCTTGATCATCCCATAGATACGACACTCGCTTCTTAAGTAGGCACATAAATCCTTTCATTAACTCAGCATAGTTTATGATGAACTGTCGTAAGAAGTTTGCATTCCCTTGCAAACGTTGGAGCTACAGAATGGATTGTAATTTGAGAAATTGAGTAATTACATTTACCTTATTGGGATCAACCCTAATCCCATACTTGGAGACAATGAATCCAGGTAAGCGTCTAGACTTGACAAAGAAAACACATTTATGTGGATTCAGACGTATGTTATAAAAATGGCACCTAAGAAAGATAGATCTTAAATGATCTAGGTGTTGTGCTCACTTCTTGGAATAGGCTGGAAGGTCATCCAAGTAAGCTTGAACGATATGTTTGATATCATGAAATGTGTAGTCCATGGCCCTTTGAAATGTTACTCTAGCATTCTTTAAACTGAATGGAATTTTTCGATAGGAAAAGATTCCCCATGGCCAAACGAAGGTGGGCTTGTGCTGGTCTTTTGGTTTTATAGAAATCTAGTTATAACCTAAGAAACCATCAATGAATGAGAATGATTCACAACTGACACAGTCATCGATGATTTGGTCGATCAATGATGTCGGATAATTTTCCTTTGGACATGCAACGTTGAAGTCTCGATAGTCAACACATACGCGGATGGTTCCTTGTCTCTTATAGAAAGGAACTAGATTAAAACCCTTTCTGTTAAGGGAATGGGATAGAGGAAACCAACGCGTAACAACTTTTCAACCTCAATCTTGATGGCTACTGTTTTGCAGGGGTGGACTGGTCGAATCCTTTGATGGATAGGTTTAGCATTGTCGTATATCTTTATCTCATGCTCAATGATAGAAGGATATATGTCGGGAATTTCATCATAAGACTAAGAGAATACATCGCAGAATTCCTTAAAAAGGCATGTGAAGCTTGCAATTTCCTCAAGATTGCAATCTGCTCCAACATGGATGTTTTCTACGATGCCTGTTGTGACAGAAATATTGATGAGCAATTTCTTTGAAATATTACCCATGTTTCCTTTCGAGTCCAAAGTTTGGATAGTCGTATAAGGTGAGGAAATTATTTCAAGTGCGTCAGATGATAGGATTTGAAGATGCAACATGTCTGAATTAGATATCGAAACATGATGGTGCGAGTCCTCCCAAGGTCTCTCTTATAAACTCATCATCTATCTAATAGATTCATCTGTAGGTAGGACTTTATTGAGGGGATTGAAAGAAGGAGCAATTATGGGAGGGACAGTGGTTTTGTTGGCCGTGACCAAAGTGACCGAACACTCGGATGCAGATTGAATGCCATGGTAGGCCAATTCAGCTAGTGACAATAGCATTTTTTCTTCGTAAGTGTCAAGGTCTGAAGGGGTTGATAGGATCAAAGGATCGGTTGGTTCGTGAGGAATGGATGAAACCATATTGACTGTCTATGGAACCGATGATGGTAGAAGAGGGAAACAACCCATCAGGGAAGAGCCCTTCAATAGAGTGGTACTAATACTGACGTAAGAGTCAGGTACACCACCCAATTAGGGTACAAAGCTGTTGAGTAACAGGGAATAATTAGGGGTGCAAAATGATAGCTGGTCCACTATTACTATCTTTCCATCCAATGTAAATAGGATGATGTGAAAGAGAGTAGACACAATGGCAGTCATGGTGTAAGTCCATTTGCAACCCAACAAGAGATTATAGTTGAGCTTTCTATCTACAATTTTGATGTCCAGTGTTACCATTTTCCCATTCAAGGTGATGGGGTAGCTAGCTAGGTAACCTTTTGGGATGAAAGTGTAGCCGTTGAAAGCTTTAAGGGAATTTGATGGCAGGGATATAGTTGGAGAACCCAAAGCGAGCCAACATGAAGCCAACATTACGCAGGTTGAAGCGCCCTCGTTAATAACATTTCTATGTATTCCTTTTCCTTTTGAAAATATTTTCACCTGAAATGCAAGATGGTTTGAAAGGGGAGGTTTACATTTTTTCCATGTCGAAAATTGCAAGCATGGAATCTTGAGGGTCGATAAAACCAATAGCCAAAACTAGATCTTTCCTTTGTGTTGGACAAGTTTGTAATACCTTGAACGCTGATATGGCCAATGGCACTTGCACCAAATCCTCTACAATACTATAGTTTTGGGTAGCACGTGCAAATGTATTATGCATTGTGTGACAAAGTTCCCCTTTAGGGGGTGAATCACAAGATCAACATCCGACCTTTCAATATGAAGATCGTTAGGTGACGTTGGGTTTTGACTTGAGGAGGGTTCCTCTACATGAGTGACTGGAGCTCCATAAGATTTGGCTCAGGTTTGTAGATATACCGTTTCCAAGGTGTAAACGATAGCTGGTCCTTCACTAGTTGAAGGATGTTATGAACCGCCATTGCCCCCTTATGGGAGTTGGGGTTGGTTTGCAATAAGGTGCTGCTACTGCTGAGCGGGGAAAGGATTATTCAGGACAGTAGGGGTCCTTCCAGTGTCCTTTTTAGTAATGAAATATGTGCATTCCTGAAGATGCAGACATCGATAGGTCATGTGGTCTTCAACACAGATTTTGAAAGGGAATCTGGCAGGTTTATCCTTTCCATTGTTAGAGGGCGCAACAACCTTTTTCTTTGGGTTGTGCTACTTTGTTGACTGCTCTTCAAAAGGAGCAATATTTTTCTTATTCTTCTTATTCTTACCATTGGGATTTTGTGTAGACTGCACAGAGTTTATCGCAATGGTAGGAAGAGTAGTCAATTTGGCAGAGGGGTCAACTAAAATATGGGCAATTTGACCGCTAAGTTGTTTTACAACATCCCTAGACATTGTGTCAATAATCCCATCAGCATGCGCTCTGGGTTGCTAACTAGCGGGAGCATTGGAGTTTCGAGGGGCATTGGGAATGACATCATATAAAGTGCCATACTGTTGGAAATAATACTGAGAGTGGGGGTGAATCAGTATTATCAAATCAATAAAACTTTTTCATTTCCATACTTTAGATACATATATGCTACTTCAATTAATGGAACCCGCGTGTATATGCAACTGTGTCTAATGCAACTAGCGTATATCCAGAATACTTGTGATTCAGTTAATCCATTAAATGTTTATCTTTAGTTAGTGCATTAGAACTTCATTAACCATATGAACAGTAAGAAGGTGCAGTAAAACAAAACATATCATCACACACAAGAAGCACACATGAACACCATGATATAAGGTGGAAAGCCAATGTGGCTGAAAACCACCTGCTGCAAGTTGTCTCTATCTTCTTTTACTAAGAAACTTTTTACAATAGTTTTGTACTGCCGCAGTCTTATACCAGTACGTAGGCTTCTACTTGCAGAAGGCTACAACCTTCTCTCGTTCTCTAGACTCTCCTAGAAGGGAGCTACAACAACCTTAGCTCTTGTACTAGCCGATCCATTTACTAGTACGTAGGTGCTGGCCTACTGAAATGCTCCAATCTTTACTCGTTTTCTAGCTGCTACTAGAAGGGAGCTACCACCCCCTCAGCTCTTGTACTAGCTGATGTACTAGTACATAGGTGCCAACCTACAGAAGGCTAAAGCCTTCTCTTTCTTCCTCCAGGTACCACGTTTCATAAATTTTCAGACTAGATACTCCTGAAGCACATCACAATAATCTGAAGTCCACGTTTCATCCAATTTCATACTAGACCCATCAAAATCATTGAAGCACAAAATCAATCAATACTAGCATCATCAATCTCTGAATCACTGAAACACTAAAACCCTGTCAAAAACATAGTCACCAGAACACAGAACAAACAACAGAACTCTGCAACAATAACCAGATCCAACTACAACTTCAAATATCATATATCATAATGTATACGCTACTATGACGAACCAAACCCGCGTACATACGCGCTTTCACCAAAGCCAACCCATGTATAGATCTATAAATATTCAATCATGACTTGCATCTTTTTCAAACTTAAGTTATACCCAGTTCAGAACATTACATGCGTCAGTATACAGATCTAGAATAAGCATAATCAACCATATACAGATAGTTCATTTCAAACCATTTGATCCCGATCTATCCTTATATCTTGTTCTCCATCAACCAGTGAGATTCCTCCTTAGCTCAGATCAAGCAATGCATCATAAACCCATAACCTACATACTGGATCTCATACTTCATTAGATATTCAAGACTTTGTCAATGCTTTTGCCTAATGATCTTCTTCTCCTTTTATAGTCTTAGGCCTTACTCAATACCATGGTCTAAAACCATAGGTTCAAATACCAAGGACTAAATACCATGGACCAAAAATAAGTTCTCCCACATGTACGAGCTTTTCCTTGCGTGAAAGTGCGTGTATACGCATCCGCGTCTTTCGAGCATCTAACCCACGTGTATAGCGGCTTCATCAAGGTTAACCTTTGTATATATCTTTTTCTTTCATTTTTGTAGTCTGATCATCAATTCTTTGCTACTGACCTGCTACACTATAATCTGTCATCTTTGTGAGTTGCCATCAAGGACAACACTTGTCTCATAATGCCAACAATCTCCCCCTTTGGACTTGATGGCAAAGCTATCTTGTCATACTGAGAACTATCATCCTGTCACATCTGATATCTCTTCTATAGAACCATCTAGTTATATATTGTTCTTCTATGGGTATGTTGCCATCAAGTACAACACATGCATCATAATGCCAACAATCTCCCCCTTTGGACTTGATGGCAACAACACGAAATCACTCTCCCCCTTTGACATCAAGGGCAAAGGGTGGACCAAGATATTCTCTTTCCTTGATAAACATTCTGTTGTCCATACTCCCCCTAAGTACCTGCTGAAATCTCTAAATGTGCTCCCCCTTTGTATATGCCAAGGTGTACCAATCTGTCCATGCTCCCTCTAAGTACATGCTGAAAGCTCTGCTCTTGCTGAAGTGTGTTGTTCATGCTCCCCCTGACTGTAAGCAAGGTCTGCAAAAAGATGTTCTACAAGAAAGAACATGACTCTATACATCATAAGTGACCTTCCTAGCACCAAAGACTCATACATACATCCATCTCCCAACCAAGTGGGGATATACCAGAATTGACTCATCTACCCAACCAAGTGGGGATACACCAGAAGTTTACATATGAAAAATAAGTACATTACATTATTCATGCCAGGCATAGTGGGGAAACCAACATAGGCCATTACATGACCTTGATAAAACAATTCTATGAGAGTCATCAGCAGCATCTGTCAATCATCATTCAGATCAGCAACCATTTTCTCCTTCTGCACCTATTCCACCTGAAATCAAACCAACATATACGCGACTGTATCCACAGAAACATGCGTATATACATGGATGTTCTTCATAAAACTCGTGTACAACCACTTCCAGATCAGCAACCTGTAAATGACCTGTAACAAGGTATGTCTGCATATAGATATCAACTCATCCTTTTGAACATCATCACAAAATTATTCACATTATATCATATGTGAAAAACACCATATTCATCTCATCATCATCAAGATCTGCATGATCTTATATACCATCCATGTAACATTACACGGGAATATCCCTTATCTGACAATCATCAATCAACATACGTGAGTATCAACCAATCATCTTATAGGTAAAAACTCATCATCATCATATCTCCAACAATGCAACTCCATGTATCCAACACTATGTATCTAGAGCTCAAGACTTCTTGATATCATCAACAGCCACAATCCTCATCCATGTGAGTGCCAAGAACTATAGGAATCCCGCATCATAATTGTATTATATGATCTTTATGCATATGACGACAGTAGCATATGAGTGGCCCATCACCAAGTACTTTGTACTTCTCCTTATTCTTATGAAGATCACCATGTAAGCACCATATACGCATCATCAAGGAATCAACCAAAAATCTAAATTAAACACCAACTATGTAACCCCAAGAATCATATGAGATGGACAAATCATAACCATATCATAGCAAGATATATCCTTTAGCCATACGAGCATCATCACCAAGGACTACTAACCATAATGCCAACAATGCATTATTAAAAGTATATGCTCCCCCTGAACCTGTGCCATCTATTCACTGTCAGATCTGATCATGCATATATCAGCAAGAAGTATCAAGGCATCATCATCATGAAACACTTTAAAACATCTTACAAGTATCAAGACATTTCCACACATCATCAGCAGATTGTAACCATTATGGACTGAATCATATCAAACCCTTTCTCCTGAGCATGTCCCACTGCTTTTCCTCAAACTATCATATACACGACTGTGCAGTCACTAACTCGCGTATATACGCGACTTCCCTTTATGCAACTTGCATATGAGATTTAGGACACTGAAGTTTTACACTTTCAGCTCCCTCTGAGTCTGTCATGTCTGTATATTGTGTTGTGCCACATCTTTCTGACTGTACTTCCTTCTTCTTCCATATCTTCAAGTGCGATGATGTTTTCTCCTTTTGGTGTGGTGCCCGTACCTTGTTCCTACATTCCTTTGCTATATGTCCAAGCTTGTTACATGCATAACATCTTAAATGTTTGATATTCCTCCTGTAGCAATCAACAGCTTTGTGACCAAACATATTGCAAGAAAAACAATATCCTTGAAAGTACCTGGAATGTGATGATCTTTCTGTGTGATGATCTTGAACCATTCTTCTTCTGGATCGGGCTGCAACATGTCCAAGATTATGACATACATAACATTCAACATTATTAATCGGAGGAGTAAAAGATTTTCTTTGAAGAATTTCTTTCCCTGGTTGTTGATGGGGTTGACCTCTCATCTCCTTCTTGAGCATTTTAGATTTTGCATGAGATTCCCTTGTCTTATTTGTAAACTAGATTCTCCTTCAACGGATTCATGAAAACCAAGACCAGTTTTGATAGCAGGAGACCTTTGACTACTAAGAATATCATCCAAGATCTTAGTACTATCTTGAAATCGTAAGAGCTTATCTTTTTCTTCTAATTTATCTTTTAGAATATTTACCTCAACCTGATGTTGCTCTTCCTTTTCAAGATACTGCTTCTTCATGTTTTCTTCAGCTTTTCTTCCTTCTTCCAACTGATGTCTTAATTCAAGAACTTCATTTTCTTGTTCTTCAAGAGCTTGGAGTAGTTCTTTATTCTGATCCTTTGATTCTTCAAGATCTTTCTTTAGCGAGAGGATCGTAGCTTCAAGCCTTTCATAGTAACCGGATCTATCTCTGAGTTTCTTTATTATTGTGCTCCTTTCATTCACTTCATCCTGCAACTTTTGACATTGATCTTCCTTTTCCCTGAACAGCTTCCTTACCTTGTTACTTTCCTCTAGTTGAGCTTTTAGTTTGGTAGCTTCTTCTTTGAAGGCACATTCCCTTTTGTTTAATAGATCTTGTTGGTCTCTAATTTTGTCTGTAAGCCTTTTAAATACTACCTCTATTCGATATCTTTCTTGCTCACCCATAAGAGAAAATTCAGTTGTTTCGTTATCGCTTTCATCGTCTTCAAATGGATAAATAGATGTATCACCAGAGGATAACAAATTCATACCTGATAGATCTTGTTCATCTTCATTCTGAAGTGATTCTGAATCTGGAGTGCTTCTTCCACATATTCCCCAATCTATGCTCCCACTGTCATAGTTCTTCTGAGATGTCTTCTTCTTCTTAGGTGCTTTCTTCTTAAGTTTATTTCCCATTGATCTATGGATCTCCTTCAAGTGATCAAGCTTCTACCAAAGGACCTGCTCTGGTACCAATTGTTGGAAATAATACTAAGAGGGGGGGTGAATCAGTATTATCAAATCAATAAAACTTTTTCATTTCCATACTTTAGATACATATACGTTACTTCAGTTAATGGAACCCGCGTGTATATGCAACTGTGTCTAATGCAACTAGCGTATATCCAGAATACTTGTGATTCAATTAATCCATTAAATTTTGATCTTTAGTTACTGCATCAGAACTTCATTAACCATATGAACAGTAAGCAGGTGCATTAAAACAGAACAGATCATCACACACAAGAAGCACACATGAACACCATGATATAAGGTGGAAACCCAATGTGGGTGAAAACCACCTGTTGCAAGTTGTCTCTATCTTCTTTTACTAAGAAACTTTTTACAATAGTTCTGTACTGGTGCAGTCTTATACCAGTATGCAGGCTTCTACCTGTAGAAGGCTACAACCTTCTCTCATTCTCCAAACTCTCCTGGAAGGGAGCTACAACCCCCTTAGCTCTTGTACTAGCTGATCCATTTACTAGTACGTAGGTGCCGACCTACTAAAATGCTCCAATATTTACTCGTTTTCCAGCTGCTACTGGAAGGGAGCTACCACCTCCTTCGCTCTTGTACTAGCTGATGTACTAGTATGTAGGTGCCGACCTACAGAAGGCTACAACCTTCTCTTTCTTCCTCTAGGTACCACATTTTATAAATTTTTAGACTGGATACTCCTGAAGCACAACACAATAATCTGAAGGCCACGTTTCATCCAATTTTCATACTGGACCCATCAATATCATTGAAGCACAAAATCAATCAATACTAGCATCATCAATCTTTGAATCACTGAAACACTGAAACCCTGTCAACAACACAGTCACCAGAACACAAAACAAACAACAGAACTCTGCAACAATAACCAGATCCAACTGCAACTTCAAATATCATATATCATAATGTATACGCTACTATGACGAACCAAGCCCGCATACATACGCGCTTTCACCAAAGCCAACCCGTGTCTAGATCTATAAATATTCAGTCACGACTTGCAGCTATTTCAAACTTAAGTTATACCCAGTTCAGAACATTACATGCGTCAGTATACAGATCTAGAATAAGCATAATCAACCATATAGACATAGTTCATTTCAAACCATTTGATCCCGATATATCCTTAGATCTTGTTCTCCATCAACTGGTGAGATTCCTCCTTATCTCAAATCAAGCAATGCATCATAAACCCATAACCTGCATACTGGATCTCATACTTCATCAGATATTCAAGAGTTTCTCAATGCAGTTGCCTAATGATCTTCTTCTCCTTTTATAGTCTTAGGCCTTACTCAAATCCATGGTCCAAAACCATAGGTTCAAATACCGAGGACTAAATACCATGGAGCAAAATAATTTCTCCACATGTACACACTTTTCCTTGTGTGAAAGTGTGTGTATATACATATGTGTCTTTCAAACATCTAACCAGCGTGTATACGCGGCTTCGTCAAGGTGAACCTGCATATATATCTTATTCTTTCATTTTTGTAGTCTGATCATCAATTCTTTGCTACTGACTTGCTGCACTATAATCTGTCATCTTTGTGAGTTTCCATCAAGGACAACATGTGTCTCATAATGCCACAATCCCCCCCTTTGGACTTGATGGCAAAGCTAACTTGTCATACTGAGAACTATCATCCTGTCACATCTGATATCTCTTCTGTAGAACCATCTAGTTATATATTGTTCTTCTATGGGTGGGTTGTATTCAAGTACAACACATGCATCATAATTCCAACACATACTGCAAATATATCAAATCTAATTGTTGGGCACAACGAATGGATTGGTCTTATGTTACCGCACCACCTAAGGTGATATATTTAGTGATTTGGGAGAGTACAGACTTGTAGAACCAATCTGTGAATAGACAGACTGGGAGGGGAGCTTTGACTAACCTCTACCTATGTCTCCATTCATGTACATGATCAGATATGTGGGTGGTGGTATCCTAACGTAATGAAGTGAGGAGTTCCATCCTAGTTTCATAGTGGATGGGTAGTTGGAAGTGCTTTAAGAATTCCGTCACTAAAGCACCAAAGGTATTGACTGATGCATGTGGTAACTCGATGTACCACTTGGCTACATTTCCAGTAAGGGTGCAGGGAAAGAGATGTAGGAAGATACTATCATCCACTATGGAGTTAGAAACAAACCATAGATGATAGGTGGTTATGTGTGTACCCAGATCCTCCCCTTGTTTCCCTTCGAGCTTTGGGATCTCTGTTGGTATATTATGTGGGATTGGCGGCCAAAGTAAGTTATGATAGATGGGTTCATTTGTAAGTTTGTACAAGTTGGGGATATCAAGCATTGCCAAGAAAGGCAAGGTGTTTGATTCAACTGAATCAGACCAAGGTGATAACAAATGACTTGAGGATCCTTGTGGTCCTCCCATTGTGTTGTTTCCGATATTATACTTAGGTTGCATGGTATAGTAAGTGCCTTGGGGTATGGTATTGTATTGTGGGTTTCCATAGGGATTGTTAGGCTAGGGCATAGAAGTGGCCCAAGGATAAGGAGTGCCCCCTTGACTCATTTGAGTTTGTGAGTAGGGTGCCCCTATGGATTGATTGGGACCTTATTGAGGGTTCACACTCACCACATAACTAACCATAGGTCCTTAACTGACATAAGGAGGGTTCATGTCAATCAATGACTAACCATGCATACCTGAAAACGGGGGGGAACTGTTATGCTCTCGATCGGTATATGCATATTGGGAACAATGCCCCTAGATACTTGAATTAGGGGGTTAGAGCTATACAATAGATTCCAACCATATTTTTGGTTGAAGGGACTTGTGCTAACCATGCTATATTGAGCATTATAAGGAGCGCTATATATAGAACTTGTTGAAGGTCCAGGGGTTGACACAAAAGGGGCGGAACCTGGAATGTACCGAGTTCCACTCGTGGAGGGTGTCACAATAGGGTTTGAACCTGGGACAGATGAGATAGCGGGATTCGCCATCAGAGGTGTGGTACTGACTGTCGACTGGGGAGGTGGTGGCAGACCAAAAGTGTCCACGAAAGCTTACGACCCATTAATTGTTGATGAGATGGGTGGAAATGTTCCAATTGAAGACAAAGGAGGTATAGATGCAACTGGAACAAAGAGTAGGCCCAACGGATTCGTGATCGGAGGATTGTATGGAGGAATAAATCCTTCAGTAAAGAAATCATTTGTTAAGATTGAATCATGGGATGTCCAAACTGCTTCTGTGTTAGATCTCGGAGACTGATTTCCCGAAGACAGGGAACCCGGTTCACTGGAGCTCACTGGGTCCTCCACAGTGAGTGGGGGAAGTCCTAACAATCGTCTAGATTGATGACAAGGGCTGGATGTAGCCACAGTCGCCAATAATTTTTATTAGTAATTTTTATAGTGATGTTTATCAAAGTCTCAATGATAACACTCTATCACTTTAAAAAAATAAAAAATACACTAAGGAAATCAATCAACAAGCAGAGGGAAATGACCGTGTTTGATAAGCACCAATCATTGGAGATGAAACCTAGTATCACAATCAATAATGGAGAGAGCTGGCCAAATGTACAGATACAATTACTCTTGAGCTTCGCCTGAACCTCTGATTAAGGGGCCAAGTACTCTTGTGAAGGAGAGAACCCTCCCAAAAATTAAAGACAAAGTAGGTTCGTTAGTGTTAGGTACTAGGGCAGCCTGCCCCAGTAACCTTGTGTTCATCCCTAAAAGTATGGCCACTAAGGATACCTCAAATCACAGACACTACTGAGAGGGGCATAGTCGCAGATGGTATGCTATGTGGGAAGGATACCTGAGTCCTCGACTCTGCTCTGATATCCCCAAAGGGATCTCTGATACATAGAATATTCAAAGGAGATGTAAGCGAAGGTGGGCTACCTTCACTTATTGTCTGATGTTGTCTCGTATTTAGCTCCGCTTTTACTAGAGTGTTCCTGGATAATATGAGTGCACAAGGATTTCTCTCTTTAATGACACTAGTTTTGATGTATGATCTTGGGTAGTTAGCTCACAATTCCTATCCCAAGATCCTAGCCTAAACTAAAGTGTGTTTACTCTAAAAAGAGTTGTTGATTGATTTTATTAGGTAGATTTTAAATTTACTTCGTTAGAGTCTTCGGTAGGGGTGTTGACGTATGAAATTATATGGGACTATGACTCAAATCATGCAAAATCAATGCTTGTAAATTTTCACTTTCGATGAATAAGCTGCTTCTACAAAGGGAGAGTCATTCATTCATCAATATTTATTCCATGCATCCTATTCAGTAAAACACTAGCATAACCAATAGAACTTCAATGCTCACTAATAACTATTGAAACTAAATAATGCAGAACTTAACTAGCTAAGCAGAAAACAGTAAAAAAATTGTATTTTTCTTTTAATGAAAACAAAAACTTTAAGAAGTAAATCTATTTTCTTAAAAAACAAATGTTCAAGACACAGATTAGTCAAACAAGTGTAGTTGCAGATCTCTGATCTGTCTACAAGCAGATTTCCCAACCCACGAGTTCACAGGGTAATTTGTTTATCAAGAAATGGTTGACTAATTCTATGTTCTAGAGGCTATAGAGAGTTAGTTTCAGAACTGGAGCTCTGTTGTGAGGGCATAGTGCTTTATATAGCATTATTTTCACTGGTAACCTATGTTAGTGAGGAAAAATACTCAAAAAAATGGGTTGTGGGGGTTAGATATAGGGCTGAGCACTGAGAGAAGGGTGTTGTATGGTCCTGAATGGTTGAAGAGGGAATGAATAAGTATAGGAAGGCCTGGAAGAAAGAGACATCTAGGAACTTTCTAGGAAAAATCAGGAACTGAGTGTAGTCCCCAGTGGAGTCACCAATTCTTTTATAGGAATTAATGCACGGGTGTTGGGTGATGTAGAAAGCCCTCAAGGATCTTCCTAGGATCCTCAGTAGATAGTCAGATTAGATGCAGTTATCAAAAAGAAACATTCATATCTATGTTTAACAAATGAATATCAAAGCGAGAAGGAATTATTACCTCATGTCTTAGTGTGGTGTTGCTGGAGAGCGCAATGCATCTAGGCAGAAGACCTCTGAGCCAGCTCTAGATCAAAACCTGCAAATAGCAAAGACAAGCATAATATCACAGCATAAAACCTTGATAAACAAATGCATGAACATATAAAAGATATCTAGATGCATATAACTCAGCCACTCATGCTAAAAGATATTGAATAAACATATAAACAAGTTATACTACCAACATCACGGAGTGGACAATACAACTCCAGCTCTATATTGATGTAGAAAGAGTGATTACAACCATCAGTTGCATCAGCCTTCCCTTACCCCTCCAGCTCATCTCTCTCACTCCCTTCTTAACCTATTTTTATGCCTTAATGTGAGACTCTGCTCGACAGTCAAATAGGCAATCCTTTCAAATTGTTCGACCTCTTTCACAATGGCCCAAGCGTTGCATATATAGCATGTAGGGTTAGGGTTGCCAAGTCCTTCATGAGTTCCATTAGGCAAAAGCAGTGATGTTTCAATGCTTTAGTGCTCTTTCCCATTTTCATACTCCATTAGGAATTGATAATTCCCCAAAACAGCTCAAGTTCTGATGTTTCCCTACTTTTATGAGCTAACATAGGAGAGAATCTAGGGATATTTTCTCAGTCAATTCGCTCCTTTGGCCCATAAAAACTGATGTATGGTCACTAACATTGTTCCCTAGGTGAAAAGTAGAGTTACCCTAGGCACTAATGCACCCTTATTCTTGCTGAGAAGATTTATAAAGCAGGTTGATAGTGTCTAGACAGCGTTAGCTTGACAACTGGGCCTGTGAACTTGGTCAGTCCTTCAGTCATCATGTCTTTATCCTCTGACCTGATGAGGAGGTCATTTTCTTGTATAACACTTACCTCACAAGCTCTGTAGCAAACAATAAGTTTCAATATCTCCTCACTCTTGCTAAGAGGATCAGTGTAGATGAAGACACATCCGCAATATGCTTCCGAGGTTTGTTGGAAAATGATATTCATCAAAAAGGTAAGCATGTGAATTGGATGAAATTCGTGGTTTTGAAATATCTTTCTTCCCACAAGAAAGACCTTCCTTTTCTTGAGCAAGTTTTTCAAGTTTTTATATATTTTTTTGCACATCACTTTTTATCTATTTTCATTCTTCATCTCTTTGTGGATGTAGGTCAGGAACGACTATGGTGGCTTCACCAAAAATTTCATTATATGTGATCCTGACCTTATAGCTATTAACTTAGGAGTAGGAATAGTTTCATCATAGTTTCCCCTCCTTGCACTCATTCTGCACTTGCTCCTTGTAGTCTGTTGTCATTTTCTTATTTTGGTTCTACATAATGTTTGTTTTACTCATTTTGTTCTCTTGTCTTCTGGTTTTGTTTCCTCATTGTGTTTTTTCTTTCTTTTTGTCTTGTTTTATTTTTGGTTGACTTTCTCCTTTTGTTTTCATCATGCGAATAAATATTGTCCCTAGACATGTTTTGGCTTCTTAGTGTTTGTGTGGCTGAAATATAAAGAGTCTTGTGACACTTCAGCATTTGGCTAGCCATCTACCTATCTTCCTTGCACTGGTTACATCTTTTGGTCGATAAAGTTCCAACAAAAAATATGATCCATCCGTAAGAAGAGTTTTGGTCTAACCATGAACCCACATCTAGTCTGTAAGCCTCATGCCTATACTCAGTTTTTCTACTTTGGTGTTCTCAAGCTTATCTAACTAGTAGAACTAGAGAAGGGGAAAAATCTAAACGAACAAACCTAAATCAAAGGTCTATATATGCTTCTCTAAAGGAAGAACCTCCTCTGCTCTTAATAACTTGGGATACTTCTTTTACCCCAAAATAAATAAGTTCCAATGTATAGTTCTCCTTAAATAAATAAATAAAGGGGAAAGAAGAGAAAGGATTCCTACGTAGAGAGGTGAAGCAAGAAACTTTGTCGGGGTATTGTCAAGGATCTCTGGAAATAGAGAAATGTTTGTGTTCTTGCATGAATCCGCAGAGGTAATGTCTAGGCATGCTGATAGCAGATAAACACCAAAGATGAAAAATTATACTCTGAAAATCTTAAGCTCGCAAACTATACTACCCTTCCCAACTCGAAACATTGAGATTGTGTTGAATCTTATGCTTTGTTCGACCGCTAAGGTATAGACAGGACAATATCTATTCATGGGGTAAGTGGAAAATGCCAAGGTGATTTTCATGATGAATCAATACTCCTTGAAGAACCAAGGCATTGTGCAAAAGGAGTTAACCAAAATAGAGAAGTTGGATTCTACTAGTGTGTTCCGAAGTTTTGTAGCGACTACAACACCCTCCAAAAGTTTTGCCTACACTCGAATTTTGGAGCCTACTATGGATCCTTTGATCGATCATTCCTTAGTCACTTATTGGTTAGTTGATGATTTCAAGACCCCTTCTCATATATGAAGTGTCATTCAAGCTTTTAGGTTTATATAGAAAGTGTCATATTTGGGCATGGGAATTATTGCTTGAAATGCAAAGGGGATTTTTGGTTTTCATCAAGGGTTAATATTTTGAAAATGAGTTGTTCTCATTACAGTTACATGTTTCGCACTTATTTCCAAGGTTTCACACACCATTACACAAGTGTCATTATTATCCTCACAAAGTTCATCAATGGGGCCACACTTGTCGTAAGTTGACACAAAGTTTCTTGCTTTAAGCGAAGTATGTTTTCATATGTATCGAATGATATATGTTGTATCACCAAGTATCCAAGTGTGTCGTAAAAGTCAATATCTATCAATTTTCACATCAGTTCCATTGATCACACAATCAGCCAAATTTTGAAGGATTCCTAGAAACCTAGCCTCATCCAGCCTTCCTAGACTGCGCACTTCACATCTGCAACCCTCAATATTTTTCCTTGCCTACAGGAACTCCACAATGTGTGGAAATTACAACATCCCTTGGCCTCCAAAATAGTGCAGATTCTTCCTCTAGTGTCCTTCAGTCAACCATAACTATAGAAACAATGAAGTTGTGTCTGTTAATCCTCTTAGCTGCGTAATCCCACTTGCCTCCTAAAATTGTGCAGTTTGTCCTCCCACAGCTCAATCCCATAGTATCCACTTCCTGCTTGAACTATGCAATTCTATCCCTAAATGGGCACTGCCTATTATTTTCCCTCGGTCAGGACTATGCAGAAATTTCGCTCAGTCTAGCCTGACTTGTACACTGCATAGTCTCAGTGATCAAGCTTGACCCCTTTTTGCTTGAACTACACAATTCCGAGTCACTGGGCCTTCTCCCCTAACCTTTCACACATTCCTGGACTAGTTCATGAATTCAAGTGCTTTATCTTAGGCTAGGTGTTTTCAAACTAGTGTTGTCTCGTCATGAGTGAGTCACGGATGCAAGTACTCTCTTACACTATGGAAAGATGATCAAGGAGGAGATGAAGAAGGAGGACATGCTAGATGACACTTAAGGAGCTGAGGAGAAAAGATAATCATCATATAATAAGACCAAAGAACCCTAGGGTATGATAGAATATAAGAGATCGGGACCACATGAAGACTCCATCTCAATCAAAACCCTTTGAAGGGTAGGTACAAAAAATGAAGCACATCTTTCATGAAGTTGAAATGCAACTCTTAATGTAATATGAAGGAAATATTGTCATTTTCATATCATTATGTCTTCAATGAGATGGATGGTCGCAAACACTAAAAACCATTCTATGTGTTTTCTCTAAGTGTTTCACTCTGTTTCAAAAGATAGGCAAGGTGTTGTCCTTTCGCATGATGGTTGCCACACTTTATCCATAAGCTCATTCTGGTGGTTTCAAGGGCTCATCTTTTTGTTTATGAGTTTTCCTAACCAAATAAGCACATGTCGCACTCATTCACAAAGTATTAAGAATTCTCACGCAAGTGTTGTCACAATCATCATAAAATTTATCTTTGGTGTCACATTTGTCATAATTGGTCATGAAGTGGACACACACAAGTGAAATTATTGTTCATATGTCATGGGTGTTCAATGCTATTGTGGCTTCAATTATTCTAAGTGTTAGGACATAGTTGAAGCTTCATCACTTCAATTGTTAGTCTCACTGGTCCAATACTTAGTCCTTTCTGAAGAAGCTTCCTGAACCTTCAACTTGGCTTCACCCATCCTGCCTAGACCACTTATTGTGAAGTTCTAATTAGAAGGTTGTGACCTTGACCCTTGGATCTGTGTAATGCACAGTTCTTATCTCCGAGGACTACTACATTGCGCAATTCCTGAGCCCAAGACCTAACCTACCCTTCCAGAGTTAGGTAATCTTTTCAATTAGCCATCCCTTAATAACTGTGTAGAAGATGCCTTCAGTAGCCCCCCCTTGATCCTGACCCACTGTCTTCCATAACTACATAGAATTTAGTCAGCCTTACTCTCCATAACGACGCATAAATCTTCCATAATAGACCCTCCTTCAGTTAGACTAATTGTCTCTCAAAACTATGCAGAGATTTTCCATCAACCCATCCTAAACTGGGCATTGCACAATTCTAGGCCTCAAGCCTCATCCTTGGCTTTTGGGACTATGCAATGATCAATCACTGAATCTCCCTTCCCAACTTGCAGCTCAGTTTCGGCTTAGTGCGTAGACAAAAATGCACCATCTTAGGCTATGAGGTTTTCAGACAGATGTAATTTCATAATGAGTGAATTGCAGATATACGAACATGGCGGGATGATGTAGAAGGAGATGAAGGAGGAAGACGTCCAAAGGGAATTCTTGTAGCTAACCATGCAAGTTGATCTATCAAGGAAATTGAAAGGGACACATACTCACGACCACAACCGAAGACTTGAGATCATTGGAGACTCTTGTCACCATGCCATGAGGAGGTGGAAGACAAGAGTATTCTTGAGAAGACATCACTCATGGAAGCACTAGTGGCCTAACACTACCATCATATCCAAGAAATTTACATCAACAGTTCCATGTCATTTCTTGTCATGAGATATCATATGCTAGATCATCATTTTGGACCTTGTATATCATATTCAAATGTATTGTGAACTTGAAGTCCAACGGACACACATGAATATGGAGAGTCATGTAAGTTGAAAAAGTCATAGGAAGTTGAACAATCATGAGGGTAGTCAAGGAGTTAGTAAGGGGGGGCATCACCCCTTGGTTATATATACCCCCTCATTGTACGAGCAAAGGAATTTTGACCTTGGCTCCTCGCACAAGGCATTACAGAGATTAGCTAGTTCTTTGAGGAGAAAGGAGTGGCTCCAATGTGCCACTAGTGGGGCTAGTGATGTACATTGTAGACATGTGTATTAGGACTTTTTCTAATAACAAAATCCTTTTAAGGCCAACACGTTCTTCATGCATGGACTATGAATGTTTGTAGGACTATTTTCTGGATGTTTGTATTTCATGTTTTCTTTCACATGTACTAAGACAACTGAACTATTTTAGTTATTTTAGTGCTTATCTTATGGAGAATGTGTTGTAATGGTTGTTATTATTGTCCCATCCTTGTGGACTATTCTACAAGATACTAGATATATCTCTACTTGATGTTGGTTTTAAAGTGGACTATTCTGCTGGATGTTAGACTGAGATTTATGGTTCAAGTGTGTCTCTCCCTGGGTGGTACTATTACCTCTCACTTGGAGGCTCACTTTTATCCTCATTTTGTAGTAGAAGAACCTTGACACAATTACAACTTCACACTCAACAGGAAAACCTCCCTTGCTTTTTGAAGGCACCATTGCATCACTCTCCTCTGCTAACAGCTAAAGCCAAGGAGGATATGTAAGGATTTGGAAACTAGGCTTTTATACTAGTTGGGACTCCTACACCAAACGGTGTGAGGTCTAATTGGGAATTCATATCAGGGAGATCCCCTTGGTTGATAGACTTCTAGCATCGTCAACAAAGAGGTAAGGCCAAAAATGCTTGACCTCCTTGTATACTATATACAATTTCTTATCAATGGTGGGATAATTTAGTTCTAATCCCTATAATCTAAAACTCATGAATGATATAGGCTTCTCATTTCGTTGATTATATTTTTGTGTCAACATGGCTACAATAGACATGTCAAAAGAAAAAGTATATAACAAAAAATATTTTCCAAAATCTTGGTTGTATAAGGGTGGGCCATTAGCGATGGCTTGCTTCATTTGAGGAAAGGCATATTTATCTCTCTTATCAAATTTCTATGTAGCATCCTTATTTATCATCTCTTGTAATTTTTTGACAATCTGTGCATAATTAGAGATGAAATTTCGAAGAAAAATGATCTTTCCTAATAAGGATTGCATTCCTTTCTTGTTCACAGGAAGATGGATTTGGGAAATAGTCTTGACCCTCTATGGGTTGACCTTCATTCCACTATTAACGATAATGTTTCGTAAGAGGTTACCCTCAGACATAATAAAGATGTTCTTATTTGGATTTAATGATATTCCATACTTGCGTCATCGCTCAAAAATCTACTTTTGATGACGAACATGATCAAATATTTTCTTAGAAAATACTATTACATCATCCAATTAGATGACCACACTTTATCTAATGAATCCATGAAACATGATGTCCATGGCCCATTGAAATTTAGTGCCAACATTAATAGGTCCAAATGGCATACACTTGAAAACCAAAGTTCCCCACTTTTTCCTTAGGGAGGTTTTCAATCTATCTGGTTCTACTATTAGAACTTGATTGTATCTAAAGAATCCATCGAGTAGTGAAAACATCTCTGACCCAAATACTGTCTGGAGTATCTACTCCATAGATGGCATAAGGTAATTATATTTATCTGATGCTTAGTTGAGGTTTTGAAAATTAACACATAAGTGTATCTCGCCAAAATGTTTCTAATAGGAACCAAGTTGGAAACCCATGTGGAATGACAAACTTTGAAAATGGTCTGAGCATCCAACAACATCCTTAATTACTTTTGAATCAGGTGTTTAAGCATAAGATGAAATTTCCTTAGCTTCTACTGAAATGAATTCGCCCCTTCTTTGGTATGAATTACATGTTGCATGATTTGAATATCATATGTATTTAGATCATCATACATCCATGAGAATATTACGATGATTGAGGATAAATACATGTAACGAAGTTACGTATTTCAGAACTTCTTTAGTTCCCAAATTAACTTGTTCGTGTGATAAGGTTGAGCTCTCCTTCTTCGTATTCACATGTCCTCTAAAATGGTTTTGTAGGTTGTATAATTTATCAATAGATACCACACCCTTCGACATAGGATTCCCTTTAGATGCCTGATTTCCTTCCTACAAATCCATTTCATGCTCATCCTCTTTAATAGTCGCATCTTTGAAAACATCTTCATTGGACATGATGTGCAGTATATGCCGGTCATCATTAAATATAGAAAATTTGGTTACATTTTTAGGCATAGATGGCTTATAAATAATTTCACTCAAAAATCCATCTTTTAATGGTGATAACCTATCATCTGAATTGGCTAATGTATCTATGACAACATTATGAACTTTAGGAACAAAACTAATGTTAGATTCCTTAAAAAATGAAATAAGATACCATACGTCTTATTGGTAGTTTTTCAAATTAGGTGACACATAGTGAATGGTATTCCATACCTGACGGGTAGTACCCTCTGAACCGTGGATTGCCTTGAGCACTTCTACTTTGAGGTCTATGGCCATTTTGTGTCCCAAAACAAGTGCTTCAAATTCAGTAGTGCTATTAGTGTGTTCAAAATCCAAGCGAAATGATAAGATATACCTTTTACTTTGAGGTTCGATAAGGATACAACTAGTTTCAAAACCTTCCTAAGTTTTAGAACCATCAAAATATAAAGTCCAGTTGTGAGTACATATTGGTTTAGTTCCTACTCTAGTACTATGTACATCTATGTTGCAAATTTCATTAGCATTAGTTGCACTACAAGGAAGGAGCTCCAGTTGTTTATAAGATGGTATAAATGATGGTTGCGCTTGATAACATCTGTGAACGACCTCTAGAAAACAATTTCTAGAAATGGTTAGTGCAAAGTTGAATGGCTCATTGTGTGCCTCCAGTGTTGTCATGATATGTTTCATGTAACTTTCACTCTTGTGGTGCAGGTAAATTCTTAGTGGGGACACAAACAATTCCTCTAACCCGAGAGAGAAGGTCTAGCCACAAACAAAACAATTTATGGAAACTTTCCTTAAGCTAGAATCAATTAAGAGGGCTTACCTCTTAGAACGCTATTCCACTTGGTGATGATCCTGCTTCCTCACTCCACCTATCTTCCGTTTCCTTCCTTCGAATACCTGAAACAAGCAAACAACAACAACAACAAACGTGATAGCATACAATATTGTATTCAACCTACTTAATAGGTCAAGTAACATTAAGCCATAAAGATGTACAATGACACTTCATGTAGGAAATCAATCAATAGTTGCATTTAAATAAATCAGAAAGAGATTACAATCGGTGCTTTGACGTTGCTGGTCTCCTCCAACGTATCCGGGTTCCCACACTTCTGCTAGCACTTCATGGATAGCTCCAAAAATGGAATTTTTAACGCCTCTTTCCCTCTAGTCTCAAACCAAACCAACATCACACTATTCTCCCTCAAGCATACACTAGAAAGCTACAAGCTATAGATGACTTGCTAATTATTTAAACGTACTCCAAAAATACAACTAGCTATTGCTTGAGAAAAAGAGAGGTTTATATAGCTTGGATGGATGGGAGATGGTTCCTCTCATCATGGTAAAAGGTCTTATCTCTTGAGGTTTTTCCATCCTAATAGGGGGAAAGAGCCCAATTTAGCTTCCTTAGCTCCATCCGGCCCAACCATCTACCAGACTTGTGTTACGAAGATTCTAGACATGGAAGCTTCAACTCCTTATTTAAAAAACCTTCCAAAAGAGGATTGGAACGACTAGAAAAGGGCTCATTAACTCTGTATAGCACGAAGGCTATTTTTAATCTCTACAAATCAGCACAAGGAGGAAACTAGTCAGTAGTGTGCGGTCTTATAAACTGGAATAAAAGGAAAATCCCTGGGAAATGATGCAAAGGGGAATTATTATGCTCATGAAGAGGGACATATTGGGAGTTTCTTCATGATGGGAAAGCATGTCAGGTACACTATAGAGGTCCTCCAGGATCGTGGACAGGGAGTACAGGGACAGTGACAAAACGTTGTGTAACAGATGCCCCCTAAAGCATGAAGGTTGAACTAGAGTGAGGGGTGAAATGCTTTGTAAATGGAAGCGGGGAACCAGAGTCTGTCATCAAAAAACCTGCAAGAAAGCATAGATACATATACATCACTGAAAACTCTAAATAATGATACATGAATCATGGTATGGATGCAACCATCCAGAGAATGATCATGTAAATGGATCCAAGGCATGGGCACAACCATCCAATAGAAAGGATCATAATGAAACCAAGGTTTGGTTTCAACCATCCGATAATGAGGAGGATCACATATAACAACTCATGGTATGGTCACAACCATCCATTTGAAAGAGACATGTATATCAACATGATCATGTCACATCACCTCGCAACCTAGACTTGTGTAATCTTAGCCCAGGGTCTTACACTCCAAAGGACCCAATCAAAGTACGAATCCTAACATGTCAATGAATTTGTTGAGGTCGAACATTCTAGGAAGTCACTTTATTACCAGTCAATGATGTGAACCATTAACAAGCACGAGAGAAACCACCAATAATGACAATGGATCTCAAGGTACCGGTAGCACAGTCCATGGATTGTGAATAAAGGAACTGATGTCTAACACTCATGAAATCACCCGATTGAAAGCCAATGATGTGAGCTTGTCGTCGAGTGCGAAGAACTTTCCATTAGGGCATGCAAGCTCTAAGTTACTGGAAGGGAGTCTCTCGGTCAACTTCTTGGATAATGAGCTGAAGTTGACAGGAAGTGACTGTGTCGAAGTAGGGCCATGATGTATCCCACATCATTGACACGAGACAAAGGGATGAAAATGATTTTAGATGATACAGAGAATCAGAAGCAAGTGTAACTGTAGAAGGACTAACTCTTGAACATATTGACGACATGATTCTAGAGTTTAGAAGCTTTCGGATCCATAGGATCAGTGGTCATGATGACTTAGCAGAGATCAAATGGAAGGAAAAAATGAACGGCCCAACCCAGGAAGCTTAATGATGAAAAGGAGGATATCTCAACCCGACACGAAGTATAAAGTGTCATGTTCAAGAGTGAGTTGTCGACATGACTGATAGAATTTCCGATTTTCCCCCAACATTTCTGGCAGGTACCCCATTTATTTTTTATCGTAAGCTTGAAGGGGATAGCATATGTTTGCACTGTAAGTTCATCCTTCGAACGAATCCGACCTAGTAAGTTTAATGAGCCCTAGGAAGGAGAAGCTCACGACCATCATGGCGATGAATCCAATGTCGTTTAATGGTTTATGAGTCTGACAAAGGTGCAACTAGGTATCCTTTTCATGTTTAGATAGTTTGAAAAAGACATGGAAAAGAAAACTCCACATGGTCCCTTTTCATACATTTGTGTCTCTCAAGCACAAAAAGGTAGAAAACAATACTTGAGAGAACCACTTAACCATTTCAGTCAAGGATTACCTTTTTTGTAAATAGTTCATCCCAGCTCGAAAAGGGGTAAACGTATGCTAGGTGAACAGAATTTCCTAGCCTGTAACGAGCTCAAAACAACAATAGCTTCGGAACCTTTTTGTGTTTAAAGAGTCGGAAAAGAGCTTGAAAGTGGACCCCCCATTTTTATTCTCTTTTAAGAGTCAAAAAGGCAAAAATACTTGGAGATATTTTCATTTGAGTTTTACGAGTCAAGAAAAGAGTTGAAACATGACTCTAGTACCATCATCGACAATCCATCACCTGTCGCTACACAAAAAGGTAAAAAGGTAAATGGAAAAAAAATAATTACCTTTGCCTTGCCATACGGAGCAACTGAGCCCTTTTCCATTCGTGTTGATCCTCTTTTGGAAGGTTTTTTAAATAAGGAGTTGAAGCTTCCATGTCTAGAAGCTTTGTAACGGAAGTCTGGTAGATGGTTGGGCCAGATGGAGCCGAGGAAGTTATTTTGGGCTCTTTTCCCCTATTATGATGGAACAAAATCAAGAGATAAGACCTTCTCCCGTTATGAGAAGAACCATCTCCCATCCATCCAAGCTATATAAACCTCTCTTTTTCTCAAGCAAAAGCTAGTTGGAGTTTTGGAGTAAGTTTGAATAATTAGCAAGTCATCTATAGCTTGTAGCTTTCTAGTGTATGCTTGAGGGAGAATAGTGTGATTTTGGTTTGGTTTAAGACTAGAGGGAAAGAGGCCTTAAAACTTCCATTGTTGGGGCTATCCATGAAGTGCTAGAAGAAGTTTGGAAACCCAGATATGTCAGAGGAGACCAGCAATGTCAAGGCACTAGTTGTAATCTCTGCAAATTGGCACGAGGAGGAAATTGGTCAGTAGCATCGATATTATAAACTAGGATAAAAGGAAGATCCTTGGGAAATGATGCAAAGGGGAATTATTATGCTCATGAAGAGGTACATATTGGGAGTTTCTTCATGATGGAAAAGCATGTCAGGTACATTGTAGAGGTCTTCTAGGATCGTGGACGGGGATTACAGCGAGAGTGAAAAAATGCTGTGTAACAACTCTCTACTCAAATATAATTATTTTTTCCCTTATAAGGAAGCCATATACATGTCCAGTCTGCAAAAAACTATCCTTGTACTTTGTTGGAACAATCTCAAAAGAAAAACATAGGATTCACGAATATCTATGATGATAATGTTGATGCATTGCTGAACTCTACCATCTGATGATAAATGAATGATAATGGTATTGATTTTACCCAGGGAAAGTTTTAAGGATGAAATTTTATCTTAAAGTATAGAAACCTTGGAAAATTCCACTAGGCCATAATATGAAATCTATAAAATGTTTGGAGATATTTTTGTAAAAATATTCAAATTTATAATATTTTTATATAGTCTATATATAATTTTTTGGCGATTTTTAGGGTAAAATAATTTCATTCTATAAAATTTGGGTGAATCATTTTTACAAAAAAATGGAAATTAGTGAATCTTTTTTTTTGGAAAAAGTATAGAAAATTATTCCATGGGAGAATATTAGCCCCTAAAATTTTCCCTAGTTTCACCAATTTCTTAGACTAATGATCTATCCAGTTGTATGATTATATAATTGGTCTTTTCCCATATTGCGTTAATCTTATTAGTGACAGATAAAGGCATGAAATTTGTAGATGCACCAGAATCAATGAAGCAATTATGGAAAGTATAGTTAAATATTTTAAATGTTAAAAGGAAAGGAAGGTAAGTAGTATGAAAATTTATATTAGCAGTGTTAACCATAGATTCAAGAATGTCATGAGACTTATCGGACATGGCTTGAGGAGCATAAATTATTTACTAGATAGAGGTTGTGATTCAAATGCTTGGGTAATCAATTCATGCTGGCCTAATAATTTTGTGAGCTTGAAGATTAAGATATTTGCAGCGACCCTTTTCATATCCTCAATAATATTATAATCAATTTCTTCCTCCTTTGTAGGTTGTCTTGAAGTGTTGGGTGATGTAACTTTGTTCGATGCCTCAATAGTGAAAAACTTGTTCTTGTTACTCGTGGAATTGTTCTTAGGAGGTGGAGCACTTCTAGACTTGTTCTATGAATTCTGAGTAGGATCACTATGTGGTAAAATCTTCCTCAGAAATTTCCTTCTAAGGTCTTTCCCAGAAACAGGTCCTTTACTCTTGAAATTATATTTTTTTGTTGTTTTTTGTGGACGATATCCTCTCGTAGGGGGTTCACCAACACTTTATTTATTGACCTTAAATATAACATCAAACACAATAACTAAGTCACCAACACCTAAACTTTCCTTTGTCGTAGTTGGTTCACTTGCTTCAGCATTCTACTCATACTACTCTTCTGCTAATAAGGTTTATACAAAATTGGCCAACATAGCATTCATGTTGTGGTTCCGTTATCGACATTTTTTCTCTGAATTTCTCTCCTGATGGAAAGTACAAAAATTTATCCATGGCCAAGCTTTTAACATTGTTCAAAACATTAGAGCTATGTGTAGACTTTGGCGGTTGATTATTATTTTTCTTAAGGAGTGATAAGTTCAAAGGTTTAGTGTGAGTAAATTCCTCACTTGATTTTCTTTTCATTTCAAATATTTCATTAATGAGCAGCTTCAAATACATAGCTAAGCTTTCCATATCGAGAAAATATTTGTCTTTGGTGTTAGTGGAGGAGGCTTCATATTTGTTACTAGTGCCTTCAAAGTCTTCAGAATTTTCCTAATCATTACTAGATCAAATAGAATGCAAATAGTTCTCCATAACAATTGTTTTTTAAAATTTAAGGGCCAATGTTTCCTTTGCATCTCTTTTAACAAAAATGGAAATGTTAGTAGGAAAGGTAGCAGTGTAATAATATTTGGTAATAGAATCATGTGGTTGAACATCAGTGGGGTACTTATGTAAATATTGTACAAATCTCTAATTAAAATCCTTTACCTTTTCTTCTTCCCCCATCTCAATATTTCCATGTTCCTTGAGTAACATGGTGGGAGATTTTATCATCAACAAATTTATTTAAGAACAAGTTTTTGAACTCCCTCCAACTATGGACTGAATTAGGCGGAACATTGTGGTACCAAACTAATGCTCTAACCTTTAGAGTGTTTGGGAAAAGTCTATAAGTGACATATTCATAACACACCTCTAGTATTCACAAATGCATTTAGAAGTCATCAATGTAGTCTTCAACTTTCACTTTCTTATCAATATCAAACTTTGAGAGTATCTTTTCTTGGTGTTTAGGCATGTGATGGAGATTTCCCAAAAGATAAAGAGGCCCTTGGACAATCCAATTCAATTGGTCATTGATCATGTATTCATTGTCCTCCTCCCTTTCACTCTCTGATTTTGAAGAATCTTCTCCTTCACTATTCAAATTTTTGTTGTTATCAGGTTGTTCTTATTCCCTTGACTGCTTTTCATCAGAAAAATGAAAATATTTATTGTCTACATCCAGACTTTCCTCTTGTTGATGTACTCCTTCAATAGTATTAGCTAATTCCTCAAGGGTTGCAATAACCATCTCTTCAATTTAAGAAACCAAAACACCACAGTGGGTTATATCTCTCTTTGCTTGATTATGAGGAAGAGAGGATGTGATGGGAAGAAATCCAACAACTCTAGAAAATTGATGAGTAATAGAGTGAAGGTTACAGCGTTTATTGTAAGTAACTTTGTATGAAAATTCTAGACCTTGGTGAGATGACTCCCCTTTCTCAGAAATATGAGTTGCAATTGAAATCAAACAATTACTTCCTTGCATGGAAGGTTCTTTGTGAAAATGTGGTGAATTTTCAGCCATAAAAGGGTTTCCCTCCTTCTAGCACCAAAATGTTGACAACATTGGAAACCACCAAAATACAGGGTGTGTCCACGATATATAGTTCCAATTAGACCTCACATTGTTTTGTGTAGGAGCCCCACCCAGAATATTGCCTGACTACCACAATCTTAAATATTTTCTTTGGCTACAATGGTTAGCATAATAGATAAAAGCACATATACTTTTGAATGAGCAAGTAAGCCTTGGTAAATGATTAATTGCAATGTGTATCAATATTCTTTCACTAGGAGGGAAGAGGAAGCGAGTCTTTATCAGAAAGGTAGTATTACGATCCTAATAAAGACACACACATATACATATGAAAGAATGTTTAACTATATATTGAAATAGTTCACGTAGACATAAATATCATTAAAACAAATACAACACACGTTCAACAAGATAAGCATCAAAGCCAACAAATTATTTTAGTTCCTTTAGTACATAAGAACATAAACACATACCACAAACATCTAAATAATAGTCTTATATTATTTACGATATATGCTTGAAGGTGTTTTGGATCAATGAGCTTATATTATTAAGTGAAGTTTCTAAGATATATCGTTGCAATGACACACCACTAGCCCCAATAGTGGAGCATTAAGCCACTACCCTCACCTCAAAAGAATGATATTATCTCTAATTTCTCTTTGTAGAATCCAAGGTGAAAAGTATTTTGTTTGAGTAATGAGGCTTGTTTTGTAATAAGAAGAATGACCATTCATATCCCCATGACTCTTGGCCTACCCTTATGATTCTTGGACCTCTAATATGACCTTTGGACTTTTTCTAGAGACACCTTTGTCCATATGTAACTCTTGGACTTTGCAAATATTTTCATTTACAATATTTACAAAATACATAATCATTTTCCACATCATATTGTCGTAACAAAAAGACGAACCATTGAAATTGATGACTTGGAGTCTGGTGACTTGTAACATGAATTTCTATGAGAAGTGTTGAAACATCCACTATGTCCTGAATACTTTGTACAAATATTGCAGTATATCCTATTTCCACCCTTCAAAGGGTCTAGACATGTTATGGAGTCTTCATGGCTCACTTTGATTGTCACAATCCATCATTCCTTCAACCATCACAACTAGGTGCCTTTGTGCCTTTTCCTTCAAGAATTCCTTCTTGGACAACTATTTCTAGTAGATATCCTCAAGCATCTTCTTTCATGTTCATTGAAAATACCTGTAGATGAATATCGCTCATGGAAAGAAAACATCATTACAAAAATATCCTACTCTACTATGATTCATACATTCAGACATTTGAGGGTGAAAAATGCACATGGAAGAGGGAGAAGGACCTTGTGAGTGTAGAATGCACTTGTAGGAGGCAGGGACTATTCACTAGGAATGCACATTGCACAACCTTGCAAGAGAGGGGGCCAAGGTGAGCGCATGACCCAATTGGAAGAGGTAAGAACAAGGGGGCTTCACTCAAAGAACCTCTGACATATCACATGCATTTGTGGCATACTAAAAAATACCCCTAATTTTACTACATATTGGAAAGTACCTATATAGATCACATTATTTAACCCCCTACCAATACAAACCCAATACACCTTCCCAATTTAAGAAACCCCTACTTTTACTAAATATTGTAGGTGTACAATTTTTCATTGACTTTGAGCTCCATTTTTTATACTTACCAATATAAAAACACTTTGCCCCCCATTATATGCTCAATATATTATGTCATTGTTTCATCAATATATATCCCCCAATATGAATGCACGTGGTATGGTATTGCTCTCGTAGTGAAGCCCCTATGGGTAAGAGTGCAAGGACTATTCACTAAAATTGAGTTGTGCGCAACAGAGGAAGGACAAGGTTCCCTTGGGGGCACAAGGTGCAGTTTCAAGGCACAAGTAAGTGACCATTGCCTACTAAAAGTGCGCAATGTGCTACACTAGGAAGAGAGGGTCAGGGTGTTGTTGTTCGGAAAAGTATCCAATACGGAATGACCCTATCCCACTCTAAGGGTGATAGTACCACAGCAACAATCAAAGAAAAGCTATTCGAGATTACTTCTTTATGAGATGTAAGAGAGAGGAGGAAGAGATCCACTAACCGATGTCTTCCGCTAATGATTGATCCAATCTTCTCTCTTTGCTGCTTGCTCCCAGCTCCTTGCTCTTTCACTGGCCCAGCTACACCAAGATCCTGCAAAATAACAAGAGAGGGAAACTACAAGAAGCATACATTCATAATTGATTCAAGGATTAGAATAAATCAAATACACAAGTATAACAACACATCATTGAGACACATGCATATAGAAGAACCTCAAATGCTTTATTAATGGAAGAAGTAAAGTTCAGGAAGTGATACAACCATAAAAGGCCCAATCCAGCATCACCTCCCAGCAGAAAGAAATCTCCTCTTCACCTCCTTCAAAGCAAATCACCCAATAGTTCTATACTCAAACCAACAACACTTCCTTACATTCACAAGATTCCAGCCTCCCTAGACCTCATGAGAGAGCTCTATATATAGGAGTTTTGGAGAAAGGATGAGTCAGCTTGTAGCTGGCATGAAGCTGACTAGTGTCCTCTCCCACTTCAGTTATTCTTCAGTTCTTGAGTCCACTTGGAGGTTCTTGCTTCCACTTGGAGATCTAGACCCTCTTACTCATCACCAGTCGAATTCCCTGATCCAAGTGTCATTTTGGAAGCTTCCTGGGCATTGACACCTTGAAGAATGACTGTGCCACTTGTCCCAACTCGCCCAGCGCAGGTAGCCTTCTTTGTAGTTGACATTCAGTGCAGGTAGACAGTGGAGCTCTTGACATTCAGCGCAGATGCTCAGTGGAGTAGTTGACATGATCCAGAATTAGCTTGTTTTTGAGTGTTTTCAGGTGGAGAACTGATATTTAGTGATGTGGTTTGCTGACCTTGTTCCTCTAGGGGTAGGAACAACATGTTTAGGGACTTTGGATCCCTTAGATTATTGACATTTCATGCTTCATGCTGTAAGGCACAAAAATGTCTATAACAGTTGCCCCCTAAAGTATGAGGTCGTTTATCGGGTGAAATGCTTTATCAGGAGGATCCGAAGTTCATTCAATCGCTGAGAGGTGACCTGTAATAAAATACAATACAATACATTATTTTTCATTCTGCTTTCATGATCTAGCTGAGGCGGGCATTCCCATGCTCAGCTTTATAAATTCATTTTGGTACATAGAACAGACGATCGTCTGATAGTAGACTGATAATTCTCTGCTGAAATTATCATCCTTTGAGTAGGATGATCATCTGCTGCAATGATGTACATATCAAATGTCTTTATATTTCCTGAATATATATCGCAGCCCGGATGGATGAAACTAGATCCGGGGTCTTCAAACTCGTTCGATCTTCACTCTAAGTACAAGTCGATCCATGTGAGAATTGCGCTGAAGTCGAACATGGAAAGACATCGCTTGATTACCGGTCAATGATGTAAACCGTTAACAAGCGCGAGAGGAATCACCAATAATGATAATGACCCTCAAGGTACTGCAGTACAATTCACGTGGTGTGAATAAAGGACTTGGCGTCGAACACCACGCAAAATCTTTCGGTCGAAGGTCATTGATGTATACCTGTCGCCGGAAGTGAGAAACTTGCCATTGAGGCATGCAAGCTTCAAAGTATTGAGGGGGGTGTTCCTAGATCAACTTCTTGGATAATGAGCTGAAGTCGACAAGAAGCGATCCGTCAAAGGAGGGCCTTAATGAATCCCACATCAGTGACACGGAACGGAGCTAATGATTTTAGTGGAGGTGAAAACAATCTGTGACATATGACTCAGGGTGGCGATCATGGGTGGATGAAGGATAATGTATGGCAGTGGATGGGACACGGTTGACTCTTTCTGAACAACATCTCTTGAACATATAACGACACTGATGCGATGGATCGGTAGCATTATCCCAAATACGGATGGTTTGGCGAGACCATGGTGATGAGACCGGTGAATGAAACAACCCAACCCGATGTGATACGGAGGAAAAGTGTCATGTTCAGGAGCGACTTGCTACCATTAAAGCTTTGAGGTTCTCCCAATTTTTCCCCAGTCATTTCTGACCAGTACCTCTTTATTTTTGTCAAGCTTGAGGAGGATAACATATGCTTGTTCTATAACCTGCCCTTCGGGAAAGCCCATCGCTATGTTTTAACGAGCCTAGCGATAGGGAAACTCGTTCTCGTCTAAAGACAAGTTTGTCGCTATTTAATCATTTTAACGAGTCTAACGACAAGGAAAACTCGGTCCTTTTCATTTTTAGAGAGTCTGAAAAGGTACAGAAAGTTAACTCCAAAATTCCTTTTTCGTCATCTAATCCCTTAAGTCCGAAAAAGTATAAAACAATACAGAAGGGATGAGTTTTCGATAACTTTAACAAGCCGAATAAAACAAGTGCTCGACCTTTTTGTGTAATAATCCCTCAGGTCCAAAAAGATTAAAATCTAGAGGAGGGATAGCTCTTCCGGTCACTTTAACGAGCTGGAAGGCCAAAACTCGGCAAACTTTTCATATTTTACGAGTCAGGAGAAAAGAGCTCAAAGAAGACTCGTCTTTTGAGGAACGAGTGATAAACAGGGATAGCAGCAGATTCTAGGTACAGGTTGGAATTTTCCAATCACGGCAATGTCACAAGGATGGCTAGGTGAAATCATTCTTCGCAGCTGTTCCTCAAAATGGGTAAACAATCATATGGAGGTGAACGATCGGCCAAATGACGGTGGAGGTGGCAGGTGCAAAACACGACCAAGGTTTTTATGGCTGATAAATTTACGATCACAGTGGTTATTTACCGGGGTATGTTCATTTTTTAATGAGCTTGAATGCTCAATCTTATGTTTATTTTTTAACGAGCATGAACTATGTGCTAACACTGCTCGGATCTCGCTTTTCTATTTTTTAACGAGCATAAATTCCACGGTAAAACTGCTCGAATCTTGCGTTTATTTTTTAACGAGCATGAACTTTATGCTAAAACTGCTCGATATACCAGTCATAAGATAAGAATGTCTCCTGTAAGATCCCATTTTTTATAGAGCTCGCGCCTTACCAAAGCTATGCTCCCTCTCATCCTTTCTTTATGCAAGTTCGGAAACGGCTAATCCCAAAAACAGATAAATAACCGCTCTTAGCTTGCACTCCAAAAGGTTTGCATGCCTCCGGGTATAAAGTACAATTTCAAGGCTGCCCCTACTTATCCATCAAGACATTTTGTTTTAAAGGGTGAGGCTTGCCTCTTTCTGGTTACCCAAAGATTGTTTTTTTAACTTCTTCAAACGAAAACATTTCCTCGGCACTGTCTACTGAAGTAGACAACGGTGAATGACCTTTGTCAAACACGTGACCTTAACAAAAGAATCCTATTCTAGAACAACCCCTCTTCCCTCCACGGACGGGGTACGGACTAGTCATATTCTCTCGTGGAAATTCGACCTTATACCCAAGGTTTCCTCTACCCCAAGCAGACCAGGATGCATGCCCCCTGGGTTCCAGTCCCATCTTTCCGAATCACTCGCACTCATCGGGAAGGAGGACTGGGGGTGGAGACATTTCTTGATTGAATAGAACATTCAGGGTTGGTATGTGACTATTTGCGATGCATGATCCCGGAAATGAAAGTTGGTCTACGAGCTTGACCATCCTTCCTTCGTGCGGAAAACACATTACTCTAAAGAGTGAGGAGACTATTGCTCCCATGTAATATATATAGTCTCGTCCAAGGAGTAGGTTATAATCCAAGGGTCCTTGAACGACCATCACGTTCATTTGAATGGTATTCCCTTTCAATGTAACAGGCACATTGGGGAGGATCCCTAATGGTCGACTGGTTCCTTTATCAAAACCCGAGAGATTTCTTATCTCAGGCAAAAGCGCCGGGGAACCCAGTGCTTTCCAAGCAATAGAGGAAAGGATACTCACAAACGCCCCTTCATCAATGATAGTGCCAGCCATTACCATTCTATAAATTTGGACTATCATTTTAAATGGTATACTGGCTGGAAACCAGGGTCTGCCTAGTTGATTCCAATCAAAGGATAAAACCAGGTTGCTTGGTGGTGGGACCGAATATACGGTCGGATATGACCCTGACGATGTTCCTTCCTGCGATAAAGGAATGGGCGCATTGCCCTGATGCTCATCAGAGTCTGTGTTGATGAAAAGAATCTGGATGGTGTCATCCTTATTCTCTTCAGTAAGGGTGTCATTTGAAGATGAATCTTCAGTGACGGTGTCATTTGAAGGTGAAACTTCTGAAGGGAGAACTGGGTCAACTGCCATTTCGACCTTTGGACTTTCGTCTTGTCTAGATTCAGTAGGTTCATTTTCAATGACTGACGCTTCAGCTGACCTCTTGAGCGGGCCAGCTGTATTCTCAACCAACGAAGAACTTGGCACGAGTTTTTTGTATCCAGGAGGAAGTCTCAACGGTGAAACCGGGCGATCTTCCAAAACTCTCTTCGCTTCCTCTAAGAAGGGACAACGGTGGATGGCGTGATCGCCTTCACACAGTCTGCAGGGGGATCTTGCTTCCCCTCTTTGTCTTGAACCTTCACTTTCGCTGGTTGACGGTAAGCATTCAACATGGCTGTCAGAGGTTGATGCTCCTGAATTGTGCAAACGAGGGGACCAGTCCCTTAGTATCCGGGGAATACAGGGATAATCTCTATGGAAGTGGTCTCCTCTACATATGACACATGGCGATTTAGGCCCGGTCTGTGCTGTGTGTGGATTTTCGTTAGATCTCTTTTGCTTGCCCCCAGTCGCCTTAGGCTCCTTCTTCTTCTTTTCTCTCTTCTTCTTCTCCTTCTTCTCCATGGGAGCTTGGCTTTTGCCGGCTCTACCTTGCGAAGATGAAGGATTGGAAGAAGAGTTACAGGAAGTAGAACGCTGGTGGGTAGCTCTAGACTGATCTAACTGTTGACTCGACTGTTCAGGAACCATGGTGTTCTGAACTACATTGGTTGAGAATAGCCAAATTGGCAGGCCAATTGTCAGTCCTGGAAGCGACAATGTGGCCATGTGGGGCGCACCAACTTCTCCCCAAGAGGAGAAAGGACTAGGATTTCCATCATGTGGAATTCCTTGGTTGGGGCATTCCATGTTCTCAACCTACAGATCAACGCAGGAATAGGAGGTGATTATGTTCTGTTTAAAATAAATTTTATAACGACTCTTTAGACACAACTTGCTTTTTCACTTTTTAAGAGTCGAGAAAAAGCTAAAGATGACTCTAGTCTCCTTCGATGTTTTAACGAGCCCGAAGTGACAAATGCTCGGATGGACTTTTTCAGTTATAGAGTTTGAAAAAGGCCAAAAGAAACTACTCTGGAGTTCTAGGCAGAGGGTGTGCCAAACTTTTCGCAAAACCACAGAATACGTTTTACGGTACGAGTGGTTGATCTTCGTGAATGCTGTGTTCACTGCATTGCGATCAGTAGGGCGGCCGACACGGCTTCCTATGGATAAAGGCTTTGTTCCTATAGGGGTCTCCCAATATATACGCGACGGTACGTGGGAGCACAAGTCCGTATTGATACTTATCGCTTCACCGTGGAGGAATCACCCAACCACTCAACGCTAAGATATCACGTTTAACGACGCCGGAACACGTCTCTAGCTTAGACCTCTATGTGTTTGCGTTATGTTTCAATGCGTTGTTATGTAAATTCAATTTATTTTAAGGTTGATCTTGTTTAGCAGTTTTCCTTTATGGATCACCACGAGATGTATAGTAACACTCCTAAATACAGTCTAAGATGATAAGCAAGCTTTTCAATCTTTCAACTTTGAAAATCTTAACGACTGAGGGAAAAGAAAGACATCATCTTTTCACACAGATCATAGAGCACACACTAATGCACTTTTTCCCTAAATCAACATACAAACTGTCAAATGCACATGCACAATGCAGGTATTTCTTTTCTCTTTCTTAATGTTGGTGCAATACAAAAAGAAAGCTGTTGTATAACTTTGAATTCGATTTCAAGTGAAAGCAAACAAGCTTGTCCAAAATCAAAAGAAACCTTAAGATTTACTTGTTTCGACACTAGAAATATATAAATTCAAACCATATGACGAAAGCAAAAGCTCAATCAGCTATGAACAGCAAACAAACTAACTCTTGAGATCAAGACGATACTTATCACAGGTCTAGATCTAAGAGGCCACAGCAAGACTAGTTCACTTTCGTTATGGGAAACTGCAAATGATATAAGAAATACACAAAGAACAAATACAGTTTCTTTATACAACCGAGGCGGAATAGTGGCAAGGAAAGTTGGTTTCAGATAGGTACATTGACAGATAACAGGCTGCAAAAACAAGGGTGAAAACAGGGCAATAAACAGGAGGGAACCCCAGTAGCACTAGGCAAAACTGGTTCAGCGCAGGTAGTACACTGGCAGTTTGACCTTCAGCGCAGGTAGCCCCTTCGGGAACTGCACTGAAATGCAGACTGCCTTCACAGTGCCTGCACTGAAGAGATAAACTTTCGTTTTTCTCAGTGTCCGGGTCACAGATTGCTCAAAAATTCACAGTTTTTGGCCAAATCAGAAGCTATCAATCAAGTACACACTAAGGGATGAAAAGGAGGATGAAAAGATATCACTAAGAGCTGTTCAGAGTCCTTGTGGATCAGCTCTTCAAATCATAAACATGCCCAGAAACTAAGCTAGAGTAGCTGCCCTCTACTTTGCATTTGAAAGATCCAAATGGAATTCGATTCGGTACTCCCTGTGTTTATGAAATGAATAGCAAAAACACAAACAACCAAAAAGATACGATCCTCACCGGAGTCGCCAATTTGTTGTTGGGAAAAGTATCCAATACAGAATGACCCTATCCCACTCTAAGGGTGATAGTACCTCAGCAACAATCAAAGCAAAGCTATTCAAGATTACTTCTTTATGAGATGTAAGAGAGAGGAGGAAGAGATCCACTAACCGATGTCTTCCGCTAATGATTGATCCAATCTTCTCTCTTTTCTGCTTGCTCCCAGCTCCTTGCTCTTTCACTGGCCCAGCTACACCAAGATCCTGCAAAATAACAAGAGAGGGAAACTACAAGAAGCATACATTCATAATTGATTCAAGGATTAGAATAAATCAAATACACAAGTATAACAACACATCATTGAGACACATGCATATAGAAGAACCTCAAATGCTTTATTAATGGAAGAAGTAAAGTTCAGGAAGTGATACAACCATAAAAGGCCCAATCCAGCATCACCTCCCAGCAGAAAGAAATCTCCTCTTCACCTCCTTCAAAGCAAATCACCCAATAGTTCTATACTCAAACCAACAACACTTCCTTACATTCACAAGATTCCAGCCTCCCTAGACCTCATGAGAGAGCTCTATATATAGGAGTTTTGGAGAAAGGATGAGTCATCTTGTAGCTGGCATGAAGCTGACTAGTGTCCTCTCCCACTTCAGTTATTCTTGAGTTCTTGAGTCCACTTGGAGGTTCTTGCTTCCACTTGGAGATCTAGACCCTCTTACTCATCACCAGTCGAATTCCCTGATCCAAGTGTCATTTTGGAAGCTTCCTGGGCATTGACACCTTGAAGAATGACTGTGCCACTTGTCCCAAATCGCCCAGCGTAGGTAGCCTTCTTTGCAGTTGACATTCAGCGCAGGTAGACAGTGGAGCTCTTGACATTCAGCGCAGATGCTCAGTGGAGCAGTTGACATGATCCAGAATTAGCTTGTTTTTTAGTGTTTTCAGGTGGAGAACTGATATTTAGTGCTGTGGTTTGCTGACCTTGTTCCTCTAGGGGTAGGAACAACATGTTTAGGGACTTTGGATCCCTTAGATTATTGACATTTCATGCTTCATCCTGTAAGGCACAAAAATTTCTATAACAGGTGTGTGCATGGAGAAGCGACAAGAAGCTATATAAAGGCCTTGTCCACTATAATTGTGTAGTGCACATAAGAGGGAGAGAGTGACCATAGTATGGAACAAGGCACATTCTTATCTTTTAGGGAAGGTCACTTCTAGGCTCAGAAGTACAAAATGTGATCCCCTAAGCCTAAGGATGAAAACTCAAAAAATGACTAAATCTAAAGGATGAAGAAAAAGGAACATAAGCAGCCTTATACATGATCAGGCTTCATACACTCTAAAAGTATCATAAAAACATGAACAAGACTTGAAACAAACATATATACATCAAAATTCCAGTTCACAAACATTTTTCAATTGGAACATGTAAAATATAAGTGATTGTGTCACATAAGTGTTCATTTGTGACTTGAGAGTGTGCTCTGGCACAAAATTGCATTATAGCTAACCTCGACAATTTGATGACACTTAAAAGGAACATAGACACTAGAAACATGTGTAAAAAAATAAAACAACACTTGACAACCAAAAGCGACACTTCTCATGGAAGAAATTATGCTCCAAATTTCAAATATACAAAAATTTTGGAGGGTGTCATAGAAGCGACAACATGTTTGCTCCATCATGTTCCTGAAGAATTTAAAGTTGATGTTTTGCGATCAAGCTATTTTTGTAGGAAATTTATGTAAAGAACAAATTTCCATCACATTTTATTTAAAACAAGAATCCTTATGAAATTTGGTATTTTATTTAAAACAAGAATCCTATGACCTCCTTTTTCCTCCTAAAACATATCATTTGCCTACTTATTTTCATCATATATCTCTTAGATTCCTTGAAAATTGATTAGTTAATAGTCCTATAGTTATTAAAATGCATTGAAATTGATTTAGGAGTTTTATGTTAAAGAAGTAGAAGTTTTTGGTAAAATGGTTACAGGAAGTTCCAACATCCTGTAATTAGCTCATTGTTTGACATGTGGCACAATAGCTAGGCTAGAGCGAAAGGCAGGGATGAAAAGTAGAATGTCCAAGCATGGACGAATACCTATCCTACAGCAGAATTGACCCTCCTACATGCGCGGTCAACACAGGTCAAAGCATGGCATACTGGCGACAAAGGCAGCAACAGTAGAGCATTCTAAAATTGATTTAGTTTTTGTTCCTTTTTGAAATCAGTTTAGGATAAAAACATTTTAAAAATCTCGACATGGTAAAAGCAGCAACAGCCATATCATGAATGTACATTCGTTTTCGAAATGTGTTGTAAAAAAAGACATATGTATGGTTAATCGTTGTATCATTGAAACAGAGTTTTGAACTTAATATCAAGAACCCAGTTACAGTCACGATCCTTGTCTTGTTGTGTTGATTTGATAACCGGTTGAATGCAGTCCAGTATACCTCTGGAACGCGGACGGGCCCTGCGTTAAACTGGTATACTGTCCTTTTCATTTTATTCGCACTTAGGGTATTACATGGTTTGCACAGTAGTTAAGATTGGTTTCCGATTTCAATAGTTAAGATTGGTTGTTGATTTCAATCGAATGCATATGGTTTGTGTTTGTGATAATGCTTGAATAGCCATCACTGAGGTCGTGAATCGTGTCGTGTAAGGGATTCGATCCCTGTGTTGTCTTTTAAAGCAATGTCATGAACTTTGTTTTCATTTCAAAATCTGTTTATGATCGCTGTATATTTTTATCTTGTATAAATATTAGGGAATGTTGGGTGTTTGCTAAACAAGGGTTTTATGTATAATGTCTCTGTAAGGAGATTGAAATCTTGGTTTGCAGTGATACACAGTGTTTAATTTCAGTGTTTAATTTGGTAAATGAATTTAATGACAGTATTGTAATCAGGTATATTAGCAGAGTGACCTGAGTGTTTGGATGATAGGTAACATACCCCAATCTTCCGTAAAGAAGTTCTGTGACCTACATCATAACCACTTAGCTAATAATCCTTTATGTCTATATACTTTAGACGCATGCCTCTAAGCTTATGCATCCTGGTCGATAATAAATATGGTCTAGTCTAGTACCCTAGATAGAACACTACATTTTGGCACCGTTGCCGGGGAGGCGTACTTAAAGGATTTTAAAAAAAATTCAATATACAAAAATAAACAAAAACACCGTTAGAAAACATGTTCATTTATGCCTAGATTTAGAGACAGTCAAGGTAGATTTGTAAAAACCCCCCACCATCTAAAAACTAACCCATTATCATCAGGAGCAGACTCTCTAGGGAATACAACACCAGCTGAGGAAGTTATCCAAGCATTATAAGAAAAACAAAAGTCAGGACAGAGACTTACTCTTATTGAAAGGCAAACTTTATTCACACATAAATCGCAGAAGAAGCACTTTCCTAGACCTTCCACACAAGGAGAAAGTAGCACAGTGGCCGAACAATCTTTCTTTAATCTCCTTTTTCAAACAAGTGACACTGACACAGAGAGACCTATTAGAATGGCTGAGGAAGGATCTGGATCAGTACCACGTCAAGGAGATGAAGAGGAGTCAACTTTTAAGTTTCCTATACATGAACCACAGGAAGATGATGAGATCAAAATGAAAAACATACCCCCATCCGTGCTACCAAACTTCTATGGTATGGCTTCGGAGGATCCAGACTCATTCTTGTTCGAGTTTGACATTGTATGTCGAACATATGGCTATACAGATGATGCCCATAGGCTTAGATTATTCCCAGCGACATTAAAGGCATCAGCCTTAAGATGGTTCATGACGCTAGGTGAGCATGCTATAGTTGATTGGGATGGCATGAGGAGAATATTTTTAAGGAAATATCAGCCTTATTACAGATCCAAAGACTCTAAAGATGATATCTTTAGAATGAGCCAGCAAGAGGATGAAACCTTAGAGGAATATTTAGAACGGTTTGTCTACAACTTACAAAAATCTAAACACTGAACTATGCCTCTTGATCTGATCCGCACAATATTCTTGAAAGGTATCCGAGAGGAATACATGGATGATCTCAACTTGATGGGCAAAGGTGACATTTCTTCCTTACCCTTTGAAGAAATCGCTGAGTTGTGCGAAAAGTATTCAAGGAGTAAAGCTAAAATGGGAAAGAGAACCCTGTCATCCAAAGTCACAAAATCTGCCTCTGCAAGTGTCACAAGGGCTGAAATAGGGAATCTTTTAGAAGAGTTTAAAACAGATCTGTTAAGCACCCTAGGGAACCAAATTGACACTTTAAAAGCCAAGAAGAAACAAGAAGATGAAGATCAGATAATGGCTATCTTCTGCCCAAAATGCCGGAAGAAACATGCATTAAAAGACTGCCCTCTAGAAAACATCCAAGTTTGTGCTTTCTGTACTGAACATCATGATATGTTTAACTGCCCTAAAGTTAAGGTTTTGCAGAACTGTAATATGGCAGCCAATGCAGAGATGGAAAATGTGTATTACGTGGGCGCAAAGAGACCATGGTAGCCAAGGCCAGCACCTCAAGGTATGTTTCCAAATCAAAATTTGTAATATCCTATGAATGATCAAATGTATGCACAGAACTCATGGAATGTACCCATGCCATGGCAGCACCAAAACCAACCACAGCAACAATGGAGACCATCTCAACAGTACTCCCAATCTTATCATACATATCCTCAATCATACCCACCATACTCACAACCATATCAACAATACCAACAGCCGTATTCATCACGTTCTCAACCATATCAGCAGTATCCTCAGCAAGTTGTTTATCAGCCCCAACCTCCTCAACAAGCATTGCCTGCTCCTCCACCAATAAATCCACCACAATTGCAATTTCCAGCTAACTCACAACCTCCCAGACCCACTCAAATTCCTGCTCAAACTGTCCCAAATCCAAATAATAGAGCAGAGAGGCCAGCCTACAATGTAGAAGAGGGAACCTCATATTCCACACTGCCTTTGCAAAATATTAACTTGAGGTCTGGTAGGGTACTCCACAAAGATTCTCAAATAACAGATAAGCAAGAAGTAAACACAGAAAATGAAAATGAAATGACAAATCAAAGAAAACCAAACAATGATACCAAAGATAAACAGATGCAACCACTGCATCCACCTTTTCCAGACCGATTGGTCCAAATAAAACCTCCACTGTCTATACCACAGTTTGATGTCTTAGATGAACTCAAGAATGTCTACATAAAAATTCCACTGCTGCAAGCTATAAAATACATTCCCATCTATACCAAAGCCATCAAAGATATGTGTCTCAAGAAGCCTGCTAGAAGAAGGATTGATCCTCAAACCATTCATGTTTTAGGACATTTAGCAGGCCTTATGACCAATACCATCTCCATGGAGAAGTATGTTGATCCTGGCATCCCCAGAGTGACCAGCATCATTAACAACATACAGATTCCAAACACTTTGATAGATCTCGGGGCCGCAATCAATGTCATGACTCTTGAAACCATGAGAACACTCCAGCTCATAAATTTGCAACATACAACGATTGTTCTAGAACTAGCTGATAGGTCTAAAGTGATTCCTGAAGGGATTTTGGAGGACATCATTGTCTCATTGGACTCTTGGGAGTATCCAGTGGATTTCTTAGTCCTTCAACCCAAATCCAATTTAGGAGGACACCCCATCATCCTTGGTAGACCATGGTTAGCGACTGCTGATGCATTTATAGGATGTCGATCGGGCAACATGATCATTTCAAGAGGGACCGAAAGAAAACAACTCACCCTTTATCCATCGGCATAATCACCAGCAGTAACACACAATTTGTGGCTTGATGATAAATTTAATGATAAAGAAGAAGTACAATCTATTTTTAGCATTGGCCAAATCTATGATTTCCAAGAACAAGACAATAATGATTTGGTAGAATTATTCCTTTCTCAACCTGATATGTCCGAAAATTTGAGAAATGAACAATATCATGCTGCAGATGTACTTTTGGCCCAAAATTTTCAGGAAACATGCACCATCCAATCTTTGCAAACCACATTTCACGACATTTTTCAAGTTCAATCCATCACCAACACACAGAGTCAGATCATAGAGATTAGTCTAGGGAAAACTCTGAACATAGACAATCACCTAGACTCATCTCAGCAAGAGAAATTGATTTGACTCTTGAGAAAATACCAAAAAGCCTTTGCTTGGGATGACACCGATATGCATGGGATTCACCCCGACACATGCACTCACCATATCTATACAGATAGCACCATTAAACCAGTGAGGCAACCACAGAGAAGAATGAACCCCATGCTCCAAGATATTGTCAGAGAGGAATTGCAAAAACTTTTGAGAGTTAATTTTATATATCCTATTTCTGACAGTCAGTGGGTATCCCCATTGGTTATAGTGCCCAATAAAAATGGTAAGTGGCGCATTTGTGTTGATTACAGACAGCTGAACAAAGCAACGCTCAAAGATTATTTCCCACTACCATTTATTGACCAAGTGTTAGACACCCTAGCTGGCAAATCATCATTTTCTTTTCTTGATGGTTTCAGTGGCTACAACCAGATCAGGATCGCCTCAGAAGACCAGGAAAAAACCACATTCACCTGTCCTTGGGGCACTTATGCTTACAATTTTTTGCCATTTGGACTTTGCAATGCTCCAGCTACATTTCAGAGAGCTGTGTTAGCTATTTTCGCTGATTTAATTCATGATTGTGTTGAAGTTTACATGGATGATTTTTCAGTATATGGCAATTCATTTGAACATGCATTAGAAAACCTTGAGAGAGTTTTGAAAAGATGTATTGAATCTAACCTGTCCCTCAGCAATGAAAAGTGCTTTATGATGTTAAACGAAGGGATAGTGTTAGGCCACTATATTTCTTTTCAAGGCATCAAGGTTGACCCAGCAAAGATCCAGATCATTGTTGATTTGCCAATTCCACAGAATCATAGAGAGGTAAGAAGTTTCCTTGGGTATGCAAGCTATTACAGAAGATTTATTGAACATTTTAGTAAAATAGCTTTACCTTTGTTTAAACTTCTAACCAAAGATGTACTTTTCAACTGGAATGAGAACTGCCAACAAGCATTCGAACTACTCAAAAAGAAGTTATCAACCGCACCAGTCTTGAGAGGGCCTAATTGGAGCCTACCATTTCATATCTTCACAGATGCATCTGACACCGCAGTGGGAGCCTCATTAGGCCAAAAAGAGGAATCTTGTACTCATGCCATTTATTCCATTAGCAAAAATCTAACACCTGCAGAGTTAAACTACACAGTTACAGAAAAGGAAACAGTTGCCATCATTTATGCTGTGAATAAATTCCGACATTATATAACTGGTTATGAGGTCTTTGTACATACTGATCATTCTGCCATTAGAAATTTAATGAATAAACCAATAACTAGTGGCAGAGTTACCAGATGGTTATTATTGTTACAGGAATTTAACATCACAGTGTTAGATAGACCACGCAAAGAGAACCAGGTGGCAGATTTTCTTTCTAGACTACAAAATCCAGGTGAGGTTGTTCCAGTTGAAGATTCTTTTCCAGATGAAAACTTATTTGCAATTTCCATAGTAACTCCTTGGTATGCTGATTTGGCCAAGTACTTGTCTACAGGAAGGACACCTCCACACTTTACTGCAAAGGAAAAGAAGAGACTAGTCAAACAAAGTGCTAGATATTCATGGCTTAATGGCGATTTATTTTACACTGGTTATGATATGATCATTAGAAGATGTGTAAGAAATGATGAGGTAATTGATATTTTAAAATCTTGCCATGATGAACCGTGTGGTGGGCATTTTGCAGCTAAGCAGACAGCATTCAAAGTTCTTACTCTTGGATACTACTGGCCATCCATTTTCAAGGATGCCAAGAAGTATGTGAAGAGTTGTGACAGCTACCAAAGAATGGGTAGACCAACAGATACAGATGAGATGCCCCTTCAGCCCCAAGTTCACCTAGAGCCATTTGACAAATGGGCTCTAGACTTTATAGAACCCATTAACCCAACCTCCAATGGTAAGAAGTACATCTTAGTATGTACTGATTACATCACAAAGTGGGCTGAAGCAAAAGCACTGGTTAGAGCCACCGAACACACAGTAGTAAATTTCCTTTTTGAAGAGATTTTTGTGAGGTATGGAGTACCAAGGGAAATTGTGACTGATCAAGGTACTCAATTCACCTCAAAGCTAGTGAAGGACATCACAGACAAATACCAAATCAAGCATAGGAAAAGTACCCCTTACCATCCACAGGCCAATGGGCAGGTGGAATCCACAAACAAAACTTTGGAAGGGATCATTACTAAAACTGTGGCAATGAACAGGAAGAATTGGGAAGAGAAGCTCAAAGATGCACTCTGGGCTTACAGAATTACGTGGAAAGATACTACCGGATTTACACCATATCAATTGGTGTACGGCAAAGAGGTAATGCTTCCTATTGAGTTTCAAATACATACTTTTAGACTGGCTGCAGATTTGCAAATTGACTTGGACCAAGCACAAAAAGAAAGAATTCAGCAGTTGAACCAGCTGGATGAAATGAGGCAGCAAGCAGAGGAGACCACAATCCTCATGCAAAAACAAAGGAAGCAGTGGCATGATGCACATATTAAGAAGAAGCAGTTCAAGGAAGGTGACTGGGCTTTACTTTTTGACTCTAAATTCAGAGATCATAAAGCCAAGTTCACCACCCATTGGATGGGCCCATACGAAATTCTTCAGGCTTACGACAATGGTTCAGTCAAGCTCAAAACTATTGATGGAGAAGGTCACTCCTTTACTGTCAATGGTCATCGCCTGAAACTATACACCAAGCCCATCAGCAAGCAAGATTTTCTCCATACAGTATCTCAGCAAAGAGAGGCTGAGATATTGCAGCCCTCACCTGCAGTATCACTGCCTTATTTCATTTCCTTTCAATTTTAGAGTCAAAAAGAAATAAAAAAAATAATATAAAACAAAAACTAAAAAAAATATATATAAAAAAATAATGGGTTAGATGTGAAAACCAGCCTCCGGCACACTCTAACCCCGAATTCCTACTTGAAAACCAATTCATTGGCGGGTAAGAATTCTCTTTCTTTTGTTCACTGTTTGATTTATCAACTGAATCATGACTTGAGGACAAGACAAAATTTTAGTCGGGGAGAGAGGCATCAGCATTTTGTTCTTTTATCTCTCCATTGTAAATTCTTAAAGATTTCTTATCCTATCTCTTCACTGTAAATTTCCAAAGCAGCTTGTTCCAGCATTCCAGACTTCAATAAATAAGTTGTTTTGTCATTGTTTTATCTCAGAGGGACCTGGTTATAAACATTATGCAGGGGGACCTATTCTCTCCAGACGACTATGCTACCAACACCAGCAGTAATGGGACCTATTTAAGACACCTAGAAGGGACCTGTTAAAGAGATTGACACCCAGGGCTACTTTAACAAAGTTTCATTAAGTTTCTACAAGAGTTTCATCAAGTTTCTACAAGGATTTGGGCACCAAGATTCCATCAAATGCCCAAGCTCAATGAACATGTATACATATAAGGAGCTGCATGAACATCTTCAAATTTTTCTCAAGGGACCTGTTGCATTTAATCTTTCACAAGGGACCTGTTGCATTCAATCTTTCTCAGGGGACCTGTTACAACAAGCAAAAGAACAGTCAAAAGGGACTAGTCCTACTCAGCATGTCAATACAACAACAACCAACAAAAGAGTAATATGTTTCTTATTCTTAACATTTAATTTCTTAGATTAATTTTTAATGTAAATTTGATGACTGTGACTGTTATGATCGATTTCAAGGACACCTACATTTTCCATCATCCCTTATCCCACCGATTCTTATCATTTTTCATACTTCAACCTATTCATACCTCTAAACCCATTACCAACACATCAACCTTGTCATGCTAAATGCATCCTACAGCCATACCAACATCTTCCATTTGACCGAATGCCAACCGAAACAGGACACGTGGTGGATTTTGTTTTTAAATAAAAGGGAAAGAAACAAATGTAAAGCGGCCTATTCATTGTATTCCACACGGCCAAATTATGACTCCACCACCCGACGTAGCCAAATGATTCAAGGGACTCCCCGAAATCATACCCAGTATTGCATATACGCCTTCAGCGCTCTTATGATGACATCTATACAAGCGGTACAACACTCCTCTGTTCTAAAAAAATGAATACGCTATGAAGTAAGTACAGCTGGTTATCCCACCATCATTCTCAGTTATCTTACGCTGGCATTTGATTCCCGTGACTTTCAAAGTAAGAATCAGAAGCAGTGAGCGCCGAAAGAAATATTACCATTTGGTTTTGACAAGAATCAGAAGCAGTGAGCGCCGAAAGAAATATTACCATTTGGTTTTGACAAGAATCGGAAGCAGTGAGCGCCACAAGAGGGAAATATAACCACTCGGTTTCGACTCCCACCACAGTCATAAGACAGTCGACTGACCGAGCACCATACTGAAGATTAAGGGAGTGACACACCAGGTAACAAATTGAAATTTCTTTGTTGAAATTATAAAACATAAACAGAGAAGGGTTAGAGCACGACCCTCTGCCACTATGACTAATAGGGTCGAGCCGAGTGTGTTCGACAGTTCTCAATATCATGAAGATTGCATTTCCATTCTCAGAGAGATACAGTGGTTACCATTTTTAGAGAAATTTCATGGAAGTAATGAAGAGGTTACCAAGCAATTTTCTTTCACATTCAATGGAGAGAAAGCCCTGATAGGTAACTTCTCATTCAGGGTTTCAGAGGATACTATAGCCCAGTCAATAGGGATTAGCCCAGAAGGGGAGAAGTACTTTAAAACAAAGCAATTTAAAGAGAAATCGTGGACGCAGTTTATGTCTAGATCCACAGTCTCATCAGTTAACTGGAAGAAAGGTGTTCCAAGAAGTTGGTTGATGCATCCCTGGGATGAGATGGTCTATATCCTTCAAAAATTCATAACTTGCGAAGGCCGTTACAGTATTGTCTATCTATACCATATTAAACTACTGCTCCACTTGAAAAGACAATGTGTTATCAGTCTACCATATTTTCTATTACAAAGCTTAACCAAGATGTCCAAGACCATCCAGAAGCAGAAGGGAAATGAAGACAAGAGCCTATATCACTTTGGCTTAATTAAAATTCTTATTGAGAATGAATTGTAGAGAAGAGGGAAACCGTGGAAAGAGTTCTTAGCTGCTAACCAAATTAGAGATGAGGAAGACAAAGAAGAATTGCAGGAGGACTCAGGGTTCATGAAGGATATTGATGAAGAAATCCCAGTATCCAAAGCCAGCAAGGCACCTCTACCTGTGGGCAGCATAAGGACTAGGAAAATGAGAAAGGAAGATGCTAAGAGGGCAGAACAAGATAAAATTTTCACCACTTACTCACGAAGAACAAGGAGGACACCAAAAGCCCAGTTACAAGAAGACCAGCTTGAATCCAATGCACCTATACAAATGGATGTTGAGAGTGGTGACCACTCACTACCAGGGCCAGGAGTTGATATAGAGGTAGAAAGCAATAACGGGCAGGAAATATTTTCACCACCTCCCATTAAGAGACAGAAGAAATTGGAGAAACCAATTGAAGAATTAAAGGAAGAGCTCATGGAGGCTAATATGCTATAAAACGTTATCAAGAAAGAAAATGAAATGCTCCGAGCGCAGAGTAAAGAAACTCAAAAGAAGAATGAAAAGTTAAGGGAGAGAATCAGTGAACTGGAGGCTGAGCAAACGGAGATTTGTAACTGGGCCACTAAGTGGTACAATTAGAAGAAGACCCTCAAAGAAAAATACAAAAGATTAAAGCAGGAGCTCAAGGGTCTGAAAGATACCCAGGTGAAAAAGAATGTGGACACATTGCTAAAGGCAGCAGAGATCCAGGCAGGGACAGAGTTCAAGGGAAGCACTTTGGGGTTAGCATGAGGACATGCTAATTCCTTAAGTCGGGGAGAGATGTTGGTACCATCCTATGACCTCCTTTTTCCTCCTAAAACATATCATTTGCCTACTTCTTTTCATCATATATCTCTTAGATTCCTTGAAAATTGATTAGTTAATAGTCCTATAGTTATTAAAATGCATTGAAATTGATTTAGGAGTTTTATGTTAAAGAATTAGAAGTTTTTGGTAAAATGGTTACAGGAAGTTCCAACATCCTGTAATTAGCTCATTGTTTGACATGTGGCACAACAGCTAGGCTAGAGCGAAAGGCAGGGATGAAAAGTAGAATGTCCAAGCATGGACGAATACCTATCCTACAGCAGAATTGACCCTCCTACATGCGCGGTCAACACAGGTCAAAGCATGGCATACTGGCGACAAAGGCAGCAACAACAGAGCATTCTAAAATTGATTTAGTTTTTGTTCCTTTTTGAAATCAGTTTAGGATGGAAACATTTTAAAAATCTCGACATGGTAAAAGCGGCAACAGCCATATCATGAATGTACATTCGTTTTCGAAATGTGTTGTAAAAAAAGACATATGTAAATACAGTCCGGTGTAATCAATGTATGGTTAATCGTTGTATCATTTGAAACAGAGTTTTGAACTTAATATCAAGAACCCAGTTACAGTCACGATCCTTGTCTTGTTGCGTTGATTTGATAACCGGTTGAATACAGTCCAGTATACCTCTGGAACGCGGACGGGCCCTGCGTTAAACTGGTATACTGTCCTTTTCGTTTTATTCGCACTTAGGGTATTACATGGTTTGCACAGTAGTTAAGATTGGTTTCTGATTTCAATAGTTAAGATTGGTTGTTGATTTCAATCGAATGCATATGGTTTGTGTTTGTGATAATGCTTGAAAATCCATCACTGAGGTCGTGAATCGTGTCCTGTAAGGGATTCGATCCCTGTGTTGTCTTTTAAAGCAATGTCATGAACTTTGTTTTCATTTCAAAATCTGTTTATGATATCTGTATATTTTTATCTTGTATAAATATTAGCGAATGCTGGGTGTTTGCTAAACAAGGGTTTTATGTATAATGTCTCTGTAAGGAGATTGAAATCTTGGTTTGCAGTGATACACAGTGTTTAATTTCAGTGTTTAATTTGGTAAATGAATTTAATGACAGTATTGTAATCAGGTATATTAGCAGAGTGACCTGAGTGTTTGGATGATAGGTAACATACCCCAATCTTCCGTAAAGAAGTTCTGTGACCTACATCATAACCACTTAGCTAATAATCCTTTATGTCTATATACTTTAGACGCATGCCTCTAAGCTTACGCATCCTGGTCGACAATAAATATGGTCTAGTCTAGTACCCTAGATAGAACACTACAACGGGCGTGCATTGTTAGTGATGAGGAGTGGACCCGATATATTATTGTTATGGATGCATAATGTTTAAAGTCCGCCTTTTGTTGTTTGGACCGTTTTCATCGTTTTCCTGCTATTTTTATCACTTGAATCATTCCTTAAGAGATCGGTCAAAGCAAGCGAGCCCCAGGATTTCGGATCCTCTAGTTTCGACTCATGGTTTTATCAAAACCGTGACTATATAAGAAGAAAAGAGATCCTTTAGCAAGGCATCGGAAAAGGATTGAAGATCTTAAGGAAGTATAGATCGGAATTCTTGAGTGGAGTGATTACACAATCTAAATCGAGGAGAAAGCGCACAGATTAGAGATCAGAGCGAAGGCTCGCAGGCTTGAATTGGGCGACCCGTAGCAGTAAGTGCAGATACTCTCCAAGAAGGAAACTGTGCAGCAGCAGACACGCAAAAGACAGAAGTCTCTTCGGGTGTGGATAATCACTGTTTAGTAGAGCTGCATTCATTTCTTAAATACGCTCTAGCCACCTCTGTTGTTTACTAAAGGGTTTTGGGTGCGCAGTATTAAGTTTTTCTTGTGTAGTAATAATGTTTAGCCTCCGGGTGCGCAGCAGTATGTAAATCCTCTGTTTGGATCTTGATATCAGCCTCTGTTGACTAGATCGGGTGATAACTGTCATGTATATTGATCTGATGCTTGGGTAATTCTGAAGATTTGTTTATACTTGATGACCATTTGATCTTCTTGGATCCAGTCTGAAAATTAATGAAACGTGGTCCTTGAATGAAGTAGGGGGTTGTAGCTCCCTTCCAGGAGAAACTGGAAAATGAGAGAGGGTTGTAGCTCTCTGCAGGTTGCAGCCTGCGTACTGGAAAAGGACTGCACCAGTACAAATTCATTGTAAAAGAAGTTCTATTTGAAAGAAGATAGAAACATATTGCAGCAGGTGGTTTTCAACCACATTGGGTTTCCACCTTATATCTGGTGTTCCTTTGTGCGACTATCTGTTTTTCACTATTCTTGTTCATTATTATATGGTACTGACATACAAGTTAATTATCAATATCTGAAGAATAATTTAAAGCATAAATCTAGATGGTTTATTGAAAAGAACTTAATAATACTGATTCACCCCCCCCTCTCAGTATTATTTCCAACAATTGGTTTCAGAGCAGGTCCTTCAGAAGAAGCTTGATCGCTTGAAGGAAGATCGTTCATCATGAGAAACTACGAGAGGGAAGCATCAATCAGGCCACCAATCTTTGATGGGACAAACTTCGTTTATTGGAAGGTAAGAGTTACTACCTATCTTCAATCTCTTGGTACAGAAGTCTGGGATGTCATAGATACAGGGTATACTTTTCCATCAGCGACTCCTACAGATCCGGCTGAGAAGAAGAAATATGAAACAAATGCAAAGGCGGTCAATACTCTATTAGGATGCCTATCTCAATCAGAATTTGTCAAGGTAATGCAGTTTAAATCCGCAAAAGAGATATGGGACAAGATTGTTCTGAGCTATGAAGGAGATGATCAAGTAAAACGAGCAAAACTTCAAACCCTCAGGATTCAGTACTAAAATCTCAGGATGTATAATGATGAAAGTGTGGCTAACTATTTTCTTCGTGTAGATGAGATTGTTAATTGTATGAAAATTTTGGGTGAAGAAATAAAAGAGGTTGTTGTGGTTGAAAAAGTTCTAAGATCTTTGTCCCCTAGGTTTGAATCTAAAGTTTTTGCAATAGAAGAAAAAAAGAATCTACAAAGCCTTAAAATGTGACAGCTGCACGGAATTCTAACTGCTTATGAAATGAGGAAAGGAGGTCCATCAAATAGGAGAGAAGTTGTCTTCAAGGCTTCAGGCAAAGGCGAGTACTGCGAGTCAGGACACGTGTCAGAAGAAGAAGAAGAATCAAATTTTGTCAGAAATATTCAACGGGGTACTGGACGGTTCCGAGGTAAGCTACCTTTCAAATGCTTTGCTTGTGGAAGAGTCGGTCACTATGCTTCCAAATGTCCTCACAAGGATAAGATTGACAAAGAGAAGGAACCTGTTAGATGGAACAAGAAATAGAATGCAAATAAGAAAAGCTATTACACTCATGAAGATAGTGATGGACTTTCAAATAGTGACGAAGATGAATGAGGTAATGAGTATAAATTTTTAATGGCTTTTGAAGATGATGACTACATGGATGCTATAGATGTAGAAGGTTTTTATGAAGAGATGTCTAATCTCAAAATTTGCTTAGAAGAAAAAAAGCGATTATTGATTCTCTGCAATGCCGACTGGCTGAAAGGGAAAAACATCTTGAAAAATTGGAATGTGAGATTGTTGGTCTTAGAAAGGAGATTGAGAAAACAAAAGCTATTAATCTTAAATTTGTTAAAGGATCTAAAACTCTGGATGAGATTATCAATGTGCAGCGTTCTCCACTAATCAAGACAGGTCTGGGATATAATGGAGAAACATCTCAAGCATCCACCTCCAAAATTTATCTTGATGCAGCAAGGAGGAGCGAGCAAAGGCCTAATAGAAATCATCAGGTAAATCAGGGACAGTTTACATCAAGAATGAACAAAGATTATCAAGAAAATCGGGGGCAAGCTACCTTAAGGACAAATAGAAGCTACAATCAGCCGCAGGTAAAATCTTCCTAGTTTGCCTCAAGAATGAATGTCAGTAGAAACTACAATCAGATGGATGATAGATTTGATAATCGTAGGAGTTTCTTCAATGGCCAATGTTTCTCTTGCGATAACTTTGGGCCCAAAGCAGCTCAATGTGTTGCCTATAAGACAATCGTGACTAGAGAAGCTCAAAAACAAATGAATATGACTAGAATCACGAAAAGGACTTATAACAATTTTTCGGCCTTTGAAAATGAAGTTGAATGTTCTATTTGTAATAACTTCGGTCATGAAGATTCTGAATGCAGGAGTAGGTTTTGGAAGACCACTCAGAAGGAACAAACCTCAAATGCCAGAACATGGAGAATGAAGGAACCACAACCAGAAAGATGTGGGATAGCTTTTTATGCAGAAGGATAGGAAAATCTATGGTATATCAACAGCGGATGTTCGAAGCATATGACAAGGGATAAATAAAAACTTGAAACATATACTGCATTAGAAAAGGGAAATAAGGTTTCTTTTGGAAACGATACCCCTGCAGCCATAAAAGGAAAAGGCACTGCTCAGTTGAAAGAAAAGGTCAAAGCTGGAAATGTTTTGTATGTTGATGGCCTGAAGCATAATCTAATTGAGTGTTATTCAAATGTGCGATCAAGGAACCGAGGTAATATTTCGATCAAATGAATGTAGTGTTCGTGGTTTTGATACAGGAAAAACAGTGATCAAAGGCAGAAGAACTCCAAATAATCTATACATATTTGAAGAAGGACAACAACAATGCTATTTGAGCAAGGATGATGAACACTAGTTATGGCACTGGAGGTTGGGGCATCTAAGCTTTTCACAAATAAGGAAAGCATGCAAATACCAGGCAGTTCGTGGTCTTCCAGATATCAAAATTCCAGACAACACCATATGCAAATCATATCAGTTTGGTAAGCAAACCAGAACTAACTTTCCTGAGAAGGAAGGATCAGCTAGCAAGCCTCTTGAGCTAGTCCATATAGATGTATGTGGTCCACTTAGGACAAGGACACCTCGAGGAGAAGAATACTTGATATTATTCATTGATGACTTCTCTAGGTTTGTTTGGTTAGGACTTATGAAGCACAAAGACAAAGCATTCGAAAAATTCAAATCCTTCAAAGCCTTGGCTGAAAATGAATCAAATTACAAAATTAAGTGCCTCAGGTCCAACAGAGGTGGGGATTTTACCTCAAATGAATTTTTTGATTTCTGTGAAGAGGATGGAATAAGAAGGGAATTATCTACAGCTAGGACTCCTCAGCAAAATGGAGTAGTGGAAAGGATGAACAGAATAGTCCAACAAATGGCTCATGCTATGCTTGATGAGTCTGGAACTCCCGCAACCTTCTGGGGTGAAGCTACATATGCTGTGGTTGTTATTCTCAACAAAACAAATGTCCGAGTAAACAACACTCAAACTCCTCATGAGCTCTGGTATGGTGAGACTCCTTCGGTAAAACATTTCAAAATTTTTGGAAGCAAATGCTATATTAAGAATACTGATGAACAGTGTGGCAAACTTGAACCTAGAGAAGATGAAGGCATTCTCCTTGGTTATTCTCCCCACAGCAAATGATCCGGATTTAAACAGGAACGCAACAAATTACAGAGATAACCATATACACAAAGATGCAGCGGAAATAATACTTCATTTCATTAATGGAAAATACTGAAATATGCTTACAACCAGAAATGGAAATAAACCAGCTAGGGTGATGGTAGCTTATCTCTGAGAAGAGATGTGATGGCTACATGCCTCTGAACTGTGTTACAATGAGGCTCGAAGGCCTATTTATTGTTGAGAAACAATGGAAAAACACTTAACATTCCAAAACCTAACTGTTATGAAACCAGCTCAAGAAAAGATAGAAAAGATAAATCCATGCCTTAGAATTCAGCCTCTTCGAGGGGGCAACCTCCTTTACATTACATAAATGAACAATTCTTGGATGATACAAATGACAAAACCTCCTTTCTATATATAGGAGTCTAAGGAGTCACAATATAATCCAGCCGACCTAACAATAATAATATAAAGCCACAAAAATAATAATAGAGGGATTCTATGGGGCACAGAAATAACAATATGTGGGTAATAGGGGCACAACAATATAAATAAGGGGTATAACTACAATATTAATGGGGTAATCACTAGTATTATAGGGACCCAACATGCCCCTCTCCTTCAAAAAAGTGTTGTCCTCAACGCTTGAGTAGTTCTGGATACTTTTGCATAAAATTCTCATCCTCCCATGTGGAATCTTTAGCGGATAAGTTCTTCCACTTGATAAGATACTCTGAAATTGATCGATTTCGTAGCTGTCGAGTTCTTGTTTCTGTGACTGCTTCTGGTTCCAATATAATTTTTCCTTCCTCGTCAAGTTCTGGCAATATTGTTTGAACTGGGAACTTGTCGCCTATAACCTTCTTTAAACATGAAACATGGAAAACTGGGTGCAATCGAGAAGCTGCAGGAAGCTCCAATTTGTATGCCATAGTACCAATCTTTTCCAACACCTTGTACGGACCATAATACTTTGGTGATAATTTATTATCCTTCTTAGCTTTCTTTAGGGACATTTGCTTATATGGTTGTAGCCGTAGGAATACCCAATCACCTACATCAAAACTTCTTTCACTGCGATGTTGATCTGCCTGTTGTTTCATTCTATTTTGTCCCAACATGAGGTTATCCTTTAAGAGTTGGAGGACTTGTTGTTGATGTTCGATGTGATGTTCCACTGCCTGAACCTTAGAATTTTCTCTTAAATATGATGTGATTGATGGTGGTTGGTACCCATAAAGTGCCATAAATGGGGTCATTTTTGTTGCTGTATGGAAGGAAGTGTTATACCACCATTCAGCCAGAGGCAACCATTTGACCCATTGTGTCTGTTTATCAGATACAAAGCAACGAAGATATCCTTCCAAACATTTGTTCACTATCTCAGTTTGCCCATCAGATTGAGGATGATAAGATGAGCTATGAGCTAACTGAGTACCAAGACAAGAAAATAATTCTATCCAAAAATTTCCAGTGAAAATGGGATCTCTGTCACTTACAATAATCTTTGGGTTTCCATGTAGCTTTTGAACTGTTTCCATAAATGCAGTAGAAACTGTACTGGCTTTAAATGGATGTGATAATGCACAAAAGTGTGCATACTTGGTAAGTCTGTCAACTACCACCATGATGACACTCTTTCCCTCAGAATTGGGTAAACCTGTGATAAAATCCATTGAAACCTCCTCCCAACGTTGGCTTGGAATGGATAAAGGTTGTAATAGACCCGGTGTCTTAATTGTTTCAACTTTATTTTGTTGGCAAACCAAACATTCCGCTACAAACTTTTGAATATCTGATTTAAGGCCATCCCAAAAAAATTCCTTCTTAACCCTGTGGTAAGTTTTTAAAATCCTGAGTGCCCTCCTAAGGGAGAAGTGTGCAATTCCATAAGAATCTTTTGTTTTAGCTGGGAATTCTTACAGAGGTATAAGCGATCTTTGTACCATAACGAATCATTTTTCCAGCTAAATGTATCAGAAGTACTTGAATCTTGTTGTAGCTTTCGAATAAGTGCCCACGCTTCTTCGTCATTCTTCCATTCCTCCTTTGCTTCATTTATCCAATCTGGTTGGATAATAGAAATGGCACACAACAATGCTTCCATATCCTCATCCTTTCTTGAGAGTGCATCTGCCACCACATTTTGCTTCCCTTTTTTGTACATGATTTCAAAGTCGTAACCCAACATCTGTGTGACCCACTTTTGTTGCTCTTCAGAGGATAATCTTTGTTCTAAAAAGTATTTAAGACTGTCATGATCCGTTTTTACCTTGAAGTGTCTTCCCATTAGGTAGGGTCGCCATTTCTTAAGTGCATGGAGTATTGCAAACATTTCCTTCTCGTAAATAGCTTTGTTTAAAAACTTTCCCTTGATTGGACGACTTTCAAAAGCAATGGGTCTTTCATCTTGCATTAGAACAACACCAATTCCATTTCCTGAAGCATCACATTCCACAATAAAGGTTTTTGTGAAGTCCGGTGTAGCTAAGACTGGTGCTTGGCACATTGCCTCCTTAAGATGTTTAAAGGCCTTTGTTGCTTCCGGAGTCCATGAAAATGAATCTTTCTTCAATAATGTTGTTAGAGGTGCTGCTATTCTCCCATAATTCTTAACAAACTTGCGATAATACCCTGTCAACCCAAGAAATCCTCGCAGATGCTTTATGGATGTGGGGATTTTCCATTCCTTAATGGTTTTAATTTTGCTAGGGTCTACCTTAACTCCTTCATGAGATACAATATGACCCAAATATTCCACCTCCTGGACTCCAAAGAAACATTTGGACCTTTTTGCATATAATTGTTTCTCCTCCAATAGTTGTAGCACCTTATCAACATGTTCAACATGATCCTTCCAAGACTTGCTGTAGATTAGTATATCATCAAAAAATACTAACACAAATTTTCTAAGGAATGGTTTGAAAATTGAATTCATCAAACCTTGAAATGTTGAAGGTGCATTGGTAAGGCCAAAAGGCATGACCAAAAATTCATAATGACCCTCATGAGTTCTAAATGCCGTTTTCGGAATGTCTTCAATCTTCATTCTGATTTGATGATATCCCGAACGAAGATCCAACTTGGTGAAGTAAATTGATCCATGCAATTCATCCAGTAATTCATCAATGACAGGAATGGGGAACTTATCTTTAATAGTGAGCTTGTTGAGCTCCCTATAATCTGGACACATGCGCCATGATCCATCCTTCTTGTGCACCAATACTACTGGAGTTGAGAAAGAACTTTGACTCGGTTGAATTATAACAGCCTCTAGCATTTCTGCAACCATACGTTCAATTTCACTTTTTTGGACATATGGATATTTGTACGGCCTGATGTTCGGAGGAAAGCTTCCTGGAATCAGATGAATAGCATGATCATGATCACGCATAGGTGGGAGACCTTTGGGAGTCTCAAATACCTTGGAATGATTGTCCAGGACTTTTTGGAGATCTGGAGAAATAGATGATTCCAATGTGGAAACATCTAGCGAACATAATTGTGCAATTACACCTCTTTGCTCCTTTTTTAGAAGCTTTGTCATGCCATTAGAGCTGATTATCTTTCCTGGTTTCCCTGCAATACCCCTTAATTCAACTTCCTTTCCTTCCACAGAAAATTTCATGAAAAGTTCTTGAAAATTAAAAGCTATTGTACCCAAGGATTGTAGCCATTGGACTCCTAGTACAACATCAGCACCTCCCATTGGAATGGAAAGCATTAGGCTAGTCAATACATATTCTCCCATGGATAGCTTGATATTATGGCACTTTCCAGAACAATTTATTGTTCCTCCATTTGCAATCATCACTTGACACTCTGGTGTTGGATATAGGAAGCAATTCAATTCTTTTGCTACCCTACAATGAATAAAATTGTCGGTGCTTCCTGAATCAATCAACACTATTACCTTTTTCTTCTTGATTTGTCCTTCTATCTTGATGGTTTGAGGAGTGGTAATTCCCGCCAATGCATTACAAGATATGGTCGGGTTTATTTTTTCTTCATCTAGGCCTTGTTCCTGGAATATATCCTCTTCTTTTGACCTTTCTTGCTCCTTTTCTTCTTCCTCTTCACAATCTATGTAGAATAATTTCTTCTCAGCACACTTATGACCTTTTGTGTATTTGCTATCACAATTGTAACAAAGCCCTTTTGCTATTTTTTCTTCCAATTTTTGTGGTGTCAACCTTGTAGGTTGTGGAAGACTATGGGCAACAACACTTTCGTCTTTATAGTTGTGAATGGTATGCTTCCTAGTTGCCATAATTTTGCTTTCCATTTTTCTTGCTAACCTGAATGCCTTTTCTAATGAATCAGGTTCCCAAAGGCGCACATCATGTTGTATATTATCCTTTAAAGACCCTATGAACACATCAATCCTATGCTCCTCTGGAATATCTTTTAACCTTATGTTCAATTTTTGGAACTCCTCAATGTGCTCCATTATTGAACGCTTTTGTTTGAGACTTATCAATTGGCTAAAAAAAGTGTTGCTTTTTGTATCCTCATAATGTGCTATCAATTCTTCCGTAAAAATTGCCCAAGTGATAAACTGTTTACGAGAACAAAGCCATTGATACCATACAAACTGATTTGGTTCCAAATATAAAGTTGCCATACGTACCTTTTGTGTGTTTTGCACATTATTGAGATTCGAAGAATTGCTCCATCTGTAATATCCATGGGGCGGGATCCTTGCCATCAAACTTCCTCATATCGATTTTTGGAACATGGTGAGTCTTCGATCCAACATTAGAGTCTATGGAATAATGATTAACATTTCTTTTGTTCTCATCATGAGTTTCCTTTAGTACTCTTTCACCCTTAGTGACTATTTCTTGTAGCAACTTATCCATCTTATCATCCATGCCATCAATTTTCGCGTCCATGCCATTCACCTTAGCTTCCATGCCATCCATCTTAGCTTCTACACCTTTCTTTAAACTATCCATCTTAGCTTCTACATCTTTCCTTAAACCATCCATTTTAGATTCTGTTGCTTTTTGTGCAAGTGACACTCGTTGCACTTGTTCTTGTAATTTTGATATATCATATAGCATTTCTTCTTCTTCTTCATGAGTCATGCTAGAGCTTTCAGGCTCCTTACTAGGTGTTTGCATTTTCTTTCCTCAGGGCATCAGTTACCGATAATAATTCTCTAATATGCCCTTTGAATTCCTTCAAAATAAATTTTCAACCCAAGCTTAAGCAAAAATTAAAGAAAATCTACACACCTTTTTTCACTTTGTAGGAGCTCGATATTGCCTCTGATGTATCTCTGTACTTTCTGATTATCTAGTTCTGAATTTGTGACCTGTATTAGCCCTCTGTGTCCTCTTTCCAATGCCACAAGTCTAACCCAAATTGGATTCTCCAAGGAATAGTTACGCGAAATCTCCCACAGTGACTTGATTATAGACTAGTTCAGTAGAGTGAACTTGTACGACGTGCCCTGTGTCACGGTTTTAACCTTTGACTCTGAAAAATATATAAAATAAAACTAAAGTCCGTCCTCTTTCTGTACCTTCTTACGAAATTTGAATCTGATGCTCAGAAAGAAAGTTATGACCATTTTCCCCAGGTCACCTGTTTTGAGTGTAATTCAGGAGTCTGCAAAAAGACCAACTTCCTCAGATCATATCTCCGAAAATATCACGCGAAAAACTCTGAAATTCGGACCCAAGGTTCAAAGCGATTTCTTCTCAAATGGGATTTTTTTTGCGACTTCTGAAAGGTCACAGAAAAAAAGTTATAGCGAAAATGCCACGATGACCTGTTTGGAGCAGCGAAACCCTAGAATCCAAAGCTCTGATACCAAATGTTATGAAACCAGCTCAAGAAAAGATAGAAAAGATAAATCCACGCCTTAGAATTCAGCCTCTTCGAGGGGGCAACCTCCTTTACATTACATAAATGAACAATTCTTGGATGATACAGATGACAAAACCTCCTTTCTATATATAGGAGTCTAAGGAGTCACAATATAATCCAGCCGACCTAACAATAATAATATAAAGCCACAAAAATAATAATAGAGGGATTCTATGGGGCACATAAATAACAATATGTGGGTAATAGGGGCACAACAATATAAATAAGGGGTATAACTACAATAGTAATGGGGTAATCACTAGTATTATAGGGACTGAAATATGCTTACAACCAGAAATGGAAATAAACCAGCTAGGGCGATGGTAGCTTATCTCTGAGAAGAGATGTGATGGCTACATGCCTCTGAACTGTGTTACAATGAGGCTCGAAGGCCTATTTATTGTTGAGAAACAATGGAAAAACCCTTAACATTCCAAAACCTAACCCTAGGAGATGAAACGCCAAACTGTGGGCCCCGTTTGGGGTAAATTGGTACATCCACTTCCCGGGGTCATAACTTTGGCATATGATCTCCGTTTGACGCGTACAATAGCTCATTAGAAAGATCTATCCGAGCACTATTATTGTTGGAACAAGCAACAATGGTCCATTCCATGGACCCATGTTTCCCCCGGATTCCCCAAAAAACGTAGTTTAGGGCCTCAAAACGGCTCCGGAAGTTCAGGACCCGAAAAACTGCTAAAAATAGTAAGTGGTGCTACAATTAAGGAAACTGAAAATGCTGAGAAAGAAAATGGTGGGGGTCCAGGTGGACTTGGCAGGTGGCCACCAATATCCACCTGGATCAGCAAAGCATATAAGTGTTACAATAAAAGACTTGGAAGAATTGTTGACAGCATTGATGTAGTGGTTGATGAAAAAGGATACATTCCCAGGCAAGTAAATTATGAAAATATCGAAGAAGATGAAAACTACTCTCCAAATCAGATTGATGATGAAGAAGAACCTCAAGAGGCACCAAAGGAACAGATAATGATAGAAGAGAAGACTCGATCCAGGTATGTATAGAAGAATCATCCAGAATCTCAAATTTTGGGACAAAAGAGGCAGGCGTACAAACAAGAAGAACAACTGTAGAAGCTTCAAGCTATTTGGCATTACTCTCTTCCACTGAACCACAAAATGTAAGAGAGGCATGCAAGGATGAATGTTGGATCAAGGCAATGGATGAAGAACTTGAACAGATAGAAAAGAACAACACTTGGGAGTTCGTTCCTAGACCAAAGGATAAGAATGTCATAGGAACAAAATGGATCTTGAAAAATAAGTTGAACGAAAATATGGAGGTAATTAGAAACAAGGCAAGACTGGTGTGTAAAGGGTATGCCCAACAAGAAGGAATAGATTTTGAAGAAACATTTGCTCCTGTTGCAAGACTTGATGCCATCTGAATGTTCCTTGCTCTCTCAAGCTTTCAAAAGTTCAAAGTATTTCAAATGGATGTGAAATCAGCTTTTCTGAATGGAGACTTAGAAGAAGAAGTATACATTGAGTAGCCAGATGGTTTCATTCTTGGGAATGATCCAAATCTTGTATGCAGAGTGAAAAAGGCACTCTATGGTCTTAAACAGGCTCCAACGGCTTGGTACTACCGTTTCGACAAATACCTTCATCAACAAGGTTTTTCAAAAGGATCAGCGGATAGCAATCTTTATATAAAAATTGAAAATGACAAGTTGCTAATACTTGTTGTGTATGTAGATGGTATTATCTTTGGCAGCAATGAAGAAGCTATGAGTCAAAGCTTTGCCTTGGTAATGCAGAAAGAATTTGAAATGTCTCTGCTAAGAGAACTGACATACTTTCTTGGATTGCAAATCCAACAAAATGAAGACGGTATCTTCTTGTCTCAAACCAAGTACCTCAAGCAGATTTTGAAGAAGTATGGCATGGAAGATTCAAAACCAATATGTAACCCCATGGTTACAGGATGCAGTCTTAGTGCGAATGATGAATCAGCAGCAGTTCATCAACCAACCTACAGATCTATGATTGGAAGTCTACTTTATTTGACAGGTACCCGACCAGACATCATGCATGTAGTAGGAATAGTTGGAAGATTTCAGGCAAATCCAAAGGAAACTCATCTTCAGGCAGTAAAGAGAATTTTCAAATATCTTCAATGAACTCAAAACTATGGCTTATGGTATCCTAGAGACACAGATCTCACACTTCATTCTTACACAAGATGCAGATTGGGCCGGAAGTGTGGATGACAGGAAAAGCACAAGTGGTGGTGCTTTCTTTATGGGTTCCAGATTAGTATCATGGTTCAGCAAGAAATAGAGTTCAATTGCCTTATCTACAGCTGAAGCAGAATATGTGGCTGCTGCATCTTGTTGCACTCAAATTCTCTGGATGATGCAGACCTTGCAGGATTTTCAAATCACTTGTACACCACCTATCTCCATCCTATGTGATAATACAAGTGTAATCAACATTTCAAAGAACCCATTCATGCATTCAAAGACAAAGCACATACCGATCAAGTATCATTTTCTCACGGAACAAGTGCTTGAACAAAAGGTCAAGTTGATATATGTTCCTTCTAAGGAACAAGTCGCTGATATATTCACCAAACCATTTCCTAGGGAAACCTTTGAATATCTTAGGCAAAAACTAGGAGTTGTTGATGCATCATCTTGTTGTTAATTCTCATATTGGTGATTGTATGCGAGGTTCGTATGGGGTATATGCGTACAAGGCTCAGGGGGAGCATATCTAATCCATTGTTGGCATTATATCATATCTCAGTAGGAGCGAATAGGGTGGATGGCAGTCCTCGGTAAGTTCTTGGTTGTCAAAATATCCATAGCATTAAAGGTGCCAGTTCGATTAGCGGCGAGCAGAAGGGAAAATAGGGCGGTCTCTGTATTATAAGTAGCCAGTAGCCAGAATAGCTGTGGAGTGGAATGGTTACCTGAAAAATCTGAAGTTGATATCGAGGTTCATAATCAGGAGGAGCAGGTTCTCAGGGGGAGATATAGTCAGGAGAAGTAGGTTTGGGTAGCCGAATATATATCAAGGACAGAGTATGTCTTGATCCACCCTTTGCCCTTGATGACAAAGGGGGAGAGTGATTTTGGTGTTGTTTCCATCAAGTCCAAAGGGGGAGATTGTTGGCATTATGATGCATGTGTTGTACTTGATGGAAACCCTCTCATAGACAAACATCTCACTTATATATACATCTACAGAGGAGATAAACAGAGAAAACAACAATAAGATCCAAGAGGAGACAAGAGGAGCCCTTCACATATGTATATATATGCTAAAGAAGAGGAGCACACACAGTCATCGGGAGCCATCAGGAGAACAGAAGCAGTTATCGGGAGCCATTGAGCCATTGGGAGCTTATCGGAGCAATAGAGGCACATTCTCATATATAAAGAGCTTATCGGGAGGAATCGGGCGTATAAAACCCTTAGATGCATGCTTAATCATTATCGGGAGGCATCAGGCCATACATGCATGCTTTAACTCTATCGGGAGTTGTTGGGCACCCAAATCCCATATATATGCATTTTACAATAATCAAAGGCATTTCCCCTTTCTGGTGGATAATCACAGTTATATGGGTTAATATATATATTTCGGCATATGTGTGCGTCGGGGGTTCGGCTATGGGACACCGCTGAAACCTCCGATTACAAGCAGACCCGATGGTGGCATTAAACTTGGTGTATAAGAATATTGTGTCCGGTATATATCGCAGTGTCGCTGAAACCTCTGATTGCATATGGACCCGATGGCATATCAAATGTGGTTTATATTAATATCACATCCGCGGTAATTGCCCATTTTATAAAGGCTTCCCACATCTAATCGCCGATAGCGATAAAAGGAGCGGACCCGATATATATATAAAACATGGTTAATGGGCATGTCGCATCCGATCCATCATATTGGAAGTCGGGAATAAGCCATGATACGAACATGCATTGTTAGCGATGAGGAGCGGACCCGATATATATATATAGGCTGGTTAATGGGGCATATCGCATCCGATCCATCAGATCGGCCATCGGCAAATAGACGATGTTATACAGTGATAAGGAGCGGACCCAATATATTATTGTTATTGGTGCATAATGTTTAAAGTCTGCCTTTTGTTGTTTGGACCGTTTTCATCGTTTTCCCGCTATTTTTATCACTTAAATCATTCCTTAAGAGATCGGTCAAAGTAAGCGAGCCCCAGAATTTCGGATCCTCTGGTTTCGACTCATGGTTTTATCAAAAGCGTGACTATATAAGAAGAAAGGAGATCCTTTGGCAAGGCATCGAAAAAGGATTGAAGATCTTAAGGAAGTATAGATCCAAATTCTTGAGTGGAGTGATCGCAGAATCTAAATCGAGGAGAAAGCGCGCAGATTAGAGATCAGAGTGAAGGCTCGCAGGCTTGAATTGGGTGACCCGTAGCAGTAAGTGCAGATACTCTCCAAGAAGGAAGCTGTGCAGCAGCAGACACGCAAAAGTCAGAAGTCTCTTCGGGTGTGGATAATCACTGTTTAGTAGAGCTGCATTCATTTCTTAAATATGCCCTAGCTACCTCTGCTGTTTACTAAAGGGTTTTGGGTGCGCAGTATTAAGTTTTTCTTGTGTAGTAATAATGTTTAGCCTCCGGGTGCGCAGCAGTATGTATATCCTCTGTTTGGATCTTGATATCAGTCTCTGTTGACTAGATCGGGTGATAACTGTCATGTATATTGATCTAATGCTTGGGTAATTCTGAATATTTGTTTATACTTGATGACCATTTGATCTTCTTGGATCTAGTTTGAAAATTAATGAAACGTGGTCCTTGAACGAAGTAGGGGGTTGTAGCTCCCTTCCAGGAGAAACTGGAAAACGAGAGAGGGTTGTAGCTCTCTGCAGGTTGCAGCCTGCGTACTGGAAGAGGACTGCACCAGTACAAATTCATTGTAAAAGAAGTTCTATTTGAAAGAAGATAGAAACATATTGCAGCAAGTGGTTTTCACCCACATTGGGTTTCCACCTTATATCTAGTGTTCCTTTGTGTAACTATCTGTTTTTCACTGTTCTTGTTCATTATTATATGGTACTGACATACAAGTTAATTATCAATATCTGAAGAATAATTTAAAGCATAAATCTGGATGGTTTGTTGAAAAGAACTTAATAATACTGATTCACCCCCCCCTCTCAGTATTATTTCCAACATATAAAGTATATGGATCACTTGGAAAGCACAAATCAAGGCTCATTAAAAAAATATTTGCACAAAATTAAATTGTCGATTATGAGGAAACATTCACTCTTAAAAAAAATGGGTAAGCATCTGGACCATATTCTCTTTAGTAACACAAAAAGGACGGAAAATCAATTAGATGGACATGAAGGAAATGTTCCTAAATGGGGATTTGAAACCAAATGTTTTTATGACTCAGTTTTAAGGTTTTATTTTGAAGGGACAAGAAAAAAAGATATGCGAGTTGATAAGATACTTTTATGGTCTGAAATAGACACCAGGAGCATGGTATTAAAAGATAATCGAGCATCTTCTAAAGCTAAATTTCAAACATTACAATCTTGATGATCCAACTTTTTTATCAAAAAAAGTTGAAAAAATAATTGTGTACCTTGTAGTATATGTAGACGGTCTATGAATAACTAGAAAGAATGAGACTTGTATTGCATCCATGAAGAAAGATCTGAAGGAAAGTTTTGAAACAACAGACTTAGGACATCTTCATTATTACTTGGGTGTTGAATATAATCAAAATCTAAAATACATATTCATTTCCCAAAATAAGTATGTTGGAGGACTACTGAATACATTTGGCATGGTTGATTGTAACACTCTATCCACTCCAATGAAACATAATTTGAAGCTTAAGTCAAAATAAGGGCATGAATTTGTGGATGCAACAAAGTATAGGAAAGTTATAGGAAGTCTCATCTACCTCGCCATGAGGAGACCATATATGTCATATTTTATGAGCATCCTTTCAATATTTATGCAAAAACCATGTGAGGGGCATTGGTATGCTATGAAAAGAGTCTTAAGTTACTTAAAGGGAACTCAAGATTATGGAATTATGTACACCAAGGTGGATAATTTTAGTCTTATTACAGATTCTCATTTAGACTTCAATGGGGAGAGGGAAATGTTGTATCAGCTTCAAGATACCTCATGAGTCTAGGATCAACAGTTGTCTCCTAGAGGTCACACAAACAATCATTTCTAGTAGATTCGACCATAGAGGAAAAATATGTGGTGACCACAGAAGTAAAAAAAGAAATTGTGTGGCTCAGGAAAACATTTAAATATTAACCAGAGAAACAAGTGAAATTGAATCCTTTACTTGTCGACAATACTTTTTGAATCATGTTGGCCAACAACCCAATATTTCATAATCAAACCAAGGACATCAACACAAAGTATCATTTGATTCAATAGTGTGTAGAGACCAAAACTATTCATCTAAGACATTGCTCCATGGCTAGGAAAATTTCAAACATCTTCAACAAAGCACTTGGAAGAGAAAAAATTAAAATTAATAACGATGCTTAGGATCATAGACACCTGTTCAAATTAAGGTGGGGGGATGATGTTAGACACCTTAATCCTTGGGGCTTATTGTAAATAATAATAAAGTGTAAAAAATAGGTGTGATAACGGATAGTTGGTTTGGAAAACTAACATCCCGCATGTAGTTGAACAAATTATAGTTATAATAAATATGTTTCTTTCTTAATTGTTAAACACACATGGGAGCAAGAACAATATGAAAGATAAATCATGCAATGCATTTTTTTATTAACAGGAGATATACATTTATAGTACATTGTTGTGACCGTTGGGTTTCACATCCCAAGGTCTCTTGGACTACTTTAGTCTATTTAGCTTCCACACTAACCCATTGAGGATTAGGTGTCCAACATTCCCCCCCTTAATCCGAAGGGTTATGTATGAGTCCAAGAAGAGAGCTGAAATACAAAATGTGCAAAAATGCATGGCAGCACTAGGCTGAATGTGCTCTCTGAAATGTTGGTACAAAGGGCGGTGGTTTAAGGATGACCACCAACTCTGGAATGCTTAATGCAATTCCTGGAACTCTTCCAAAACTGGCAAGAAACTAAAGTTTTCTGCTAGAGGAAGTGCTCCTATTGTTTTGAAGAGGGAAACGTTTAACCATGAAAGGGAGGTATCACCCCGCATAAAAGGGAAAACTTAAACCTGAAAGGGAAGTCTCAACCTGTGATGGTTTAAGGATGACCAACAACTCTGGAATGCTTAATGCAATTCCTGGAACTCTTCCAAAACTGGCAAGAAGATGGAGTCTTCTGCTAGAGGAAGTGTTTTCAATTGTGTTCCTGGAACTCTTCCAAAACTGGCAAGAAGCTGAAGTCTTCTGCTAGAGGAAGTGTCCTAGATTGCCAACTGAAGGCATGTTCATGGGCATCTTAGTCTCTGGCTACAACTCTGAAACTGGTGTGGCAGGTTGTGGCTCAGGCTCGCTTGATGTGACTTTGAAGCTTGTAGATGACCATCATTTCCCCCCCTGTCAGATACAAGGTGAGAAGATGGAGAAAAATCAACTGCAAGACTGTTCAATACTCTGGAACAAGTTCTGACATGTGTTTGGAATATCTTATTGGCTGTTGATGCCCATTGCCAAGAAGCGATCCATCCAAGATGAATATTTGTTCTTATAGGGTGTTTGTTGCTGAAGCATCTGTGTGAAGAATGACTGGTTTTATGATAGTGCTTACATGGATGAAGATCAAAACAGTGATCTTTCAAATGGCCAACTCGGTCACAGTGTTGGCATTTCACAATCTGTTGTTGTTGTTGTTGTTGTGGAAGAGGGGCAGAATCTGGAATAGCTGGAGGTGAACTGTCATGAGGAGCAAGTGAACTGTCATGAATGAATCCAGCACTCTGAAACTGAATGGGCTTGGCATAGTCTGGAATATGAAAGGACAAGTCCTTGTCATATCCAAGACCAGTTCTGTGCTTGTTGTGGACAAGTTGTTCCCAAGGTCTGATGATGGGCTTGGGAAGTGCAGACTGAGTTTCTGCATCTGGATGTACAACTGTTGCTTTATTTGAATGAACTATAACATTATTGACTTGCTGCTGATGGGTGGTTGTCTCAATGTTCTGAACAAAAACAAGTTCAGAATGATGTCTATTTTGATGTAGCTCTTCTTGCTGTAGCTGTGATTCAAGCTGCAAAAAATCAATCTTTTCCTGTGCATTTTGTAGACAGACCTGAATATCTGTGAGAGAAACTTTGCTGACTTTTAATATATCATGAGTAGTAGACGACATTAGAGTTTTGAGGAACTCTAATACTTCACTGATTCTAGCCATTTTTTTTATTTTTTTTTGCAATGTCAGATTTACACCTCACAACTACTACTCAGTGCAGAAAAGTACTACCTACTCACAGTACAGAACAATATCCTTTATACATGTGCAGCAAATGATAAGAGTTCAACCAGCAAGCACCGATTACAATCCATTACATGAAAATAAGAGTTTACTCATGACCAGCATTATGTTCTGACAAAACAATCGACAAAACTTTTCTCCATAGAAGATTACAATCAGCCCACCAAACTCTTTATGCAGCAGTTGAAGCAAGGAATTAATGCACTATAATGAATTTTAAATAAAAAGCCACATTGGGGCACCAACAACTGCAAACTTGCTTGAATCCTTCAAATACTCCTTCACTTTCTCGGCCAGTGGAAAAGAATAGTCAAGTTCAATAGCGACTGTAACCATTCATGATAACATGTGGAATAGCTACAATTGTGGGATTACAGATTCCCAGAGAAAGAATTGTACATAATCTCATAATCTTATGTGGAACAATGCAGATATATAAACCAAGTCAACGTTGCAATTTCATGGGTTTCATAGTATAAATTCACCACCTGCTGATATAACTACCAACTAAAGACACTTGACTCACTGCTCAACGCACATACTAGAAAACAAACCTGTCTTGTGGTAATGATATTGAAAGCTCTTGGTCGCTTTGCCTTCAGTATAATATGAGAAATGCTACCAGAAATCATTAAAAAGACTTTGATATCCAATGTACCACATAAAAATTCAATGCGCCATGGAAGATTCAAACTTCATTGTGGACTCTGCAAGTTGTTACTTCTCTCCCCTTATAAACAACAAATATTTTCACCAGGCAGCGATGAGTCGCTGTAGAAAATACAAAGTTGGCCTATGCAGGTCATGAACCAACTCTAGAAAGATTGCTTCAGGCCTGGAACCAACTGTCTTCTCAAATTAAAGCCACAGGACTGAAACGAAGTTTCTGAACATGCAACTCCTCGACTTCAATCATTTAACCAATTCAACTTGGCATCTCTAAAAGAGTATGCTACAGCAAAGATAATATGGACTTGTGGAAAATACAACTCATTGTTTGATGCATTCGACCTTCCAACAGTAATTTATCAGCCACCAAAGTATGCACTCAGCCTTTATTGATGGAAACCAATTTTAGATGTTGCCCAAGAAGAGTATAGTCGTCAGCCAGCTTCAGCGTGCATTGTAGTGTCACTGGTCAGCTACAGGATGTGAACACAATCTCTCGTATCAGCTATAGGGAGTTATGCATCACCACCCTCAAGCGCATGTTCAGTGTGAAGAATCTGACTTATATCGACTTGCAAATTCATCTCTTTGTCTTGAAAAATTTAGCTGCTCTCCTGAAAAAATAATTAATACGCCCATCATATGCATGCCCTATACACTGCTGCTTGTATCATTGGACAAAATTTAGGTGGAGACCTGGTTTTCTTTGCAGATGAAGTGGCCCCACAACAACGCGTTGACTCAGCCCTTGTATTCAGTCTGAACTATGTTATTTTGCTATCAAACTGTAATGTTCCAATAATATTTTATCAATCGCATGAACAACATGACCATCTCCATACTGATAAATGCACATAGACTTCAACAAATTTGTCTTCAAATTTGGTTTTTCAATAATCATTTCAGTTAATGTACACACTGTCTACTATCCCGGACAACTCATCAGTGCATACCAAAACCAAGTAAACGCAGAGCACCATATTCAATCTACTTCAGACTGTCCATCTATTACGTAAAAGAAAAGAAAAAATCCCTTCCGGCTTTCGTGGTGGTCAATGCGGCCCCTCAGTCTCGTTTGACATTCGTTGACCAATCAATCGATTTCCTGCGGCTGGCTCGGTTTGGGGATGATACCTTACTCCCGTACCTGGAAATTATAAGTCATGCCCGAAGAGACTCGGTGATACAAACTCGATTCAGGTTGTGGGCGAGGAAATATGACCCAGAACTCGATCACTGTGCCAACGATCTCCTGGAAAGGAATGAGCGTCAAGATAAAGTAACAATTTTGCGAGGTGCCCAAAGGGAATGGATGTGTCCTTCTTGTGCTTCAAAGCAGAAAACTTGGCCTTCTCAAATGAGCGTGCCCTACCACTGGACGTGGTAGTCTAAACAGGGTCACGCCAATGGATCGTTTGAGTCCTTTGAGGTTTGATAATTTGTATTACGAGAATCTTGTGAGGCACCGGGGCTTGCTTGGACCAAACAGGTACTCTTTCTCCAGCAGCCGGACTCGAAAATTGTTCTAATATTGCAAATTCGAGAGACGTTACTACTGAGTGAATGAGAAACGGGAGGAAGACAGGTCTGGCAAAACAAGGAGAGGCAGGATTGGAAGATTCATCAGAGTGGCCTAGAGAATATAGCTGACAGGAGATAATATGTGGGATTTTATGTGTTTATAGTGTTTGAAGCGTGGAGTATGGAACCACCTCCGATGGGAATGGGAGTGTTCAATGTAAATGGAATTTTAGTGTGACAGAGACATCAAATTGGAGGGTGGTATTGAGAGAGTCGGTGGAGAGGAGTATTCAATATAACTGTAGTGCTGCAGAGCGTTATTAAAGGTTTTGATACTATTCAACGCATTCAATAATTCAAACGTTTTATACCACTGGACTCCATTCAATATATACATCGTTAACACAGCGTTCAAATGATTCAAAACCGCATTCAACTTCTAACATAACGCATTTATTCAACATCATTAATGTTCAAAAACCATGCGCATACCAGGAGCTGGACCAACGTTCAATTATCAGAATGTCAGGCCAGTTCAACGCACAGCATTAATATTCAACAGCCATTCAATAATGATACCAACGCAGCGTTAATATGATATGGACAGATGTGCAGAGCTGGCCAGGTTATCTCAGGACAGAGCGCATGTAGTGTAGTGGCTAATTATATGGAGGAGCAGCACAGGCATTGTCAGGGGTATGGAGGCGCTTCTATATGGAGAGCAGACACTAGCAGCAGTGTAATCAGGTTGCAACTAGAATTGAGCTGAATAAATATTCATGAAATTTATGGCTGAAATAAACTGCATAGAGAGGCCATAAAACAAATGGCTCAAATTAATTTTGCAGGGCAGGAATACGCCTGCTCTAATACCATGTTAAACACACATGGGAGCAAGAACAATATGAAATATAAATCATGCAGTGCATTTTTTTATTAACAGGGGATATACATTTATAGTACATTGTTGTGACCGTTGGGTTTCACATCCCAAGGTCTCTTGGACTACTTTAGTCTATTCAGCTTCCACACTAACCCATTGAGGATTAGGTGTCCAACATTAATAAAAAATAATTGGAGCTTTTTTCACAATCCTCAGTCTAACATAGATGTTGATGAATACTTTAACAGAGGGTGTTGGAGATTTTATTGGATATATTAAGTGCGCATATCTCGTGCTTAATTGGATATAGATGTACATTGTACGACATAGTATGAGAGTCATTCATGATTTCATTCGTGTTTAACCTCGATTTGACACATTTCTTTTTTATAATAAAAATTAAATGTATTCTAAAGAAAAATACAATGTCATCTATAACAAAAAAGTTAATGAATATACATATCTAGTTTGTTTTAATTAAAAATATTATAAAACATCAATAATCACACTCTCATTGTGCTCGTTTATTTTTTTGTTAACATTACAACCCAATACAAAGGATATGTGGTAAAAATATCACTATCACTCTTGAAGTCATAAATAAGATATTCCAATGTCGAGTTTAAATTACATAATTTTTATGTCAATTCCATGTTATGTAATGTATATTTACATATATATACCACTTCGATAAGCTATTTGAATATCCATATAATTAATATATTTAAATGTGGACTTCAAACATACATATATGGAAAGACAATGAGATAAGTGAGTTACTTCACTTCATTGAATTTTTAATATAAAACTGAGATAAGTGAGTTACTTCAATTCATTAAATTTTTAATATAAAACTGATATCTGGCAATTAAAAAATATTAATAGCAATAACACAATTTAATTTGGATGATAAATAAAATATGTCCTATTAAGTAATATTGATGTATATTTAAAAATATGTTATTTACATAAAATAATTTTAATATGGATAATGCCATTAAAACATTCTTATGGTTAAAGCACTTTATGATATTGCAAGTAGCTTCATTACTTTGCATTTGGTCTTTCCTTTAGGGATATTTTTCTATCATTTTTGTTTAGAATCTAATAAATATTTGTTGGAATTTCAGATTCAAATTGTGTAATTTATACAATCCAAATATCCAAAGGAGTTTTTAAGGAATTGTATCCATTTATACACTTAAAAATGAAAAAATACACACGCACAAAGAGAACCAATATATCCATGTTAACTAGGGATTTATAAAACACAAAAAGGGATTAAATCTCGAGTTGCAAACTTTTTCAATTTCTTCACTCTAAGAAAAGTTTTCCTATCAAGAAATTTGATCCTCTTGGGACTTGGCAACCTTATAGTTAAAATATATCTATCTCCTAGATTAGCATGTACTTAGTTGAGATATCATGTCAAATATCTCAATTGTCTTGCTAAAACAATTACATATAAAATATTGTATGTAATTATAATATAAAAATAATAGTATTTTATGTGCTATAACTAAATTTATGTTAATTATATATAACACAAAAAGAAATGTGCGTAATCTTATCAACACACGAAATTGCATTTTCCCCCTAATCCTACTATACAACTTTGGGTGGGATTGTGAATTTCTTATTTTTTGAAATGTTTCTTTGAATCAATAAATATATTTAACACCTGAAAACCCTAGGAGTACTGAAACTCTGTAAATTAAATAAATTTAATTTATTATACTGAATAATTTCCATTATTTTTTTTGGCAAAATTAATTGGAAAAATCAGACCATTTTATCTATTAATTAAACTGCTCCATGATAAATATTATTTATTACATTCTTTCATCAAATCCGTAAAAACTAGAATGATTTTCTCCCTGTTCCATAGGATACTTATCATAAAATTTTAATGTTAAATTTATCTTTATAATCCTACTAAATCTAACTTATAATACTAAAAAGACAATGTCCATTACGGAGGAGGCTTCCCCTCCATTGCTCTGAGCAACTCCCAAACGTCAGATTTAATAAAGGGAAAGAGCTATACATTCCGGTTAATGCTCAAATAATGTCGAGTAACACTTAACATGTTTAATTTCATTTCAATTTAACTAAACATTGTAACTTTACAAAGTTTATTTAATTTTAATTTAGCTTAACATTTCAATATCCATGGCTAGCATTGTGGCATGTTGTATATGAATTTAACAATAATTGTGAGAGAAAGGCTCAAATTCAAGAATGGTATTACCCTTAAATAAAGGTGAAAAGCAAATATTTCAGTCTTTACAGTGTAACTGTCAGATAACTAATTCTCGGGATTAGGGTAGTCTTCTAGTGAGTGGTCATTAGAGTTCAAGAAGACCCAAAAACTGAATCAACGACTTCATTATGTATTTTTATGTACATCATGTACATCATTCTTTGAGATCAATTTTTAATATACACTTACGTTTGGTTTCTATTTTTGTTCTCTTACACTACTATCAGAGCCGAGGTTAATCCTCTCTGTTAAAATAGTTTGAGCCACTAGTCTTGTGGCCATTCAGAGCATTGAGCATGAGAACAAAGTTTTGTAAAATTAATGCATGAATATACCTCAATGCAACAATGATCATACAGTCTTCATGCAATCAGAAATTGTAGTGATCATTGGTATTAGAAATCACTAGTGAAGGTCTTCTTTCTCGATCAGATTCCTTATGATGACTGTGAATTTGATGAATAATTTCATGATTATGATTATGATTATGATTTTCTACTCAATGGTTACCCTCTACCTAGCTCTACTAAGTCAGATATCTTCTACAGAGATTTAATAAAAAAATTGCAAGTTTGCTTGATCCTAAAGATATATTTCCAAACATTTTTTTGCATTTCATGAGTGTAAAAAAAAGTGGGGGGGGGGGACTATTTATTTCAATCAAGTGATTATTTTCCCCAGTAAAAATCATAATTTTATTTAGAAAGAGAAAAATTACATGTTGTAGATGCTAATGAGCATATGCAGTAATAGCAGGTTCTGATTTCTCATAATCCATAAAAGACTAATACATTTTTTCCTACCTTTCTTCTTTTCCACTTTTCGCCAATGAGTAGTGTTGGGAGTGGAAGTTACAATAGACATTTGATTCTCGTTTGTATTTTTTAGATATTATTTGTCAAAATCAAATCCCTCTGATCCATGAATTCATTTGCTTCCCCTTACTTCTTTTCCTGATGTGTGTTGCTCATACTGCTACAAAGGGTTGTTGGCCTCTAATTTAATGCGGTGTTGTGCTCTATCTTGTCCTTATGTGGGCTGATCTATACAATCTATACATTATTATCAGCATTGTTTTATGTTGTCTCATATTCTTCTATTCTTTCTACTCATTGCTCAGTGTGTTGCCAACCTTTTGGCTTTTGAGATTGTTTCTTATTTCTTGTGGGGTCTTTTTTACCTTGTTGACATGCACTATGAAGGTGGTTTATTTGTTGACAGCCTTGGTAACGGAATGCCATATTTTCATAATCTAGTGGTTGAGTCCATTATATATTGTTATGCACTAGTATAATTATGTCAGGTAAACCATGACTAATATCTACTTCAACTCATATTCTAGAAAAGGTAAATATGCGTCTTGAAACTCTATCTGCATCATTCTTGAGAAATTTGTCCAGCGAATTCCCTATTCCTTCCAATACTTTATGATGCCAGAAATGTAGTGGAAGATTTTGTATCCTGACCCATACATGCATTTTAGAAACCACCATAGTAGTGGCATCAAAACCTGGGAACCAAGGGATCATGAATAGTCTTGCATTACCTCAGAACCATGGTCCCTCATTGAGGGCATATTCCTTATCCTTGATTGTATGGAATTTGACAATAAAAACCTCTTGGAACATAGATGAATATCACAATTTGTTGTCCATGTAGAAAAAATCCAATGGTGTAAAGCATCTTATTTAGGCTAAAATCCATTTAATCTACATCTGACAACTTTATCTACATAAAGCTCATTTACCTCAGGCACAGAGATTGTCAAGGCTCGTATCTAGGATTTTTTCTCCACGATGTTGGATACAAGTACTTTTGGAGGTGGTGCTGGTTTGGTTTGGGCTACATCCTTCCCCTTGACCGAATATTTACAAGATCCTGTGCCTTTTGAGCTGGTTCTGAAGCATCCACCATGCAGTCACAAATTGAGGATGATGGTTGAATCTGAGGAAATTCCGTAGTCTTGTAGTGTGTCATTATTCTTTATAATTGGTCCTCCATATATCAATATTTTCATAGTTAATAATATGCCTAAATGCATTTGGATTTCATACTTTTATTCTTGTATCCGTTGTCCCTTTGTTGGCTTAGTGGGGCCTAACCTAGGTTCAGAAGTGATCTAGCCAAGCAAATCCCGGTACAACTGGCCCTTTCAACAACAGTCTATGGAGCACAGACTGAGATCTCACCCGAAGTAGTATGGGAGGGTGCTAGAACCAGGTTTCTCCACCCTGGGGATGTCTGATATGAGGTGATTGGTACGCGGTCCAACCTTCACACTTACTGTGCTGCGTACACTAGCGGGTACCCCGCGCCCTACAATATTGTCTTTGCGTAGTTCTAGCCACAGCGTGACCCATTTTATTTACCCAAGTCTTCCTTAATTAGGCTCTATTAGTTTATTACTTAGATTCTTTTCATATATAAGCATTCATACAAGTATTCATCTATTGTGTGCAGTAAATAAATAGAGTAAAATAATGTATAACATCAAAATACGAATTCAAGAACAGATGCATAGAGTAAACTTCTGTTTATTAACTTTCAATCTCAAGCACAGACCCGACTCCACCCTGCGCACTCAAATGCAGGGGTCCGCACACTCAGCTGCAAACTCTACTAGACCTCTGCACACTCAGCTACAGAGCCTCTTCCTACTACTATGACCCAGTACACTTCAGATTCAACTCTAACCTCGAACCATGCCTTTGCTATACTATCTATCAGTACCTTCCTCTTTTACACTTAGAGCCTCGCTCTATTTATACAATCCCATGGTCCATGGATCATGGGTAGGCCGACACAACTTTACATTCAATTACAATATTCTAGGGTGGACAACCCTATGAATCATCCCAGACTTCGCACTCCGCACCCGTAATTCCGAGAGCCTGATAATATAATTGACCGAAACTTAGGATTTGAGCCCCAAAACCTATTGTAAGGGGATTCCATGCCCAACAGGCCCCCAACACAATCATCATGACTCATCCTGAGTCACTCTGCTAGTGTGGCGATCTTGGCACGGAGCCCCTCCAACTGTGCCTGGGATGCGTGAAGGTATGCAACGCACTATTCTATCATTTGCTAGATTTGCTCTACTCTTTCTGCTGAATGCTCTCCATCAGGGGTAGATCCATATCTTAAGGCATGGATCATCTTCATCTTGGTGAGCTTTCCTTCGATATCGACAATGATGAGGAAGGCCTCATCAATCCAAGGTTGGATGCACGCTTTAAGTACTGTCTCTTTTTGTTGTGCAACATCCACCTGTTCCTTCAATGCCTTCGCCTGCTATAGCTTTGCCAGCCATTGCGTCAGGACAATTGTCTACGTCGTTCCACACACACTGTCATACTGCACTTGAAGCTCCTGCGCCTTTGTTTCCAGGCGTTGTATGATGGGTGTTATAGACATATTTGCGCACTGCTACCCCAAACACATATGTCCCAAGGGTTTCTAAGTCCCTAAAAGTGTTGTTTCATACCCTAAAGGAGCAAGGTCAGCTGATTACATCATCTCCCATAAGTTTTCCATGAAAAACCACTTAGAACTGGTTAAAGCAGGACCATACAGACTGCCCATTGCAAAGGGTGCGATGCATCTCACTTGCCACATGCAAAAAGTGTGATGCATACCTGAAATCCCTTCTGTAGGGTGCGATGAGTGAGAGCAGACAAATGGCACAAGCAGTTTGCTAAGTGGAGAACCTAAGAATCTTCAAGAAGTTGCTCATTTAACACTTGCCTCCCTAAGTTCGCCCAAGGATGAGTAAGAGATCATGAAATCTCCAAGTGGAACCAGGAGCTATCAAAGAGATGACACTAATAAAAATCTGAGAAGCTGACTCACCTAGCTGCAAATATCTATAAATGGATCCCTCATCCCAGAGATCCAAAGGTTGGAATTTGGTAATTTTCAAAGAGGTGTTGCTAGTATCTCTTTGAAGACAATTGTTGGGTGATCTTGCTTTGTGTGATTTGAAGAGGGCTTTTAGCTGGGAGGATGGCATTGGGTCAGACCAAGTGGTTGTAATCCTCTCTTCTACTACTTTTACTAATAAAGCTATTTGAGTTTTCCTCCATATTCTTGTGTATCTCTGAATATTATGTTGATATATGCCTTTGTATGGTCAATATATATCTGATCCTACATTGTTTACAGTGAAAGATCTCTATGCTTTGATGGTATTATGTTGCTGTGAATCTACAGGTACTCTTTGAAACAGGACAAGTAAGGAAGCAATGGCGAGCTTCTGTCAAAGGGGAAAGGAAACAAGCAAGGAGCCAAGCGGAAGACTGGGGTTGGTACTCTCTGCTTCTTTCTCATCTCTCTCTCGTAAAGGAAAAACAAGTAACTTTAATCTATTTGTTTCTAAGATAGCTACCCGTCTTAGTGGGACTAGCAGCTCTGAATAGACACTAGATTTCCTAGTAACAAAATGGCGACTCCGCTGGGGACTGATTAGTTTGATTGCTTGTCTGTATTTGTTTGATTCATATACCACAGACGGAGCCTGAAGTTAAGCCAACTAGCCTTCGAACTGCATTTTCTATGCAAGTGCAAAGTAGATCAATGCTGCTTCAGTCAATCTCCAGGTTTGTTTATAAACTGAACAATTGACTTGCAAACATCCTAAGTTCCCTAGAGGTAGCTTGAGTAACCTCATTAGATCAGACCCTGTACTTTGTAGTTACTAACTATCATTTGCTCGTCCTAAATCCCTGAACTAAACTGCAAACTGTGACCAAAAACAAAGTTAAAGTCTCGTCCCTGGACCATTGCACCCTGTCTTCTTGGCAATCTGGATGCATCGCACCTCCCATGTGCAGTAGGTGGGATGCAACCCTGTTTCCCTGTGTTACAAGTGCGATGATCAGACAAGACTAAATCTGCCTCTAGATTTTGGTTTTTCTTCACTCTCTTCAGTTTTATTCAGGAGTTTTGCTGTCTATGATCAGTAGACCACTGTTGAAACCCCCTTCTTTGCACCATCCAACCTCCATTGTACAAATAATTGTGAATCTTTTTATGTATTGTGCACCATTTACAGTTCTCTTTTACAAAGAAGTAGCTTAATCGAATTGTCGTCTTTTGATTTGGAAGTGTTGCAAGTGTCGTTTTCAGTCAAAGAAAAGAATACTTCTCTTTTTTATGGTCGATTACACTATTACTCTTGTATTTTATCTGAATTTATAAGTATTTCAAGTGTCAAAAGCAGTTTTCAATTCAAAATAGAAAAAAACAGAAAGTAGAAAACAAATACATTGCATGTGCATTTGCATTTAGATTGCTTGTTGATTTTGATTTAGGATAGTGCATCTAGTGTGTGCTACTTGCTCTTTGTTGAAAAGATTTCATTTCTCTTTCCTTAGTAGCTAGGATTTTCATTGCAAACAGAAGATTAAACGACTATTTATCATCTTAGATTGCATTTTAGGAATTGTACATCTACATCATGCGGTGAACCTGAAAGGAAAATTTCTTAAGAAAGATCAACTGTAAAATAAATTTAATGAACATAAAAACGCTTCGGAACCTAACGCACAACATCTAGAAGTCTAGGCTAGAGATGTATTCTGGCGTCGTAAAGCCTGGTAACTGTCGCTTTCATCATAGGTTTGGTGATTCCTCCTCTTTGAGATGACAAGTACCAGTACGGAACTGTGCTCCCACGTACCGTCAAGTATATATTGGGAGACCACAATAGGCTATATCCTTTATCCTTAGGAAGTCGTGTCTGCTGCCCTATCGATCGCAATGCACTGAACACAGCATTCGGGAAGATTGATTGTCGCACCATAAAAAGTATTATGTAGTTTTGCGATTGGTTTGGTAATCCCTCTGTCTAGATTTTTAGAGTAGTCCCTTTCGTTCCTTTTCAGACTCCTTAAAACAAAAGGTCCATCTGAGCACTTGTCACTTCAGGCTCATTAAAAATCGAAGGCGACTAGAGTCATCCTTAGCTTTTTCTCGACTCTTAAAAATTGAAAAAGCAAGTTGTGTCAAAGCATCTAAAATTTATTTTAATCAGAATAACGTCACTGTTCCCTCGTTGGTCTTGTTGAGAAATGGAGTCCACCAACCAAGGATTTCCCCTCGGGGGGAATCCTAGTCCTTTCCCCTCTTGGGGAGATGTTGGTGCACCCCATATGGCCACATTGTCCCATCCAGGACTAACAATTGGCCTACCGGTATGGCTTTTCTTGACCTCTGTCGTTCAAAGCACCGTAATTCCTGAACAATCGAATCAGCAACTAGATGATACCAGAGCTCCCCCCAAACCTTCTACTTCGTTCGTCTCTCCCTCTCCTTCTTCCTCTTCGCTTGGTGAAGATAGTAAAACTAAAAACCAAGTAACTGAGAAGAAGAAGAAGGGGAAGGAGAAGAAGAAGAAGGAGCCAACGGAAAAAAGGGGCAACCGTGCATCGTCTAGCGAAAATCCACACACTACACCATCTAAACCTAAATCTCCATGTGTCATCTGCAAAGGAGACCACTATCACCGAGATTGTCCTTGGATCCCATGGATTCTAAGGGAATGGTCTCCCCGCTTGCGCAACCCGGTGTCGTCAACCTCTGACGATCATGTTGAAAGTACACCATCAACTAGTGAAAACGAAGTCACCAGACAAAAGAGAAAATATAAATTTCACTGCAGACTGTGCGACGACAATCATGCCCTCCACCATTGTCCCTTCCTGAACGAAGCTAAAATAACCTTGGATAATCATCCTACATCACCGCGGCGACTCCCTCCTTGGTACAAGAAACTCTTGCCAAGTCCATTGCTAGTTGAAAATCCGACTGACCCACCTTTGGAGTCGGTCGAAGAACCTATCATTGAAGATAAACCCTCTGAGTCCACATCAGACCAAAGTCAATAGGTCGAGATAGTAGTCGACCCCATCTTGACTTCAAAAGATTTACCTTCAGATGATACAGTCACCGAAGAGAATGAGAATGACATCGTTCAAATTCTTTTCGTAAACACAGACTCTGATGAACATGGGGGAAATCTACCCATTCCTTCACCGCATGAAGGAAATTCGTCAGAGTTGTATCTGGCCATTTATTTGGCCCCACCTCCAAGCAACCTATTTGTTTCCTTCGATTGGAATCTACTAGGCAGACCCCGTTTACCATCTAATGTACATTTTCGAATCATAGTGCAAACTTACATAATGGTCATGGTTGGTACCATCATAGATGAAGGGGCTTCTATGAGTATCCTTTCCTCAACTACTTGGAAAGCGCTTGGTTCGCCATCGCTTTTTCCTGAGATGTGAAATCTGATAGGCTTCCATAAAGGAACCAGTCAACCGTTAGGTATCCTTCCAAGTTTACCTATAACTTTGAGAAGGAAAATTGTTTATCTGAATGTAATGGTAGTCCAAGGACCTTTAGATTACAATCTACTCCTTGGGCGTGACTACATTTATAGCATGAGAGCCATTTTCTCCTCTCTCTTTCGAGTAATGTCTTTTCTGCATGAAGGCAAAATGGTCCAGCTTGTAGCCTAGATTTCATTCCCCAGTTCAAACATATCTAATAGTCAAATGCAATCCCTAACAGGTATTTTTGTGCAAGGAATGTCTCGTCAATCTCCAGTCCGTCCACCTAATGAGCACGAGTGATTCAGTGGTTGTGATTGAAACCCAGGGGCCATGCACCCTGGTCTGCTTCAGCAGGAAAACATCAGGTATAGGGTAGGTTTCTACAGAGGATATATGACTAAGTCTGACACACCCATCCATTTAGGAAAATGGGATTAGACCAGAATAAGATACCTCTGTTATAAGGTAGGCCTTTCCCAATAGAACAAATGTTTTGTCTGCAAATTGAGGGGTAACCTAGAGAAGGTAGGCCTTTCCCGATAGAACTAATTTTTTGTCTGCAAATTGAGGGGTAACCTGGGAAACTCTACTTCGCTATACCTGGGGGTATGCAAACCTTTTGGCGTGAAAGTGAAAAGCGACCATTTATTTTCTTAGTTTGTAGGTTCTTAACCCTTTAAACTTGTAGGATTGGTCATTCCTAGCTTACATAATAAAAGGAGTCAGAGCATAATTTTGAATGGTGCAAGCTCCCTAAAAAATGAACCTATGGATGAGACATCCTTATTATACAACTGGCACGAGCAGTTTTACACGAATTTCAAGCTCGTTAAAAGTTAAACCTAGCAATGAGCATATGTTCCACCAGAGTTTAAGATCATCAAAAAATGAACCCACCTCTGGTAAATAACCATTGTGAATGATTATCATCAACTTTTGAGCCTTGGTCGTGTTATTACTATCACCTCCACTCTATTTTAGCCAATCATTCGCCTCCATTTGATTGTTTACCCCTTTTGAGGAATAGCTACGATGAATGATCCTATTAGCCACCTTATTTACACTGCCTTGATTGAAAGTTCCAAACCTTACCTGGAACCAGCTGCTATCTGAAAGCATCACTCGTTCCTCAAAAAACGAGTCTCCTTTAAGCTCTTTTCATCTAACTCGTAAAATATGAAAATATCGTTGGGCAATTGGCCTCTCCATCTCGTTAAAGTGATTGGAAGTGTTATCCCTCCTTCAGATTTTAATATTTTTTCACCTGAGGGATTATTACACAAAAATATTGAGCGTTTGTCTTGTTCGGCTCGTTAAAATTATCGAAAAGTCATCCCTTTTGCATTGTTTTATACTTTTTCGGACTTAAGGGATTACATTACAAAAAAGGAATGTTGGAGTTTTCTTTCCATCTCTTTTTAGACTCTCTAAAATTGAAAAGGACCGAGTTATCCTTGTCGTTAAACTCGTAAAAACAATAGCGACAAACTTGTCCATTCAAAAAGAACGAGTTTCACTGTTGCTAGGCTCGTTAAAACATAGCAATGGGTTTGCCCGAAGGGCATATTATAGAACAAGCATATCTTATCCTCCTCAATCTTGACAAAAATAAAGAGGTACTGGTCAGAAATGACTGGGGAAAATTGGGAAGAAAACTTGAAGAAACTTTATTGGTAGCAGGTCGCTCTTGAACATGACACTTTCACTCCATCACAATGATTGAGTCGGGTTGGGTTATTCCGTTCACCGGTCATATCACCATTTGTCCACCGTACCATCCACTTTTGGGGTTAATGCTACCAATCCATTTCAGTGTCGCCGATATGTTCAAGAGAAGTCGCTCAAAGGATTCACCTACCCAAATTGTGTCTCATCCACTACAATACCTTCACGCTTCATTATTTCATGACCGCCACCCTGAACCTTGTATCATCAAATCGTTTTCACCTCTATAAGATCATTTGCTCCGTTCCTTGTCGTAGATTTGCGATCCATTAATGCCCTCCTATGATGGGTCACTTCTTGTCGACATCAACTCATTATCCAAGAAGCCGACCTAGGGACAACCCTTCCAGTACTTTGAAGCTTGCATGCCTCAATGGCAAGTTTCTCACTTCCGGCGACAGGTTTACACTAATGGCCTTCGACCGAAAGATTTTGCTTGGTGTTTGACATCAACTCATGTATTCAAACCACGCGAATTGTACTGCAGTACCTTGAGGGTCATCATCATCATCGGTGATTCCTCTCGCATCTGTTAACAACTTACATCATTGGCTGGTAATCAGGTGATGTCCTTCCATGTTTGACATCAGAACATCTTTTCACATGGATCGACTTGTACTTCGGGCCAAGATTGAACGAGTTTTGAAGACCCCGGATCTAGTTTCATCCAATCGGGCTGTGATATATTCAGGAAAATAAAGACATAAAATGTACATCATTGTTGCACAGATAATCATCCAAACTAAAGGATGATGGCTCTACCAGAATCATCAGTCTGCACACAGACGATTGTCTGTCCTATGTGCATGAAAATGAATTTATCAAAGTTGAGCATGGTAATTCCCGCCTCAGCTAGATCATGAAAATATTATGAAGATAATGTATTGTATTGTATCTTATTACAGGTCACCTTCCAGTGCGAAAAACCTCGGATCCTCATTATAAAGCATTTCACCCGACATCAAAAAGGATTTATGACCTCATGCTTTAGGGGGCAACTGTTATAGACATATTTGGGCACTACAACCCCAAACACATATGTCCATAAAGCAAGGGCTTCTAAGTCCCTAAAAGTGTTGTTTCATACCCTAAAGGAGCAAGGCCGGTTGATTACATCATCTCCCAAAAGATTTCCATGAAAAACCACTCAGAACTGGTTAAAGCAGGACCATACAGACTGCCCAGTGCAAAGGGTGCGATGCATCTCACCTGCCACATGCAAAAAGTACGATGCATACTGGAAAGCCCTTCTATAGGGTGCGATGAGCGAGAGCAGACAAATGGCACAAGAAGTTTGCTAAGTGGAGAACCTGAGAATCTTCTAGAACATGCTCATTTGACACTTGCCTCCTTGAGTTCGCCCAAGGATGAGTAAGAGATCATGAAATCTCCAAGTGGAACCAAGAACTATAAGAGATATGACACTAATCAAAATCCTAGAAGCTGACTCACCCAGCTGCAAATATCTATAAATGGATCCCTCATCCTAGAGATCCAAAGGTTGGAATTTGGTAATTTGCAAAGAGGTGCTTCTGGTTTCTCTTTGAAGACATTGTTGGGTGATCTTGCTTTGTGTGAGGTGAAGAGGGCTTTCAAGCTGGGAGGATGGCATTGGGTCAGAACAAGTGGTTGTAATCCTCTCTTCTACTACATTTACTAATAAAGTTATTTGAGTTTTCCTCCATATTCTTGTGTATCTCTAAATATTGTGTTGATATATGCTTTTGTATGGTCAATATATATCTGATCCCATATTGTTTATAGTGAAAGATCTCTATGCTTTGATGGTATTATGATGTTGTGAATCTACAGGTGCTCTTTGAAACGGGACACGTAAGGAAGCAGTGGCGAGATTCTGTCAAAGGGGAAAGGAAACAAGCAAGGAGCCAAGTGGAAGACTGAGGTTGGTACTCTCTGCTTCCTTCTCATCTCTCTCTCGTAAAGGAAAAACAAGTAACTTTAATCTATTTGTTTCTATGATAGCTACCCGTCTTAGTGGGACTAGCAGCTTTGAATAGACATTAGATTTCCCGGTAACAATGGGGTCCTCCTATAAGGAAGTGAGGACCACGAAGGATTCTTCCAACATTGTAGTATAGTTCTGCACTACCTGTCCTATTTCCTCCAACCCTTTTTGGATAGTGCCAGCGCACTATTCCCGAACTTTCAGGGGCATGGATGACTACGCCTTTAATCATAGTTTGGCAATATGAAGGTTGAGGTCAAGCTGTATCCTCATTGCTTCCTCCTTTGCCTCGTAAAATCCACCGGCCAATTTGTGAATTCGCACTCCTACTAGTAGATCTGTCGCAATTTCTAGCTCTGGAGCGCGACGACATGCTTCCTCTACCATTTTCTCCAACTGTTGATTCTACGCCAGCACTTCATCGCATTGCAAACTAAGCTGCTCGATGTTGATTTGTTGTTCGCTGAGCATTTGTACTTCGCGTCCTTCCCTAGTGCAGAGTTCTACTGTCGCTCCGTCATGTAGCTGGTATAATATATCCCACGAAAGGGCAGCCAAGTTTAGGCAAAGTCCCTTGATCCATCCCACCATGGCTCTATCCTTTGCGCTTTCCACTGTTAGTGCTCCTTTCGGCAGCACGATGGTGTTAGCCATTTTGGCCCATAGCAACTGTTCTATTGCCGATGTACCTGCAGAACTGTAGGCATTTATCGTTCCCTCCTATGGGGGTTGCACCTAAAGTTCCTGTAGTTGGGCCCTGAGGGCCCCCAACACATTCTATTGCTCCTTCATTGCTTCTTGGAGCACTTCCCTAGTGACCTCGTGAACTATGTTGACGATTTCGTAGAGGTCCCCCTCTGTCAGTGTAATAGGTTCATTGTCTAGTTTGGAAGCCTTAGTCTTCTTCCATGGGCCTGCTCGTTCCATACTGCGTGACCGTTTCAGTTGTATAGATGTCGTGCTTGGGTCTACGCCTTCCACTATGTCCTCTGTTCCCTGTCCCGTGGTCAAGTCTGAGTCTCCTTCCTCCCGCGTCATGGTGGCCCCTGTTGCCTGTGTTGTTGCTGCTTTTTCGACGGCCTTGGTCTGCTATGTGACAGCCTTCACTACCTCGTGGAAATCCCTTACCTCCTTGGCCAACTACTCGTTGTGCATTTATTGAGCCAGCAACTTGGTGGCATCCTTCTACTTTTGTACTGTTGTCTTATCGTGCGCCGCCAAATCCAAGGCGCGCCACTCGAGTGGCCATGAGTCAAGCACAACAAAAATGGCATCATCAATCGTGATTAAAGGAAGTTTGGTCCAGTTCTTTGGTGGGTACTTACACGCCTTAATATACACATTATGCATATCCGCTTTGAAGTCTGCAAAGCTTCGCAAACTATTGTAATTATGGGGGATAGGCACGGCCTTTTGTTGATCCACATCTGGAGGCTCACCTCCATGAGCACCTAGAAGATGTTGGTCTCGCGGATCCTCATGGCATCCTTCGTAGCCAAGAGCGATGCAAATTTTTCCACCTCTGGCAAGTCTTGTTCAAGAGGAGGGACTGACTGTCCTCAGGCAGTTCCCCAGTCACCAATAAGATAAACAAGAGCAACCACACGTAGTGGAAGGTCTTGCCCAGCTCCTGAGCTTCTTTGCAGTTGGTTACGAATTCTTCATAGAGGAATTCAGCCCATTTGAATTAGACTCCCTCCGTGCATTGTTCGGCGCAACGACCGTCATTGGTACCTCGTTGTTGTGGCTTTTTCTCATCACCTTCCCGGCCAGCGGCTGGGTGGATACACGCACCCCTTTGTCTCGAATGTTACTAATTACGTAGCCTCTTTGCTTCTTTTCCAACTTGTATTTCTTCTTCATGGCCTATGCGAGTGCCAATTCTCTGCTTTAGCCAACTATTTCTGCTGCGTCCCTTCTATTAGCGCCTAGATTTACCTTAGGCTGAGAAAGGTAGGATCCAGGGCCAACATCAAACCACGCTTAACTTGGTAGCTAACCCTACCAGGTTGGGAGAGGGCTCTCTCCGGGTCAATCTTAGCAAAATATGATTGCTAAAGGCTTGAGATGACTGATAGAAATATTGATCTTAGGCTAGGTATATGTGTGAAAGAGTTTGATTGAATAAACTGATGTTTTTGTTGGCTCTAATGGAAAGGAAAATTTTTGGTGTGTGGAAAGAGGCTCAGTCTTGCAGAGGTCTTAATGGGGCAAGGTAGGCAGCTAATTTTGGCACTTCAAATCGAATAATATGGAGGGATTAGACAGGTGAGGAGTTGAAGAGGGCAAGAGAAACCATGGATCCTCTCCAAACAGTTGAAAACATCAAGAAACTAAAGCAAACCTCAAGTAGAGCACTGCAATTTCAATGGATTCTACTTACAATCTTGTTTGATTTAGTTATGAAGAAACAAGATAGATAATTTCATACATAACACATAAACAAATATAGAATAAGTCATTGTACCAAAACAAAATGCCACAGGGATCCCAAAGAGTGCTGCAAACCCTGGTCTCAATTCCTTAGCAAAAATGTTGATATGAATGTACAATGAAGCTCAAGGCTTTCTCAAAAGTACAACAATCTACCAAAATCCAACCCCTACACTATGAAATTCATAAAATATATACATTTTCTCATCCTTTTACTAAGGGATTGAGCTCAACCATTTTTTTCAAAATAGAATTAGTTACATTAAACTTGGGCCGAATTTTTGAAAATAGGTGTTGAAGATGAACTTGTAGCTCCTAAACCATAGCACCTGTTACAAAACTGAAATAGGTTTTTGTAGATAAGGTTATTTTGGAGAAATAGATCTCTCAAATTTGGGAAATTCGTTTCCATTAGCTCGCAATCCGTTCCACAAGATCATCTCTAAAACAGAAAATCGTTAAAAATTTAAATCTGTGAAAATGAGCTGTAAAGATCTAGTCACATATCCCAATCCATGACACTTGTGAATAAATAGAAAGAGATTTTTGTTATATGGCTCATTCTTAACAAAAATCTCCTTTTTTTTTTCAAAATTACTTTCCATCTGTTGTAAAATGGCCCCGCACTAAAATGACTAAAACAGTAAAAAATATGAAAAATTTGCTTTGTTTTAATGTAGGCTCCAAATATCACTATATATCTCCCACATAGTAGAACCTGTGCATAAACTGAAGGAGGTTTTTGTTATTTAGTATGTGATTAACAAAAACCTCTTTCACTTTTGAAAAATTCCTTACCATTATTTCAGAAACTGATTTTGTACTAAACTTGTCATTGTGTGCAGCAACTGACCTCAAAACATGCATAACCAAGAATCACTCATTCATTTCTTCTAATCCAGGAACCAGTTACGGGAGTGTGATAAGTACTGTTGGAAATATTTTTTCGAGTTTCTTTTGATGGACACACTTGTGACATGTTTTTTGTTGAACATCATGTGGAAAACATCTAACAAAACCAGAGATAATAAGAGCTCATGTTGATCCCTCATGACAGGCTGCAAAGACTGGAACTAACATTGGCTCCAATGTGGATGGTAGCTCCTTGGAAGTGCCAGGAACTACATATCTCTGGAAAGCAGACAGTGCCTCCTCCATTGGGCATGGATGTTCAAACAACTACAAATCCAAAACAACTCATACCAATCCAAAAACATATACATACTGCAACATGTACATAAAAAAATACTGAAAACTAAAATGTTGCCTCGGGAAGCTTATTTATGTACGAATCTAACCCACTTTGCTGAAAAATTGATAGATCAAGTAATGTTGTAATTCCATATCAACCAATCAAGTAACTGTGACAAGGATGCTGCTTGAAAGTGGTTCAACCATGACACAAATGTAAATGATGACAACCATACATGCACATAACGAGTCTGGTTGTGTAAAAGACAATTTGATCTATCATTCAAACTGAAAAAAAAATTCCATTTACGCTGCAATAGGAACGAAAAAACCAGACTCTGTTTGCTGCCCCAACTCCTGAAACATGCTTCTAACTGCAAATTATCAATGCAAATATCCATGGGCAGCCTTACCTTATGTTCCTTTTGCTGAAAAAGGTCCCCAAAGAATGGGACTCGACAGTCCAGATCCTGGGACTGTATTTGGGTCTCCAATTCAATTAGATCTCCTTCAATTTTGATGGAAAACTCTTGCAAAAAAATGAGCTTAACTTCATGGCTGCATCGACAGGATTTCAGATAAGAAGAAAGAGATGAAGCAAAGTTCTCATCTACCTCATCATCCATGCACATATCTTCCCATTCTCTAAAACCTTGAATAGAGGGCACCTCTATTTTGAATTCTTCCTCTTTCTCCATCCATGTTTCAAGAAATATATGCCAAAAATATGCAAAAGACTTAATAGATCTAATAGGAAAACCTTCAATCCATTTTCTACATTTTCCTTGAAACGAATCAAAGAACAATCTGAGGAAGACATCTTCCTTTTTAACTCTAAGAATGTCCACAAATGTTTTAAAATTTTCTATATGTTCTAGAGTCAAAGTCAGATCTTCCCCATTGAATTTAGGGCCATTACTCAAAATGTATACATCCTTTGGTAATTGATTAGGAAAACCGGGAAGATTAGAAAAATAGATACATGAATACCTTGAACAAATAGAAGCAACATCTGAGTCCCTCATTTAGCCAGTGGAGCCACCAGCAATACTTTGAAACTCGAGAATTCGAACAGTGGAGTCACCAAATAGATGATTTCAGCCTTCATATGTGTCTGACTGCTGTCCACCATCAGCAATCAGATCTAAACTTGATTACAAAATTGTACTGGGGCAATTTGTAATTCAGATGTTCAGTTCATAAGACTAGACCGGAGATTGACTGAAGCAGCTTTTATCTACTTTCGCTAATGCAAAGCAAGAGCATTTCAAAGGCTACCTGGCTAACTTCAGGCTCTATCTATAGTCTATAAAATAAAGAACACTAACAAACAAATACACTTTTCTTCCCCAGTGGAGTCGCCACTATGTTAGCGCCTAGATTTACCTCAGGCTAAGAAAGGTAGGATCCAGGGCCAACATCAAACCACGCTTGACCTGGTAGCTAGCCCTACCAAGTTGGGAGAGGGATCTCTCTAGGTCAATCTCAGCAAAACATGATCGCTAAAGGCTTGAGATGACTGATAGAAATACTGATCTTAGGCTAGGTATATGTGTGAAAGAGTTTGATTGAATAAAATGATGTTTTTGTTGGCTCTAATGGAAAGGCGGATTTTGGGTGCGAGGAAAGAGGCTTAGTCTTGCAGAGGTCTCAATAGGGCAAGGTAGGAAACTAATTTTGGCACTTAAAATTGAATGAGATGGAGTGATTAGACATATAAGGAGTTGAAGAGGGCAAGAGAAACCATGGATCCTCTCCAAACAGCTGAAAACATCAAGAAACTAAAGCAAACCTCAAGTAGAGCACTGCAATTTCAATGGATTCTACTTACACTCTTGTTTGATTTAGTTAGGAAGAAACAAGATAGATAATTTCATACATAACACATAAATAAATACAAAAGAAAGCACTGTATCAAAACAAAATGCCACAGGGATCCCAAAGAGTGCTGCAAAACCTAGTCTCAATTCCTTAGCCAAAATGCTAATATGAATGTACAATGAAGCTCAAGGCTTTCTCAAAAGTCGAACCATCTACCAAAATAAAACCCCTACACTATGAAATTCATAAAATATATACATTTTCTCATCCTTGTACTAAGGGATTGAGATCAACCATTTTCTTCAAAATAGAATTAGTTACATTAAACTTGGGCCGAATTTCTGGATATACGTGTTGAGGATGAACTCGTATCTCCTAAACCATAGAACCTGTTACAAAACTAAAAGAGGTTTTTGTAGATAAGGTCATTTTGGAGAAAATTATCTCTCATATTTGGGAAATACGTTTCTAGTAGCTCGCAATTTGTTCCACAAAATCATCTCTAAAACAGAAAATCATTAAAAATTTAAATCTGTGAAAATGAGTTGTAAAGATCTAGTCACATATCCCAATCCATGACACCTGTGAATAAACAGAAAGATGTTTTTTTTATATGGATCATGCTTAACAAAAACTCCTTGGGTTTTTCAAAATTACTTTCCATCTGTTGTAAAATGGCCCCGCACGAAAATGAATAAAACAATAAAAAATATGAAAAATTTTCTCTGTTTTAATGTAGGCTCCAAATATCACTGTATATCTCCCACATAGTAGCACCTGTGCATAAACTGAAGGAATTTTTTGTTATTTACTATGTGATGAACAAAAACCTCTTTCACTTTTGAAAAATTCCTTACCATTATTTCATAAACTGATTTTGTACTAAACTTGTCATTGTGTGCAGCAACTGACCTCAAAACATGCATAACCAAGAATCATTCATTCATTTCTTCTAATCCAGGAGCCAGTTACAGGAGTGTGATATACCATTGGAAATATTTTTCCTAGCCTCTTCTGATGGACACACTTGTAACATGTTTTGTGTTGAACATCATGTGCAAAACATCTAACAAAACCAGACATAATAAGAGCTCTTGTTGATCCCTAGTGACAAGTTGTGGAGACTGGAACTAACACCTTCCCTTATAGGGAAGCCAATAAATCCTTTGAATAAGCTCCACCATGATGAGAATAGGCTCCTCCAGCCACAAGTACCCATCATGCACCAAGAAAAGTGGTTTCCTGATGACAAATATCATGATAGGTGCCCAGTGAAAGTGTGGAATCCATAGTAGGTGGAGTAGCCCGGCCTTCTCCACACCGCGCATCCATTTCCATAGCTCTAGTGCTATAACTGACCCATCCTCTGTTTCATGAGGTTGCTAGTCTGCAAATGTGGGAACATTTCGTTGTCCGTGAGGTCCCAATCATCAAATTTCATCGTGGGCACATGGCCTAGGACCGAACCTTCAAACAGAATTCCATCTGGGAGGAGAGGGGTTTGGAGTGTGCACATAGCAATATCGAAATCCTTGGGTAATTTTTCTTTCCCTTTTTGCAGAGGGACATACTGGGGTAATTTTTCTTTCCCTTTTTGCAGAGGGACATACTAGGGCAATTTTGCTGTAGTGCGTACCAGCTCAATGTCTTCTTCCATTTCTTCATCCACCTCTATCTCCTCTACAAAAGCTTGGAGGTCCTCCTCCTCATCATCTGTCTGAAGATTAACAGTCTTGCTCTTGTCTTCTATATAAAGTTTACCAAACCGCGGATTTCGTGGGGACATGCGGACTGGTCCTACTACTTGTGTATCTGTCTTGGGCCTTGGCATCCAGGGTGATTTCAAAAATTTTGGTGCATAACCCATGTGCACCATAGGGCTCTACGTGTCTTCCTCAGTGGTACTTTTGACAAAACCCACACCTCTTCTCCTAGTTATCATGTTGTTCGAGCTGTCTGTAGTTGTTCGTGAGTTTGGAGGCTCAAACACCGCTTGGCACTCAACACTATGTGCTCTCTGTAACAACTCAAATCTCAAAAAAACAAGTGTTGTCTTGTGGCCAACCTTGGTAGTTTTATAGCGTCTTTCAAATTTGAATTTGACCGTTTTCCCCATTTCTAAGTCATTAATGCATTCTTGGCGGAAGATCGTCCCAAATATAGTTTTGACTTCGTGTCTTAATTGCTCGCCGCCTGCTCCCTTTTGTCTTAAATTGGAAATCTTGTCATGAATAGTGACACCAACGGTCACTTCCCAGCCTACCCGCGCGGCAGCGCAACCCCCTCTGCACGGGCGCGACCCCTGTGACACGTTGATCCTGTGCATAACCTCTTTATCATGCAGCTCCCCCACAAACTCTTTTATAGTCCCGTGCTCTCTTTCAACTGCTCAGAGTGCTGAGACTGTGCTCCCTGCGGATAGTCAGGTGGTCACACCACCTGTGTGAGACTTTAATTCACCTTCCAGCCTAGTCTGAGGGCACTCCTCAATTACCCTCGCAACAGTCATCGCTGCATGGTCTTCGTTATGCAGTGCGCTCCCCTGGTTACTTTGTTTGGTAAGGTACAGTTGCAGCCATGGTAGCAGAGTCACAAATTCTCGGCGACAATCTTCTAATGAAGTAGTATGGTTGTCCGTATGTTGCCTTGTCATTCTTAGTTTATCGACGAGACATGCTTTTGCGATTTCATTTTCCAATTTTTTGATCTCCACGTCCATTAACATGCTTTTCTTCCTTAGTCGTACCCGATCTTCTTCGAGTTCGTGAAGCTTAAGGTTCCCTCGTCGAATGGCAACCTGAATCCACATATGTTCGCCTTCGCATAGCTACATAAATCCTTCGTCCTAGTCCCCGCATACTATCCCAATTATGGGAGCTATTGCATAAGGATTCCTTTCCTCCAAAGTTATGATCTCGACTCTACTCCTTAGCTTTGGAATCATCTCCACGCTCAGGTGTTTGCACATGGTCCTATAGGCCCTTCGAATCATTGGCCCTTTTGTGATTCTTTAGGTTGATGACTCCGTTCATATCGGTGGCCTAGTCTATTCCTAACAACGTGGGATAGGGATTGCTGTCATCGACAATATCTATTACTTCAAAATCCGCCTACACGCTCGCACCTTCAATATCAATTGTTACCCCTTGCAACCTTCCCATGGGAAAAATCTCCTGTTCGTTCGCCATTCGTAATTGAATAGGGGATCATTGTAATGCGAGCCTACCCATGCGTTCCTACGTTTGCTTCGGTAATAAATTCATGTCCAAATCCAGATCTAGGATTACCTGATCCATTTCATACTCACCAATTTGTGCATTCAATGTCATTTCCCTTCCAGTGCGCAATGCATGCTTCCCCAATTTCCGGACTACGCACGGTTCTCCTAACCCCGTGCACCTAGTGATCAGCTCATGTAGTCCTTTAACTACCTTACTGTCGCGCAGTAGTTTCATGCATGTCTCTAGAAAGGTAGTGAGCATTGAAGGGTCCATTCCTGGCTCTGGTTGATCCTTTCTACCTAAAGTGGAGGCCTCCATGAATCTCTTCTTAGCTTCCATGAATGTCTCCTTTGTGCGTTCTAAGTCAAACTTGAGTTCTTTTGTAAGAGCCTTGCGAACCCACATACTTTTCTCTGGTTACTTCCCCGTATCCTCTCCCGTGTCCATACTGCATCTGAGCATCATTTGTATATTCTGAGTTGGGGGAGGCTGGAATACCCCTTTTTCACACATCCTCGTGATCAACATAGGACAATCTATTGTTTCATGATCAAACTGAGCACAATACAAATAGGATATCCTCATCAAGTTGGTACAATGACGGGAATAGTGCCCTAGTCCTCCACAATTGTAACAAATTAACTGTCTACAGTCCCTTCTTGGTCCCATTCCACCTCATCCTCGACCTCACCCCTGAAACCCCACATGTGCCATCCCCGCACCTAGGTCAAGGGCTCGCGTTTCTGTATGCATTCAATAGGCAGGGGTCTGATCCGTCATTATCTCATAACTGTGGCAAGTGCCCTCATTGTGGCCTACCGACCTGCAGAAATTACAAAACAATTGATGGGGTGTCTATGTATACTTTTGCAACAAATGACAATTATCCATCATGTGTTTCCCTCCTATCTGACAAATCGCGCACCATAACGCGGATGCCACACTTGGCCTTGCCTGTGCCTCCAGTCTCAATGGAATTGGCCCTCCTCCTACCAAGTAGTTCGCGAACACTAGACAGGGATCCTCGTCATGGCCTTGGCCTTTGAATTTTATGCACCATACTTCCTCACGCACCTCTAGTTGCGGTGCCCTATCCCACTTCAAACTTTGCATTTCCAATCATATATTCTGTAGTTACGCGTGGATTTCTTGAACTCCCAACCCAGGGTCTTGTATCGGGGTCTCATGTAATATCATTGCCATTTCCAATGCTTTAGCCTGGGTGGAAAGTTTCTATTGTGACAGCGTTGTCCTCAAGTGCGGTATCAGAGATGCTACAAACCATGCGCAATATTTTCCATATGTCAGCACCATATTGGCTTTGCGGATTGTACTCTTCAACCGTTGATCCAGATCCTAGGGAGTCTCACCCGGGAGCATCGTGATTTCTTTAAACCCAATGATTGATTGTGTTTCTGACTTTGGCCTACTAAATTCCCTGTTCACATTTTGGATCTTTGCTATCCCTATGTTTGGGTGGTCGTTAGAGTGCTTGATATACCACGTTAATGCATGATCCTGTAGCGCACTCACCAATGTAGCCTTCTTAATATTGTCATCTGTGATACCTTGTGCTTCCCATACTGCTCTTACCATGAACCAGAATTGGTTTGGATCCTCATTCCCTACTCCTCTGAATACTGGTAGTTTGATCGCGCTCACCATACTCTACTATGGAGGTAGTGGAGGTGGAGTGGGTGGAGATGGAGGTGAGGGAGGTGAAGCGGGTGGCGGTATGGGTGGAGGTGGTAATTGCGGAATGTCCTGCCTTATCAAGCTGACCGCGCTTCTTGGAGAGACCTTAGCGAACTCTTCCTCGCTCTCTTGCGGGGGTGAAATTAAGGGATTGTTTTCTAATTCTTCACTACTCTTGTAGATCTTTTCGCTCTGCGTAGTCCCAAACATTATTGTATTCACGTTACCCTTTTTTCACACAATAGCATCTTAATCCAAGTATTCAAAGATTTAATATACTTACCTAGCGGTCCTTTGAGAAAGCATCACTCTACCTCGTTGTAGCTCACGGTCGTGTCTACTACAAACTCAGTGATAAATCCCCCTATTATCTAGTCAAGCCAATGGTCCACAGCTAACGCAATCTTATCTTGTGATGCTTCTAATCTGTGCACTAATTCTATAGTCCACACTATTGGTTTGTCGAGCCTACACATTCCTTGGCTATCAGCTAACTTCGCGATCCACTCATACAACTCAGAAGGAAAGGATGGAAAGAAAATATCGTGGATTTCCATATACATGTAGCACTCCAACCACTTTTCCTTAGATACTTACGGAGTTCTGTTTTCCTATGTCACAAACTCGTAAATATTCTTGTCCAACCACTCTTCAATTTCCTTCTTTGTTGGGTTCCAATGGCATAGCATTAGACATCCCTTATGCAAATCCTGGTCCCAGCAACGGAACCATTTGTTGGCTTAGTGGGGCTTGACCTAGGTTCAGAAGTGCTTTAGCCAAGAAAAACCTAGTACTACTAGCCCTTTCGGCAACAGTATGAAGAGCGTGGACTAACGTCTCACTTGAAGTAGTATGGGAGGGTGCTAGGACCAGGTTTCCGCACCCTGGGGATGTGTAATATGAGGTGATTAGTACGCGGTCCAACCTTCGCACTTACTGCGCTACGCGCACCAGCGGGTACCCCGCGCACTGCGATACTGTCTTCATGCAGTTCTAGCTACAGTGCGACCCGTGTTATTTACCCAAGTCCTCCTGAATTAAGCTTTGTTAGCTGATGATTCTTTTCATATGTAAGCATTCATACAAGTATTCATCTATTGCACACACTTAATAAACAGAGTAAATGTAATGTATAACATCAAAATATGGATTCAAGAACAGATGCATAGAGTAAACTTCTATTTATTAACTTTCAATCCCAAGTACAAACTCAACTCCGCCCTGCGCACTCAGCTACAGGGGTCCACACACTCAGCTGCGGGCTCTACTAGGCCTCTATGCACTCAGCTAGAGAGCCTCTTCCTACTACTATGACCCTGTACACTTCAGATTCAACTCTAACCTTGAACCATACCTTTGCTATCCTATCTATCAGTACCTTCCTCTTTTACCCTTAGAGCCTCGTTCTATTTATACAATCCCATTGTCTGCGAACCATGGGTAGGCCGACACAACTTTAGATTAAATTGAAATATTCTAGGGTGGACAGCTCTATGACTCATCCTATACTTCGCACTCCGCGCCCGCAATTCGCGGAGTATTACAATATAATTGACCAAACCTTGGGCCTTGAGCCCCAAAACCTACTGTGGGGGGATTCCATGCCCAACACCCTTCCAGATCCACTTCTAGACAGTCCTTCCTTGTAGAGTTCTGATAAACATTTGTATCAGATTTGGAGTTGTGGTGAGCAAATCTGTCCTTGACAGAGGTCGATTTGTTGTAAGGTGTGTTGTATCTGATAGATTTGGGTGATATGGATCCCCATCCATTGCTTGAGTCATCCGATCTGGGTCGGCATAGCTTTTCTTCCTGGGATCATGAAAATACTCTGTCGCCTTCTTCTTTTCTACTTGTAGGGTAGGCAATGAGGATTTCTCATTGTCCAATCTAGAATGACCATCTTCAAAACTAGTCACAATGCTTTCTACTGTTACTTTGTGCATCCACTTGTTTTAAGCCTGGTGGGGGTGTGGAGATAGTTCCTATCACCAGATCCAGAGTGGCTCTCGTCAATACCAATCACATAGACTTGTGGGATTTAGATTAGATTCATAAAACTCACAGGTAACCTGTTGGAAACTAAGACCATGGGAACAAATTTCTCCTCAATGGATCTCGTTCCTTTGGCGTCCAATTTATGTCAAATGATGAATCCATTGAGGGTGATGTTTATGGGGTTCACTACATAGTAGGAGCCAATACGAAATCGTATCACCAGATCTATCCGAAGCAGGGGAAGATCTACTTTCTGTGAGAGCGGATCCACTAAAACTTTGTCTAATCTATATAGGAGCATGTGTTTCTTAGGGGAAAGACTTTTCCCATATCCAAATAGATATTGTACAGGAGCTAGAATCTTGTACACCGATTCATGAGTAAAGATCTCCAGTAATAGTCCAGTCGAGTGCATAATGCAGATGGAAGATTTATTGGATAAACCATTGGATCCTGAGCTTTGTACATTGATGTTTCCCAATAGGGCAAACTGGGAAATCCCATGGGAGACTCCTACAAAAACCCTCTTTTCCACCATCGAGATTGCTTCACATCTCCCCTCTTCTTAGACCTATGTTCTTATGCAATCAGGTGCTTATTATTCATGCTTACATTCGAGTTATGTAAACCATCATGTTAAGAGAGGAGGAAATTTAAGTGGGTTTTGTGACATTTCAAGTTTACCACTAGTCGAATGTAGTCTTCATCGAGGTTCCTTTTGGGAAGGGTCGAGTTAGGCCCAAGTTCTTTTAAGATTGAGCATTGAGCACTTTCAAAGACCCAATGTTAGATGTATCTGTTGACTTCAATATTGCCTTGGGAATAGGTCCAATGGGGAAGCCTGGTGTTCCTATTAACGTTTGGACCTTCTTCACCATTTGACATCTACTTTGAAATTTCTTAAAAAAACAATAAAAAAATTTGGTCTCCTCTTTTGGTATCTGATATATATGTTGGGCATGAGGATCAAAGAACAACATCTATTCCATGGTAGTTGTGATCCTTTCTCATCAATGAGTTTCCAATTCTTCAGCAACAAGTTTGTAGTTTTTTAGCACAATTGAAGTTAAATATTGTAAAGTGCACACCTATATCACTCGGGAGAACCATGAAGTCTTCACAACAGAAGGCAATAGATGTATATTTTCAATTTGACTTATCATTCTAAGTGGAAATGATTTATTCTAGTTGTTACATTAAAGCTACGAAATACGAATGGTCCGTTTGTCATCTATGTTTTTTGGTGGCATCCATGCATGTGCATTAATTCCCATTAACAAAACTTTGTGTATGGTTAATATTCCTGGAAGTCAGTCTAGAATCTATTGTGAAATGTTTGGTGGCACAAGATTTAAGTGATCCGTTTCCTTTTCATGTCTGGTGAATTTGAAAATCGCTATGCTAACCATGCCATTTATATTTGAAGCGGAGCCTAATTATATATAGTTTGATGGTGAAGAACAATGACAGGAAAGACAACAGAAAGATGTTGCATTGGTAGTTAGAATCAATCTCAACGATGATCTGTTTGAATATCAAATAAAAACGATGTGCTTTCGAATTCCTTTACCGAACTTGTGTTTTCAAAAAACCAAGAGCTTAGGAGGAAATGTGTTATTCCTTGGAGCTCTGGACACAATCTGTTGTTGTTTATATATGAACTATTTGTCTTTGATGATCGCTCACACAGTAGAAATGTCAGGATTGTGAAATTTATTTGGAGAATGGTGGTGAGATATATGCTGGCTTGTTGGTCTCCAAAATAGACATAGTCCAACATCATTTGGTACTCACATGTTATTTATTTGGTTGAAGGAAATGTCACACACAAGTGATATCAAGTTTGAATGCGATCAAAGTTAGAAAGTGTGATTTTTTGAAAAGCTTGGGGCCAAGAAAGAAAAAATAGGTATTGAGTTATTTAATTAAGGAAAATCATATGCTTGATTTTTTTATAATTATGTGGAAAGCATTTTTCAAGTGCATTATAGAATTAAAAGGGCATTGTGGTTAGAAGAGCTCATTTGGTATATTAAATATCTAAAGGCCATAAGTTCAAATCCTTGTGTTCGATAATTTTATTTTTACAAAACAAGAGGGAAGTTAATTTTGGAGGTTATGGTACTCGCTACACTCGTGGGGCGGAAGAAAAAGGAGATTTTTGTTGCAACAATTCCACTTTTATTTGCACATGTCATTATTTGTTATCTGATAAATTTTTGTTTTCATTTTACCTTGTAGCCAAGTTCATTTTCGATTGAACCTCACACTCGAGAATGACTAAAATGGCTCAAATTAAAAATGTATTAGATATATTAAACAATATCATTAGTTGCACCAATGATGAAACGGTAAATATCAGTAAAGTAAGTCTTGTTGGTATTAGAGTCCATTTACATGATGCATTGGAGACAGTGGAATTTACCTAGATTGAGTCTCATGTACAACGAGAATATCCTAATTCCAAACAACAGTAGAAGAGTAATGAAGCCATTTATGGAGAAAGTTTGGATGCAGCTAAAAGTTCTAATGTTAAGCGTATTATAAGACCTTGGGAAAAAATTACACATAAGAAAAACAAAAATGGTGTTTGATATGATAAATATGTTTCTTTTAATGTGATTGGGTTTTCTAAATCTATGCAATTTCGTAGTGTTGGATTTCTAGATGGTTTTGTTCTAGAACAAATTTATCGATGCGAATATTGTGATAAAATAGGACATGCGGAAGATCAATGTTTTTATGTTTACTCATGTGAGCATTGTGGAAAGTGCAATCACCATTCAAACATGTATTCCAGAAAGAAGAGTGTTGCAAGAGAGAGAATTAATTTTGGGTGGATTGCTCCTTGGGATTGGTCCAAAGTAGCCAAGAATATTTACAGGACAACCGTAGGATATGTTTGAGAGTATCGACTAGCCTTGTAGTGATAAGAATACTTCATCTTCTCACCTTATATTCAACAAGGGGGGATTTTATAGAGTTGTGATGGTCTGCTACAGGTTCAAAGATTTGTAAAGCGAGACTAAGTCACAGATCCACAAGTGAGCCTAAGCCACTATACCAATTAGAGCTAGAGTTGTAGCGAGAGAGACTTTAGTTTTTGTTGAATGAGTTGTTTGTGAACGAGCACTTCAAGATTCAAAATTGTTCGAGGAACTACATTGGTGGTTCCAAAGTTGACATTTTTTATTGGTCTAAGAAGTTCTATGAACATTCCACACCTCAGTATCATTTGTGGTTTTCTCTTAAAGACCACCATCCTTGGTTTGTGGTCATCCTTAAAAACCATTTCTGAGAGACATTCAACTTTTGGCTCATATGTGATTTCAACTCCTCGCCGAGATGCATTTTTGCATTTTTAGGTCTCATTGTTGGACTTTGATACATGCCTTGAGATTAAGGGGGGAATGTTAGACAACTAATCCTCATCATTAGATTTGTGTTATGATGAGTGGTTATTAGAATCCAAAAAAACCCAGAAACTAAATGAAGAGTTTCATTATATATATATATATATATATATTGTGTACATCATTCTTTGAGATTAATTTTTAATATATAATTGAATTTGGTTTCCAGATTTATTATTAAGAAATGAAAATGCATTATATAATTTATAATTAATGTATCAAATTTTCCGATAGCTCATATCTCATATTGGACTAACATATTTTTTTCCGACCAACATTATTTGTTGGTTCCCACTCACACAGAAAGAAAAGAGAAGAGTATCAATAAAAAAAATGGCATTTTAACTTGTGTTCATTAGAATAAAAGTGACGAGAATCTCCCTCATATACTTGATTCCTATTCCTACTTCAGAGCAAACCCCAATGACAATGGCAACCTTTCTGTAATTTGAAAAGTTCATAAATCCAAATTCTATGAACATTTATTAATTCCATTATATATCAATATTCATCAAAAACCTTTGATTGCCCCAAAAACCACTCAATTTATTTTTTTAATTGAAAAAATGTCCATTGTGATCCATATTTATTGAATGATATAGGAATCTACCATGAAATAAAGTATACGACATGGGAATTGCATAGCTTTCTTGATTAAGATCCATTCATGCTAGATGTCAAGATTAACCCTTCATTATGTCAACATTCAAAATCCTATAAACAGCACCACTTGATTCGAGTGTACGCTTATTCCAATTCAACTCATATAAATGGTGGGTAATGAGAGTTTCGTTAACAAGGAAGTTTTGGAGAATTCAGAGTATTCTCTGCGGCTGGGTTCTACGGGCAAGTAAAATATGGCTCCCAGCTTCGCAAAAATAGTTGTTGGCTCAATTCCTTCTGCTTCTGGAGGGAAAACTCCTGCCCATATTGTCAGTGAAGCCCCAACTCCCACTGTCCAAGTGGTCCAGGCCTCACTCGATGAGGCTTTGAATTTTTCTGAAAGTGCCCTAATCTGTCAGTTCAATGGTTTTTCGCCATGGATGACAACTCTCCACAATTAGATCTCGGAGGTATGGAAGCCTGTCATTTCTGATAAAATTAATATCTACCCCTGTGCTAGGGGTTTCTTTATAGTAGATTTTGAAAATTCTGAAAATAGACAATGTATTCTAGATTTTGGCCCTTGGTTTTGGGAAAACTCAGGCCTATTCATGAAGCCATGGAACCCATCATTCGATCCCTCAATAGCAGTCATAACCTCAGCACCAGTTTGGGTGAGATTGCCAAGCCTACCCTTGCATCTCTAGAATCTCTCTTCGCTAGAAGCCATTGGAAATGTAATTGGGAAATTTTACTGTAGGTGCCCAGAAATAGAGGAATATGCCAGAACCACCTATGCATGCATCTATGTGAAAATGGACTTCAGCATCGGATTCTCACCTGAAATAAACCTAACAAGTAAAGACTATGTGTGGAACCAGAAACTCGATTATGAAAGTGTCCTATTCTGATGTCGATCCTGCTTTGAGACAGACCATCTAGCCAAAAATTGCCCAAAAACCTCCCAAAAAAATTCGGTTAGAAAAAACCACCACATATCTACATGGTGGGAAGGAGCACAAAAATAACATTACACTGTCATCAGAGAAGAATACTCTAGAGAAAACTCTGAATCACAAGAAATCGGGCAAGAAAGAAATAACTCTCAAGACAAGCAGGGAGAAAGCCCTGCTCAACAATAAAAAAGGGAACTCGACAACCCTTCAAGCATCAACAGTTATGAGGATTCGAATACCGCACAAAATAAATCTTCGTTTAATAGCAAATAAGATCTCTTAGACCAAGCTTCTTCTCCGACTATCTTTAAAAGGACGAACACAATAGATTGCGAAGCTAAGACACCAATGTCCAAAGAACCAGAAGAGATGAAGGAGATGCAAGATAAAGGAAGTTGGAAGACCATAGAGAAAAAAAAGAAAGCTATAGCACCAATCTCGCCAAGAAAGACGAGGAGCCAAACAATTAAAAGCTAAGAAAATTATAGGTCCGATAGACTAATTTGGTCTTAGTGGACATTAACCACTATCATCATCATCATCATCATCATCATCATTTTGATTAGTGCTAGGGAGGCACATACATTTTATAGTTTAGTATAACCATAATGTGTAATTATATTAATGGCCAATGTACAACCAATATCATAAAAAATTATGGATTAAATTTAAATATAATAATATTTTAATGTTATATTTTCATAAAAATTTATATTCAAGTGTAGATTTATAATGTGCACTTGAGTGAGTTTAATGGTTAAGAGCATGTGTTTCTTCTTAAAAGGTCATGGGTTCAAGACCAATATTTATGCTTTTGTATATTTAGCAGTCAAATACTTGTGCCGAAGTAGGTCTCTTGTCCCATAAACAAGGAAATCTCATACATCAATTTGTTGTAGGGTCCTTTGTCCTATAAATAAAAAAGTCTCGTACACCAATTTAATGTAAAATCCCTTGTCTCATAAATAATAAAGTCTCATACACCAATTTGGTGTCTAACTTAACGATGACCTTAACAATTAAACTTGATCTTATCAATAACTTATAACAATTTTGCACCTTTAATTAGAATCATTATCAGTACATATTCTTCTCATGAAAATATAGCAACCACATAAAACAATTCTTGAAATAATGTTCTAAGAGAGGTGCACATTAAGGTGACTCCTATCAACGACTCGGAAACCTCCTGCACCATTATGCCTATGTTAAAGTTGCAACTATTACCCGTATACTTTATTTCTAAAGTTATTTTATAAAAGGAACACTGATAATGTTATATTTTAGTCTTTTCAAAATCACATCATGGTTAGAAATTGTAATTATTTGTGGAGTTAGCTAAAATTAGAGAGTCTGTTAACTCAGTGTTGAATGTTGAGTCAAATTGAGTGATAGATAAAGAGTTAAGAGTTAAGTGCAGTTTAAAGTGTGAGTTAAGTGTGTGTGGATGTCAAGATATTTTAAGCAAGTCATTAGTTTGAAAATGTTAAATACCTTTTGTTGGAGTCACGATTGTCGTTACACCAAAACCCGCAGGTGTTAGTAAACAGAGACATCGCTAGTGTTAAGCACATGCTATGAAACACACGGGGAGCATTGAATTATCCTTTTACACTGCCATTAATGGGAAGTGTTGGATTATCCAATTCCCAACACCTTTTCACCGGTTCATTGTAAAAATTAAATTTTATGTGATCAATAGAAGAGCCACAGCGTATGTGTTTTGTGTATGAATTATTTGTTTTTTCTTCTTTATCTTTCCAACAAATTGATATCAACGAGTCAAGAAAGACTCACGATTTATCAAGCCGCCTTTGTGTATATGAGAAGTGCAGCACCAAGCGCTGCAAAGTTTATTATTTTTTGATTATGTAAGAGTCGTGAATTCCTTATTGGCCTGAAGTGCCACCGTATCACGAAAAGCCCGTGTGCACTAGCCGCCACCGTAAGCAACTAATCCTCCATCGCCCCCGTCTGTTCGTCGTTAACAGAGTTGGAAGACAAAAATGTAAAAGCATTAATAAATTGCAAAACTGTGGCTGGTCGTTAAAAAAGCCGTGAGTTCCCGTGAGGGACAACCGCCCTCACGTGTGGGTGGCAAACTCGTCTTACACTAGACGTTGAAGGAATAAATTGAATTCACCATTCACAAATCGAATGATATATGAAAAGTCGCTTAGCAAGCTATTCATCCCGTCGACAAGTGCTAAGAAGATATGTGATTTTTTTTTAAAAGTCACAAGATTTGACCTTATTCCAAAGGTGTTTTAATTAAATAAGTTTTTGAATTTTTTTTGAAGGGTTGAGAGATATATGGAATATTTATTTTTTTTATTTTTTTTTAAGAGTTGATGATTTTTTAATTGAAAGAGAATTAAGAAAAAAAAAGGTTTTATTGGCAAGAGAATTTAGGGCTTTGTTAAAGTTTATTTATTAGTGACTTTTTTTGGTATTTTGTTAAATATGACAATTTTTGGGTGAAGATTGTTGCCTTACGGGGCGTATATTGAAAATTATATTTTTTTCGGGGATGATATGGAAGAGAGCCTCATGCAATTAGCAAAGCATCTATAAGTAAATGAATCACAGTAGTCATGGGTCGCAAAGCGCGACTAAAGAAGACTAAGAAAAGGAATCGAAAAGAAGAGTAAGCAATTCTTGCCATGGTTAGAGAGGTACAAGCTACAACCGAGGAACTGAGAAGTCTAGCAAAAGACAAAGAAGAAATTGAGAGTGATTGGTGTAGCTTTGATTTGCTACCACCTCCTATGTTTACAGCTGAATATTTTGATCATTGGGTTATCAAGATGCTAACTTTTCTTAGAGCTAAAGAGTTAATTGAGTATGAATCTAATAAACCATATGATGCAGTATGTGATGTTTGAGTATTGAATTTTATAAAACATGCATTAGATGATAAGTGTTTGTGCAAGGTAGAAAAAGCTACAACTTCTAAGGAAGCATGAAAGATCTTGGAAGCAGAGTTTGACACAAAGGAGAGTGACATGCATCAACAGGTTATGTCACAAGCAAAGAAGTCAGCTGTAGATATGACAGTGGATGAGCAAGACTCTAAGAGGAAAACAGAACTTGGAGAATCCCACTCAAAAGTGGATGATGGTTGTCAAGACCATAAAATTGAAACCGATTAAGCATCAGATGGATTAAGAAGACGCAACAAAGATTGCATAGAGAAGGAGTAGACTCTGTGTGTGAAACAGAGCAAGAGAAAATAAATGCTCAAGGACTCCACTGTAATGTGGATGATACAGATGATTGTGAATCCCAGGCACATGTGGATGATGATTGCAAAGTGATGTGAATTGGTAAATCCAGTCACAGCTGATGGGTTTGGTGAAGTTGAAATTGTCAATGAAATTGACAATGAGCACAGGGATGCTCAGATATCCCACCATAGTGTATATGAACATTATGTTGATATTTGTGATTTCTTTTTTGAAACAAGGATTGATTGTGGAAATATGGTAAGCGCCATGTTTAATGAAACATCGAAAGGTGAAGCCGCCAATGTAGCAGCAAGATATGAAGCATTTGGAACTGCTCATGAAGCATTATGTCATCTAGCAGCATTTGATGATCAAGAAGAGCATAAAGTGATTGAAGAGATTTTTATGAGAATATCCACTAACAACATAACAGCGGAAGACAACCTCCATGTAGTTGAAAAGAAGCCAAATGTAGATCAAGAAGCTCTCACTAAAGAGAATCATATTAAAGATGTTCTTAACATTATTTTTGAATATGCATGTGTTAAAAATAGCATGGGAGCAAAAGTTCAAAGGAAGGTAGTTAATAAATTTGATGCAGATTTGAAGCTCATTGAAGAATGGATTTAGAAACCAATAAACAAATTGATGTGAGTCTTAAAGAAGGAACTAGAATAAAAAATTGAATGAAATGGTGAATAATGATCTTGAGTGTGCACATTACAGGAAAAAAACAACAGTCCCTGATGATGAAAGTGAAAATAATGACATGGATATTTCTGAAGACAAAGATGAATGCATTGAAACCATTTTTTGGCAATGCAATCAAGAATAAATAAGATTCTATAATTAAGAAATATGGGAGAAAGAAAGTCATGAATGTGAAACGCAAAAAAAAGAGCAAAGAAGACAATTTGAAGATGCAATGTTTTAACAGCAATCCATAGTTGAACTAATATTTGAAGAGGAAGTTATAGAAGAAATGATCCAATTATTTTTTAGAACAAGTTCAAGACAAGTCAAAGAAAAATTGTAGTAGCAACAAGTGAATAAAGCCTATAGCAAGAAAGTTCAATAGAGCATAAAGCAATTTCGAGGATATAGATCTTGGAAGAAGAGAAAAAGAAAATGTAAAATTGTGAAATTCTTGAGTCATTGTAAGTTTAGTTGAGACATAGACCAGCGGGCATGTTTGTGTGATAGTTAAGTCATGTTGAGTCATGGTGTCATAACTAAAGGGGGGTGTTAGAATTTGTAATTACTCCCACATGTTGAGTTAGCTAAAATTAGAGAGTCAATTAACTGTGTGTTGAGTTAAGTTGAGTGATGGGTATAGAGTTAAGTGCAGACCATATTTAGAGTTTGAGTTAATTCAGTTAAGTGCGTGTACATGTCAAGATATTTTAGGCAAGTCGCTAGTTGGAAAAGGTTAAATACCATTCACGGGGTTCATTGTAAGAATCATGTTTTGTGTGATCAATATAAGAACCATAACTCGTGTGTTTTGTTTATGAATTATTTGTTTTGTCTTCTCTGTGTTTCCAACAACCAACAATGTTTCCAACAACCAACAATCATAAAGACTACACTAAGGCTAGTAGCAAAGGTGAGCACTATCGAAGCATTGCGCAGCATTAAATGATTCATCATTTATTTAAGTTCAATTATTTATGAATCACCCTTAATAAAATTTATGTTAACTTACCAGGTGATTATAGATAATCCATTATAACATTTAATGTTATCCAATCACGTGAATAATGTTCATTCTAACACTTAATACTACTTAATAAAGTGAATAATTTTTATATTCAGGCTTCTATGATTCATAATGAGTTAAGCTATGATCCATAATGAATTAAGCAAAGTCTTTGAGTAGAAATCACATAAGAGAAATTTTGGCGTTACTTGAAATTATGTCTCTACATTGCTCTCTATTTAAGCCTTTTGCCATGGTCTCCCTCTTCATCTCCTCATGATGAACTACACTTACTTGTTGGTTCGAAACGCGTAGGCCAAAAAAATTGTAAACTTACTTGTTGGTTCAAAATGCGTAGACTAAAAATTTTTAAATTACTTGTGGGAAATCCATCGGCCAATTTCTTGTTTTAACGTGATATCTACCCAAAAAAACCCCTTTGCTTAACGTGAATAATGTTTGCTAAATAATGTTTATTATCAATAAAATAATGACTGTAAATGTTTTTCTGGTTTATTTTCAAAACCAGTTTATTTAAGTAATGCTATCCACCTAAAACACATTATCCACTCTGTATCACAGAATTTTATAAATTTGTTTTAAATTTTTGGGACAGCGAAGAGACCGATTTGAGCTCCTAAAGCGGCCGTAACATCCTGGAATTTTTCAAAATTGTAGCTTTCTTTCGGTATTCGAAACATTTTAGAAGATATTTTTAGATGGACTCATGAGAATATTAAAAAGACTAGTTGCAAAGTAGCCAATCTCTTTGCACATGTAAATAAGGTTATGCCATTTGAAAGAAAGAAAGTAGAGGGCAGAATTACTCATTTAGACTGGGAATACGAATAATATTCCGGGATGAGAAGTTTGCACCGGAAGTTAAATCCGTATTTCATAATTCTATGTATGGTTTAAATTTTCATTTGATTGAAATGGTACATCAAAATTCTATAAATTGGCATTATGGTATTATAGGAAAATATAAATTTTCAGACTTAAAAAGATGGATTAAAATAATTATCCTGAGTTTTGAACAAATGCAAACCATATCCATGTAATAAGTTATACATAATTTCATAATAGTAATTCCGAAAAATAATGGAAGATGCAGCCTTTAATAACATCAAAACTATTTTAAAATTCCATAACTTTTTACCATTGTAAAACTGAACTTCATAAAACTAAGAAAGTGAAAGACACACCATCTAATCAGAAATTAAGTTTTCATGTGGATATAAACGCGTATATTGAAATTTTAGAACGTGATGTCATTGTGTAACATTTTGGTCATTATGATTATCATAAAATGAAAAAAGTAATGTTGTTTTTATGACTTGAATGCATCCCTTAACCTTAAGATGGAAATTTAAGTTGATGCATGTATTATCAAGCCCATAGTTCTTTTTATGGTGAGGGTCCTCATAGTTCTTTTTATGGTGAGGGTCCTCACAATACTGTAGCAGATTCGTTGGCCTTCAAATATGCTTTGCAGTGTGACTGGGCAATGCGTACAATACAACGTCGGTCGACTGAATTGGCGTAGACGACTGATATAGAGGCGGTGAAACGGAATTCTACAATGGTTTCTGGGGAAATCTCAACGTTTTTGCTGTTATTAGTGTTGTGTTTGTGTCAACAGTTGTTACTGGGAAATGGCAGTGACAGACGCAAGACATTCATTGTTCGAGTTGAAGGTAACTCAAAACCGACCGTCTTTCCTATGCACGAGCACTAGTACAGATCAACCATTGCATCTGCTGTCAAGAGTGCCCTCAAAACTGAATCGGGCGCTCACAAGGATGCTCTGTTGCTTCACGTTTATAACACGGTGTTGCATGGATTCTCGGCAAGGCTGACAGAAGAGGAAGTCGCTCGAATGCTAAAACCGCCCGGCGTTCTCGCCATCTTCCCGGATCGTGTACGCCATCTGCAATCGAGGCGGTCCCCAGGCTTCCTCGGCCTTGACACACCAAATGGAAGCCGCATGTCGGCGGATTCCGATTACGGCGGTGATCAGTTTCCTGGACTTCGGCATCTGGCCGGAACGGCGGAGCTTCAGCGATCAGGGCATGGGCCCCGTTCCCAAGCACTGGAAAGGCGAATGCGAGAGTGGGATCAGGTTCCCCAAGACCCTGTGTAATCGGAAGCTGGTGGGAGCGCGTTTTTTCCACGAAGGCTACAAAGCGATGTATGGTACCTTGAACGAGACGCTGGAGTTCTGTTCAGCGCAGGATTCGGAAGGCCATGGCACGCACACCGCCTCCACCGCCGCGGGCGGATACGTTGAGGGAGCCAACATGATGGGTTACGCGCAGGGAATTGCCAAAGGAATAGCGCCCCAGGCACGTATTGTGGTCTGTTGGGCCTCTGGCTGCCTTGATTCGGATGTACTCTCTGCTCTCCACAATGGGCTAGATGACGGAGTAGACGTTCTTTCTCTGTCGATCAGAGGAGCCGGCTATCCTAATGATCTAGATAGCTTTGCGATCAGCACCTTTGAGGTGGTGAAGCGGGGGGTGTTTGTTTCTACGTCAGCGGTTAACGACAGCCCCATAACATTGTCGGTAACAAACGTGGCCCCATGGATCACCACAGTTGGGGTCGGCACTCGAGATCATCTCTTCCCCGCCAATATCCAGCTTGGCAATGGGTAGGCCATTCATGGCGTGTCATTGTATAGCGGAAAAGGATTGAACACGCGACGTCTGGTGGGGCCAGCACAGTTGGGGTCCGCACTCTCGATCATCACTTCCCCGCAAATATCCAGGTTGGCAATGGGGCGGCCATTCATGGCGTGTCGTTGTATAGCGGAAAAGGATTGAACACGCGACGCATGGTGCCTCTTGTCGATGTTGGGGACGCTGGTGAGGAGACAAATCCTTATCTTCTCCATGCACGGAGGGGTCGCTGGACCCAAAATAGCCACTGGGAAGATCGTGTTGTGTGAGCGTGGCGATAATCCTAGGGTGGCTAAGGGGCCATGGTCAACCAGGCGGGAGGTGTGGGAGTGATTCATTCCAATACCGCCTCTAATGGCGAAGGGCTCATTACCGATACGCATCTGCTCCCCGCCGATGCAGCGGGAAGCTCCGTCCGAAATTCTATCCGCAGTTACATCAAATCAACCAAAAACCCCACCGCCACCCTAATATTTCATGACAGCCCGTTGGGGGTCAAGTTGACTCCGTCGTAGCTTCCCTTTCCTTCAGAGGGTCTAATCCTATAATGCCCAAAATTCTCAAACCCGACATTATAGCCACGGTGTTCGCATTCTGGCTGGTTGGATGGACGACTTCTCGTTCGATCACAGGCGAACGAAGTTTAATATAATATTGTGGACGTCCATGTCATGTCCCCACGTTAGCGGTATCGCTACGTTGCTTAAAGGAGCGCATCCCGAGTGGAACCCTTCCACCATCAAATCTTCAATCATGATCACGGCTTACGGCAACAAATAAATCCTATGTTATTGGGATTTAATTGAGTGGCCTCTGTATATGACTATCGTTCGATTTTGCCAAAGTCAAAATCGAACGGTGGGCATATACAACTGTCGCTCAATACAGCCGGATAACATAAGATTTATTTGTTGCCACTGCTTACACTTACGACATTATAAGTAAACACGAGTTGCCAGTGGGTGATGAAGTGAGGAGAAATGATTCGACACCTTTTCATTTTGGCACAGGTCATGTGGGTCCCGCTATGCATCTTGGGCTCATGAAGCGAGGAGAAATGATTCGACGCCTTTTGATTTTGGCACAGGTCATGTGGGTCTCGCTATGCATCCTGGGCTCATTTACGATCTGGGCGTGAATGGCTATGTCAACTTTCTATGCAGTGTTAATTATTCTCAAGAATCCATCAAGTTTATCACAAATATGAATGTTAGTTGTCCTCCTCAAATAGGACAGTGCAGGAATCTCAATTATCCCTTGCTGATTCAGGAGGATTTCATCAGATCAATTGCACAGTGTTCAGTTTATCGTGAACGTTCCGTTTATCGGCAGCGTTCAGTTTTCATCAATATCCAGTATTGATTCAATTTTTCGTGGTGTTTTGGTTCATGGATATCGTCAAGGTGATTATGGGCGTTACATGGTGTTAATGTCGCATTGTGACAAAATTATGTAAATATGATTTTTTTATTATTAAATGTAAAGGGTTAGTCATCAGAGTAGGTGCTTATCCTAAGTGGCAAGGGATTAAACAAAAGAAGTTAGTACTAAACCTAAGTACTAAACCCTAAACCTAAGTCTTAAATTCTGCATTTAAATGCGTAAAAACTAAACCTAATTACAAACACCTAAACACTTAAAAGTATGACTAAACCCACTTTCGGACTTTCTAATAAAAATACATTGCAAATACACTCCATAGTTCCTAAACCGCAGCAGTAACTGCGACGGAACCACACGACATGTGAGCAATTGGGTTAAACGGCGGAGGATACACAAGCTCTAACCGTGGCGGTAGGTTAACCGGGCAGAGGTTGTAACGACAACAACGCATGTGAACACAATGTCTATCCATTAGCGGAACCGCCAAAGGGTAAGCCGTAACTGCATTGGCAGCTGTCACGTTCAACTGCCAGAGAACGCCGCAAGCCGGAACCGCTGGAGAGTGACTAGGAGGTGGCAACCTGTGGTTAGCCCGCACCCTGTTCACATGCGCAGTTTAGCCAGCGCATTGTTTGATAATCGCCAGTGGGTTCGAGGATAGACTATTGTCTATTTTGGGTTTCATATTGTTTTATATGCCGTTGCTAATTCGAAGACCATGTAACCTTATCCCTAGGTGTCATTGTGTGACAAGACCGTGACCCATGAACCTTGAAACTCAACCAATACATGCCAATCTTGGACATGAGGAATTAGAGTGCATCTAATGTCTTATAAAGTCACAATTCAATCATGGAAGAGGAGATGAGTGGGTTTGGAAGTTTGTTTGTAGATTCTAGAAGTCATAGGCAATTTTGTTTTCAGTGTAATGGGAACATCGGGAGTCAGAATTGGGAACCGTGATAGGGGTTTGCAAGCTATTTCAGAGAGCTTTTTGTTGACAGAAACCATAAGTGCATGCGTGCACATTCAGTCTAGTTCATTTTCTGTATAACCAAATTTCTCAGATTCAATCCTAATAAAGTGGTTGCCTATCTTGAAAGCGTACCCGGAGACGTAGTCCATCACGGACGAACTCCGTAATCAATATCGTTGTTTGGTATCTCTGTTATTCTACAAATTCAAGCTTAATTATGTTTCTTAAGTTATCATTTCAATCTTAAATCAACTGCCTTCCTTCAGTCTTCCACATTCAGCGCTTAAGGTTAATAATCAAATTCACTGATGGAAATTAATCCATTCTACTTTAGTTTTAATTTATGATCAATTTCAGATCATATAATTTGGTATCAGAGAAGGTTGCATTTGTATAATTTTTGCCAGTGAAATGTTAACCACGTCAAGTCGCAACGTGGAGAAGGAACACTTGAGGAGTTTGATCCAGAGATTGGAAAGCGAAGAGTCGCTCATAAATTGACCATGATAGGATCTGATGTAGGTGAAACTCTTGAAGCAAAGATGAGCGAGAAACGGTGTCAGAAAACATTTTTGAGCATGCAGTAGATGTTGGGAGAACTTTACGAATATAAGAAGGTGAGGGATACAACTTCTTCTTCAAAGAATTCGAAGAAGGACAAGGGTAAAGGCAAGGCTGATAAACCTCCTTCTCCTCCATCATCTCCGTCATCATCATCATCTTCTTCTTCTTCTTCCAGTTCAGAATCTGAAACAGAAAATAAACCTAAGAAAACATCTCTTTTAAAACTTGATGTAAAATTTGAGTTACCTGTTTATGATGGCGAAATGAATTGTGAAAAGTTAGATAACTAGATTAAGCAGTTAGAGGTGTATTGTCATATTCATAAAATTTCTGACGATAAAAGGAAAATTCGGTTAGTTACACTTAGAAAGGGGGGAACAACTTTAATCTGGTGGGAAAGTAAAACTCAAATAAATGTAAAGCGGAAAGGGAAGTCATCTATTCATGGTCTAAGTTTTTAAAAGCTCTTAGGAAACAATTCTATCCTTCAGGATACATGCAACAAGTTGTGATTGATTGGAAACATTTGAGGCAAGGTAAAGGGCAAAGCGTTCAGGAGTTTACTCAGGAGTTCAGAGAGAAAGCATTGGCAATTGGTATTTCATTGGATATACATGAAGCTTTATTAAAGTACATCGACAGTTTACATTCATATTTGCAACATACATTATTGATGTTTAATCTTGATGACTTTGATGAAGTGTGTGTTCAAGCCATACATATTGAATCAGGTGGTAGACCATTCAAGTCTTCACCGCAATCATCCAAATAGTTGTAAATCAAGGATTCCAATGACAACAAGTGGAAGAGCAATTCAAAGGGAAAGAAATAAGCGACATCTCAGAAGGAAAGACCTCCTTGTTCTCATTGCTAGAGAGTCGGTCATGATGAATCTAGGTTTTGGAAACTTCATCCCGAACTTAAGCCAAAGAAGTTCCTTAAGGAGAAGGATGAAATGAAAGAAAATGCAACAATCCAACAAGATCTAGGCTTCGATTCAAGTGATGAAAGGAGGATAACTGCTATAGTTTCGACAGGGAAAATTTTCGATACTAGTTCAAGTTCTAGTACTTCTACATCTTCTTCAAACATAAATCATTTGAATAAGGATAAAAGACTTGAACTATTTCTTGTAAGAATAATTTCTAAGCACACAAAGATAGATACAATGTTGACAGTGGATCACATGCAAATTTGATATCTGAATATTTATTCAAGTAATTGGGTTTGGAGACATGGAATCATCCAAGACCATACCCATTAGGTTGGCTGAATAAATCAACTCAGATAAATATCACAAAGCAATGTTGGTTAAAATTTTCCATTACAACTAATTACATTGATGAAGTGGAATTAGATGCGTTTCTAGTAGACATATGTGGAGTAGTGCTAGGAAGTCCTTATCTCTATGATCAGGATGCAATGTTTTATAGGAAAGAGCATAAATATCACCTTAAGAAAGATGGGGTCGAATTTATTGTCAGGGCACGTAAAACTAAAACTAACTTGGATTTAGTTATTGCTAATCATATGAAGCGATTAATAAGTTCAAATAAGAGATTTGTAGTCATGTGTGTAAAAAAGCAACATAAAAATCGACATGATGCTTGCTGAGGTTGTGAGTCTTAGTTTAAAGATAGTTTGGTTGAAGTGATAGAATATTTTCCAGGTCTATTTAAAGAATCAAAACATCTTCCTCATAAACAAGAAATACAACATAAGGTATTGTTGATGTCCAAATCTCCTCTTCCTAATGTTAGAATGTATCATTTTAGTCCAAGTTGGGAAGTTATAAGTTTCAGGGGTGCAGATCAGTGTTGGGGAAAGTCATCTTTTCATTTCTCTTGTAATGCATCACCATTTCATGTTTTAAATAGTTTTAAAACCTCATCTTAGAGGAGAGGTAAACAAATAAAATCGTGTGAAACTTCAAAGTAAAAAATGGTAACATTTCCACTAAACCTTCAGCAAATAGAAGTTGATGATAGTAAGTATGAAATAAGTACAATTTTGTTTCAGAAATAGGCGCCTATTTGTTTTCATATTGAAGCATTTTCTAAAGCAATGTGAAAGTATCCAACACATGATAGGGAAATTTATGCTTTAATGGGAAGTGTTAAAAAATGGAGACATTAGTTAATGGGCGAAGAAACAGTGATTCAAACAAGTCAACAACTACTTCAATACCTTCAAATTCAAACTAAGTTGCAGCAGTCTTCACATTACATTTTGGTGGGTCTATTGCAGCAAATCCACTTAGTAATCAAGAATCAGGAAGGTACATCAAACAAAATAGTTGATATGATGTCAAGGATTTCTTTGAATGTTTTAGTTATCCTACAAAATAGTTTGTTAGTACATACCAGTTGTATTGAACAATATCCTGCAGAGACTGTTTTCAAACATAGTCATGAATCACTAACTAATGATGCACAGATGGAAGAAACAAATCAATCATGTTTATGACGGGTTGTTTAACCATCTTGGCAAGTTGTGCATACTACAGATGGATGGAACAATTCATAGGTTCAAAATGCTCCATGGTAAGCATGATAAGGGTGATCACTTTCAATGTGGTGGTCGAATGTGGTCTTACATCAGTAAGGAAAAGTGGTTAAATATCGGGAGAGTGAGGGAGCTCTACCCTCACTTGATATCTGCTTAAATCAAACTTTTATGGTCCAAAAGCTTTTAAGTGGAGAGGATTGATCTAGGAGGATTTCATCAGATCAATTGCATAGTGTTGAGTTCATCGTCAACGTTTAGTTCATCGGTAGCATTCAGTGTTCATCAGTATCTAGCATTGATTCAATTCTTCATGGTGTTTCGGTTCATGGTTATCGCCAGGGTGATTATGGGAGTTATGTGGTGTTAATGTCACATTGTGACAAAATTATGTAAATGGGTTTTTTATTATTAAATGCAAAGGGTTAGTCCTAAGACTAGGTGTTTATCCTAACTGGCAAGGGATTAAGCAAAAGAAGTTAGTACTAAACCCTAAACCAAAGTCTTAAATTCTACATTTAAATACCTAAAAACTAAACCTAATTACGAACGCCTAAACACTTAAAACTATGACTAAACCCACTTTCGGACTTTGTAATAAAAATACATTGCAAATAAACTCCACAATTCCTAAACTGCAGCAGTAACTGCGTCTGAACCACATGGCGTGTTAGTAGTTGGGTTAAATGACATAGGTTATAGAGGCTCTAACTGTGGCGGAACCGCTAGAGGGTAAGTTGTAACTACGTCAGTAGCTGTCACATTCAACCACCAGAGCACATTGCAAGCCAGAACAGCTAGAGGGTGACCAGGAGGTGGCATCCTGTGGTTAGCCCGTAGCCTGTTAACATGGGAAGTTTAGCCAGCGCATCATTTGATAACCGCCAGTGGGTTCAAGGATAGACTATGGTCTATTTTGGGTTTTATATTGTTTTATATGCAATTGCTAATTCGAAGACCATGTAACCTTATCCCTAGGTGTCATTGTGTGACAAGATCATGACCCATAAAGCCTAAAACTCAGCCAGTACATGCCAATCATGGACATGAGGAGTTAGAGTGCATCTAATATCTTATAAAGTCACAGTTTGATCATGGAAGAGGAGATGAGTGGTTTTGGAAGTTTGTTTGTAGATTCTCGAGGTCATACGATGTTTTGTTTTCAGTGTAACAGGAGCATCAGAGGTCAGAATTGGGAACCATGATAGTGTTGGAAAGTGATTTTAGAGAGCTTTATGTTGACAGAAACCAGAAGTTCCTGCATGCAAATTCAGTCTGGTTCATTTGTTGTGTAATCAACCTTCTCAGATTTAATCCTAATAAAGCGGTCACCCATATTGAAAGTGGACCCAGAGACGTACTCCATCAGGGATGAACTCTGTAATCAATATTGTTGTCTGGTATCTCTGGTATTTTGCAAATTCAAGCTTAATTATGTTTCTTAAGTTATCATTTTAGTCTTAAATAAGATTCTTTCCTCCAGTCTTCCACATTCAACACTTAAGGTTAATAATCAAATTCACTGATGGCAATTAATCAATTATACTTCAGTTTTAATTTATGATTGATTTCAGATCACTCGCTTTCTATTTTTTTTATGAGATGCAATCTTCTAACATATCGAAAAGCTTCATAAGAATGGTCACCATTGTGGGTCCTACCATTTCAACTTAGTTGGCCATCATGATTTGTCCAATAGGGGTACACGTGACAATGGATTCACCTTTTCTAAACTTTAGGAAGAGCCATGACAAGTTGAGGTTCATGTTGCACTTCACGTTGCGGGTCAGTGCCAAGCCCTTGATATTTCTCCCAAAAATCAATTTAGATACCATCTTTGGGTTGCTGGCTTGGAGTGATGGGAGGCACGTTGTGTGGAGCCCCATTGCAATAACTAGGAAGAAAATCTTAGCTATGCTTACTCGTGTCTTTTTGGTATGAGTTGTTATTGAATATAGAGAAATAGAATAATGGGAGCCCACGAAGATCAAAGGCAGTTTGGTTTCTTACTTCCTGGTTATTTGAAAGGAATTCTTGCTTTCATGTTTTCTATTGGCCTTTCATCAGAGTAGGTACATTTGTTGTATAATATAGGGACAACAAAGATCGAAATATCCTACAATAAAAATAAAAAGCATCTTGTTGAGAAGCAGATAAAAAAATTAAGAAAATCAATTAGATTAATTGGTTGATTTGTAAGAAGTTTACTTTTCATGAATTTCAAATTTAATGGGAGGAATTGAAGGTGGGACTTAGTTTTGAAGTTTATAATGTTTCAAAAGACATTCATAATGAACTAAGTTTTATAAATATACAAAATGATATTGACAACATTCAACACATTTGGATTTTTTTTTCAAATATACCTTTGCAACATCCATCACCCTGTAAATATCCATATTCAATGAAGTCATCATTATAGGAGAATTTATGCACTAGATTGCATTTGTTTGGAGAAACGAACATTGTGAAATTTTATTTTGTTGAGCACTTGTTTGAACAATCACCTTCAATCCAAGATCCAAGATGAACCATTCACAAATCGATGATCATGCCCAAAGAGATGATATTGGTTGCATAGAAGGAACCACGAAGAAATTAGAGGTGATATGTGCATCCTTTGAACCAGGTTGCAGAGGTTCAAAAGATATTGATCATAATAATTCTCAAGTGGAAAAAGACACCTCAGAAAATGTCGAAAGATGCGTGGAAGGAGAGATAGTTCCAAAGCCAAAGGATGATTTTCAAAGAGAGTTTTTGACATTTGTTATGTTCAACAACTACAGACCTAGAATTTATCTGATAATTCCCACAAGCAGGAGATCCTAAATGTGATGGAAAATGTCCAACAACATGAAATCTCATATTTGATTGAGAGAACTCAACTAAAACTGAGAGAAGAAGAGCACCTAGTGGATTTTCATAATCAACTTAAGGATAATTTCTATCTGGTTGAAGAAAATGTTGAAGGAGAAGTGCCATCTGTTTTAACGCCATTATAAAACTGAAAGAACATGGATGCCATACCAATACATACAACTTTAGTTAGTAACACAACATAGCGATAGACATATTACTATGTAAATTAAGTAAAGTAATGAATACAATATATATAAAATTAAGTTTTCATATAGATTAATGAGTTTTATATTTTCATTTATAAAAGAGAATGGTTGGAAAATAATGTAAGTTGCCTTTTAATTTTTCTTTACTTAATTTTAATGAAAGGGAATGATTAGGGAAATAACGTAACACAAAATCAAAGTAGTTTTAGTTTTTTCTTAATTTTTTAGTTAGTGTGCAATATTTAATATATTTTTTTTATTTGTTTAAATTAGAATTAGAATTAGAGTTGTATCAATCTACATATATTGCTAATGTTGATGATTATTAAAATTTACTAAGGTTTAAAATTGATTTAATAATATTTAGCATATATATATATATATATATATATAATTTAATTTATACTTTTATTACAAAAAATTTTGCTTTTGATTTATTATCTAACTTTAAGGTCGTCAAACTCGAATTTGAAATCGAACAAGGTGACCTAGGATGCAACAAACACATGTCAGGTTTAGGAGAGGTTAGGGATATTTCCCCTCCTTCTGACAATAATGGCTTCCAGTTCCTCAGAAGACATCGCTTTCCCTATGCTGCAGAGGCTAATGTTTAGGGTAGACCCTTTTCTTAGAAGATTTCCACCAAAATAACATGCTATGAACTATTTTAATGTGAGACCATTTCCTATACAAGAACTACTTATGGATCAGATCTCTAAATTTATTATATGTGAATTTTTGAATTTTACCAAATGTTGTGCACAAAGTTCCTGGATCTAATAATATTTCAACTATAGATAGTTTTTAGGTATTTTTGAGCCAAGAGCATGCCGTAATTTTCATATTCGAAACCCATTCAAGTTTTGGTTGATGAAGATTGTTGGTTCCAAATCCAAGGAATGGAGTTATCACTCTGGTGGTTACATGAAATCATGGGCATTCTTTCATAAATATATTTGAAGTTTGTAGCACATTCATGGATTTCAAGCATATGTAGAATGTGAAAAGAGATGTATCTGATTTTTAACCAACTAGTCGAAATTTTTTAGGTGTTGCAGTTGGAAATGAAAATTAAATTTATTTGACGGCATTTTACTCAAATTTTGGTTTTACTTACTTCCATATTCCCCACTTCTCCTATCGACATTCCTATGCACCTCTTGGTGCAAATGCTAGTGTATAATCAGGTTAACATTTTCAATTAATAAGGATAATAGTTGTGGCATTATGATTTGAATGCATTTGTTAATCCTAAAATGAAATGGAGTTTAAGATGATGCATCCTTTATGTATAATGAAGTGAAAATTTTGGATTAATAATGATAATATGTGTGCACTGTGCATTAAAAAAACATTATAAAGAAATTTGGTATTATTTGGGAAAATTACAAATTATAAGTAATGGAATTAAGAAATCCCACGTTTTACAAAAATTATTCTATTAAAATAATAAGAATGCATATGTAACACTTTATCTTATCTTTTTAGGTCATTTTTTGGCACTGAAAGGTGTTACATTGGATTTAACCCGATCTCCAAGGTCTATTATAAAGATAGGGTCATAAAAATCCTCAAATTTGAACATTCTCAAAACCCAAAACTAATCCCACCATCGTGACCAACTCATTGAGAGATTTTTGACAATATAAATATTTATCTCAATCACATACTTAGATCAAAATTTACTCCCATTTAAAGTTCTGATCATTTAAACTTGCCTCATCAACAAGCACTACCACGTGGTGCTACGAAGTGACCTATGTGGCTCTCCCACATAACTATACAATCATGTCATCATGCCAGAGCAAGGATTAGACCCTTTTCTAAAACCTCCACAACACAAATTATATGTCGCTTAATGTAATTATTTACCATCGCACGACTCCTGTCAATCAACACTACTACTAATTTGCATGCACTCAAACCTTCTATGTCATGATTCTCATGTTATTTGATGGGGATAATTCTCATTGGATGACAACAATATTCTTGTTCCACGCCTCTACCTTTCACACCCAACCACTATTAATAATGTGAGTAAATGTTGGGGGTCTGTGATCCATGATGATGTTTCCTTGGGCCACATCACTCCACATTGGCGCCATGTATCACATCTAGGCCATGTGGCACCAGTTACCGCTACCATGTGGCACTGAAATTCACACTCCTTGACCTCCTAACTAGGCCAAATCACCTTACCACATGGAATTTTGTGGGAGCGTGTTGGCTTGTGGGAGCCTGACTTAGGTTCAGTGTGAATTAGCGAAACAAATCCCTACACTACTAGCCCTTTCGGCAATAGCCCGCGGTGCGCAGACTAAAGTCTCACCTGGAGCAGTATGGGGGGATGTTGGAACCAAGTTTCCGCACCCTCGAGATGTCTGAGGGGTTGATTTAGTCCAAATGTGAATACTTCATGCAGGTCACTTCGCGCACTATCCTGACTTGCGATACCCTCGCGATTTGTTATAACCGCCTTCGCGCAGCCCTCACCAAGGGCAAAGGTACTTTCACACTACTAGGGCAGCGATATGCGTTATTTCCCCAAGTTACACCGTGTATCTTACTTATCTTCTTACAATTGTTAGTTAACTTCGTGTAAATAAATACCTTATCTCACATTTACTTAATCAACACAATCATATAAGTTCACGCATTATATAAACAACTGAAACATAATTTATACCCAATACATTCAATGCAAAAAATAGTAAATGAATACACAGGAATGACATACAACTTCTCTTTATTAATGCTTCAACAGTTACAGACTCAACCTGCCCTGCGCACTCAGCTATAGGGGTCCGCGTACTCTGCTGCAAACTACTAGGCCTCTGCGTACTCAGCTACAGATCTTGCTCCTACTCTATGACCCAAAGACTTGACTCTACACTTAAGACAAGACTCTAATCCCTAAATTTGACATTACATTACAAAATTAAGGGCAGACAACCTTATGACTCATGTATAAACTTTGTGCTCCGCGCCCATAAAATGTCGACTCTTTATATTGGATTTACATCTTTTGACCCAAATCTGGGCTTTAAGCCCCAAAACTTCCCTTGGGGGATCCCATGCCCAACAAGCCCCCAACACAAACATCATGACTCGCCCTCGAGTCACTCTATTGGTGTGGAGATCTTCGTGTGAAGACCTCCCAACTCTACTTGGATTGCTCCAAGATCAACAATGCACTAAGAAACTACCTGTTGCACTTGACGCATTGTTCAGAAACTGTTGTAACTGAACTGCTACCTTGAACTTGTTCCTGCATTCCTTGCATCTGTGCAAGCTTGGATTTAATCGAGGCTATAATGACGAATGCCTCATCGAACCATGGTTGTGCGCGTGCCTTCAGGACAACTTCCATATGTCGCGCAACGTCTACCTACTCCTTGAGCGCTTTTTCCTGTTGCGTCCGCGCGAGCCTCTGTGTAAGGGCCACCATTTGCGAGATCCCTTTTATGTCATCATACTATTGCTGTAGCTCGCGCACCTTTGTTTCCAGGTGTTGTATGTTCGGGTCCTCCTGCAGAGTGGTGAGGACCTCGAACGATTCTTTAAAAAGTTTGGTGAAGTCCTTCACTGCACTGCTCATCTCCATTATTCCTACTATAATGGCGTTGGCGCGCTACTCTTTCACCTTTGGCGGAGTTGAAGGTTGCGCCTTCAATTGAAGCTCAGCGATCTGAAGGTTTAGCTCCAGTTGAACCTTATCCATCTCTTCTTTTGCCTCGCTCACCCCTGTTGCTAATCTCCGGATGCGCGCCTCTGCTGGGATGGCCAACTCAGGGACCATCTGGCAGGCTTCCTCAACCACCTTCACTAGCTGCCTGTTCTGTGTGACAACCTCATTGTGCTGCAGGCTTAATTGTTCCATATTAATCTATTTATCGCTTATCACCTGGAGCGTGTGATTCTCTCTGACCCATAGTTTGGTAGTCACTCCATCTTGTAGAACATAGAGCATCTCTCGCAGGAGCACAACCATGTTTATCCAAACTCCCTTCAGCGCACTGACCATGGGCCTGTCGACCTCATTTTCTGTAACCAGTTCCCCTTCTGGTAGCACTAGAGTGTTGTTCATGTGGGCGCACAACATTTCCTCAGCCGCGACCATGCCTACTGTGAGGCTGGTCGATAGAGTACCAGCTTGAGGAGTGCGCACTTGCAACTCATGTATTTGTGTCCGGAGGCCCCCCAACACCATTTGGTTTTCCTCCACGAATTTCTGGAGGGCCTTTGCAGTGATGTCCTGCATCATCTCCCCTATATCATGTAGATCTCTCTCAGTGAGGGTGATCGGGTCAAAATAAGTCTTGGAGGATTTTGACTTCTTCCGCGGCCCCACCTCCTCTCTCGGGCGTTGCTGCTTCAGCTGTGTGGATGTTGTCTGTGGGCCTGCGCCACCTTCCTCTGTTTTGGGCTCCTATTCAGGCAAGGGTGATTTTTGGCCCTCACACTCCTTCTCTACTACATGTTTCTATTCTGCTGTTGCCTTCGCGGTGCTGCACGCCTCCTGCACCTTGGCTGCTGCCGCTTCGTTCTTTCTCTTCTCTGCAAACTGCACCATCCGCAGTTTTTCCTCCTCCTTTTTCCTTTGTGCAGTAGACTTCTCTAATTCCATCATGGAGCTGGTGGGAGCACGCCACTCTGGCGATCATGACTCAAGCACGATGAATATGACATCGACCGTGTCCAGGTAAGGTAGCTCATTCCATTTCTTCGCGGGGTCTTTGCGCCCCCTGATATATACATGATGGAAGTCCGCCTTGAACTCCACGAAGCTCTACAAACTGTTATAGACAGTGGGCGATCATGGCTTGTGGTTAATCCCCATTTCGATGTTCATCTCCATGAACACCCAAAATATCTTGTTGTCTCTGATTCTCTGTGCATCTTTCGTTGCCCACAGCGAAGCGTACTTCCCTGCCTCGGGAAGAGCCTTCGTAATCACTGGGAACCGGCTGTCCTTGGGAAATTACCAAGCCACCAAAACTATGGATAGCAGAAGCCATGCATAGTGGAAAGTCTTCCCTTGTTCCTATGCTTCGCGAAAATTTTACAGGAATTCTCGGCATAAGTAATCTGCATAGTTAAACTGGACCCCCTCTGTGAATTGCGCGGTGTTGTAGCATTTTTTGGTTTTGGTAAGTTAGAATCAATTAGTCAAAAAATGAAAATATTTCTCAAAAAATGTTAAGCTAGGATATGGAAAAAAAGAATATTGAATAAGAAATGTTAGGAAATATCTTGATAACATGTCCATATCAAAGAAAATGTTAGAATAGATGCCCTAAAAATGAAAGCAAAAATAAAATGTTAGGTTAGAGAGAAAAGCAAAAAGTAATAAACTCTGAAAGTGTGCAACTCCAAGTGCCACTACTTTTACTTTATTATGCAAAATAATGCTTGTGTAGAGCTTGTCATAAATGCCACAACCCATGACAGTGAAATAATTTAATCTTGCCTAGTTCATGCTTTGAATTTCATGTTTATAGTTAGAGAATAAAGATCTAGCCAAACTCTTTAATCTTGGTAGATCAATAGTTAGGTAGAGAATAATAAGGAGCTCATCATTTTAATTTGAGCCCTTGGATGTTAAAATGTTAGAATTAGATAGTTTTCTTTTCAAAAGAGAAAGGAAATAAAGGGTCGCCAGCTTAAATGCACCCAATTAAGTGCAGAAAAAAAGGTTAGGGTAAGTAAAGGGTAGGTAGAAGAAAGGTTGCAGAAGTACAAAGTTGATTGAGGCATAAGCACATTTATCATGATTGATTATGTGTTGCAGTATGCAGGAGCAGTTATGAGGGTGAAAAGATGTTCACAAGTTGATTTGGTTAACTTCCCCTCATTTCATTTCACCCCCCACTACATACTTACTAATTTCATCATTATCCCATCATTTCCTAAGAAAATACCATTTTCCATTCATTTTCACCTTTTCCCCTTGGTTTCACACATTTCCGTAGTGATTTACCGTCCAAACTCATTCCCCTACCCAAAAACCCCTTTTCCCTATTGTGAAACCTATTCCCCTTTGAAGAAATCACTTTCCCCTTGTAATTTTCCTATTTTTCCTAGAAAACCCATAAAAAACCCATAATACCCCTTATCCTAACTTTTATTCCCCCCTCCACTTTATAAAGTTAACTCCACTATATTCATGTTTTCCCGACAAAAACCCTTTTTACACATAAAACACCTTCAGCCTAAGTTTTATGTTAACCCCACATTACTTAACAAAACTACGCAAATCACCATTTTCTCGACAAAACCCATTTAACCCAACCCCGTGGTGTGTTTAAACAAACCCCAGATTCAACCCTAGGTATGGTTAATAAACCTTCCCCGATACCATTTAACCTTTATCCCTAGTGTATTCATTCCCTGGTGCCACTTTATTAAACCCATCGCAATACGTTTAAACCCCACTTATATCATAAAATAATTAGAAATCCTTTGTAATTAACCCCTGGCCCCTGCTAATCTCTTTCAATTGTCCTTCATGAAACTCCACCGTGCGATAGTCGTCAGATCATCCGCTCCCGGATCCAACAACCCACAGCAATATCACATGCTCCTAATCTCCTAGCTTTACCTGCCTGAGAGCATGCAGAATTCGTGGTTTTGCTCAGGCCCCTTGTGGTTACGTGGTAGTCTCACGTTAACTCGCATGCCCTTCGAGAAAAAAAACCCCACGGAAAAAAACAGTGCGATGAGCCTCTGAAATCGCCTCCCCTCGAAGGCTGAAGCCATCACTGTTCACTTATTGGTTTCTGCGTCAAATTTTTAAAAAAGTTACCATTTCCCGTTTAAACGCCAAAGACCCTCATTTTCGCTCTTTCGCTCGTTTACACAGTAAAACTTGCCTGCACCACCTTGAGCCTCTGCAACCAAATTCAACCTCAGGTTACCTTCCAAACAATGTGAGGACTCTGTCAATACACTATCTTTTCCCCTCAAGCCATTATCACCTCCCTATCCGCCTGTGTTTTTCTTAAAAATTATTGTATTTTGTAGGTGATCATATAAAACCTATTTGTTCCAGATTCACAAGGAAATCCATTCAAAAGCCTTTATTCAGAAGAAAAAGACATTTATTACAGAGCAAATGAAATCCTTCACACATAGACAGTAAATGCTAAACAGAGGAAGCAGATAAAGACATACAGTTAAAAGACAAACAAATGAAATATACAGAAAGATGATCAATATCAAACTACCTGATACTGATACATGTAAAAACTAAATGATTTACTGTTGAAATACACAGTAAAAACTTGAATTGTACAGTAAAAGTAAAAAGCATAGTAAGGGTTATTGACATGTCAACAAGGTCAAAGAGTATCATATGAAAGTGTATCAGATGAAAGGTCATAAGTAAATATGATGTCCAGCGTGAAGACCAAACAACCAAGCAGCTTAAAGGGCAAAAGATCAAAGATCAAATCCAGCAAAACCTAAATAACAGGGACATCAAGCAGCAGTTCAATAGCTGTCTTTATTTTCTTGCATGAAGATATTTCCTTTTCCTTGAATAAATCTCTTTTTGTAAAAGCAGTTTAGGATATTTTCTATTGTTGTATAAATAACTCTCTTCATGAGTTATTATGGGTTCACTATTGAACCAGGTTGACCATTGAAAGAAAGTTTCACTCTTGAAGAAAGGTTGCACCTTGATGAAGCATTTGTAAACATTTGATGTACTTAGCTTTTCTGGACCCTTGATACAAAGATAAGGATTCTAAATTTAGTTTTACATAGTTTGTGTTTCCTGTAAGTTTTTCCAGTAACACTCATTATGTTTTTCTTCATATTCTTATGTGTTACAGAGATAACTAGGTAGGAATAGTTGTGTTTCAATCTATTCCTATAAGCTTCTGAAGTGATAATCTATAAAGAGAATGGATTAATGGAATATCTGTTTAATTAATTCCCTCTGAATCAATAAATCATCAACATCTTGTTGTAAGCATAAGCATATTCTCTCGAACTTTCTGAACATCGGTCAGAGGTTTTCATACCTATGATTATTTAATTTTCTATCTGAAAATTGTGATGATCATATTATTTTTTGTTTCTGCTCACCACTATTCAAGCTTTATCACTGTGTGAAATTTTATGGCAACCCTATGTTTTTGAATTAATATTATTCAAAAGGTTAGGCATTACAGTGTTACATCTGTTTCATTCATTGGTCCTCCAAAGTAAAGCAAAACCCCAAAACAATTATCTTAGATGCTTTGGCTTGATAGCGGACCATTATTAACTCAGAGGTACAACATCAAACTAGCACCATTGCCAGGGATTCGAATTCCATTAAGTTTTCCTGGGGCAACAATATTCATTCTATTCCTTTAAGGTGATTAAAATTCTAGAGAGGTTAAAATAATTCACCTCGCGACTCCACTAGCCCAAACTGGCACCTTTTAAGCGCACTAGATCTCATTCAAAATTTGACTTAGTTAATCCTTTGTCAGATCCTGAAAAAATTATGAGAAAAGTCAGTTCTAAAAGGAGACATCAACCATCTTCTTCTTCCTCTTCTACCTTGCAGTCTGAAGATTTAGTATCATTTGATCCTTTTAGTCATATTCCATCCAATCTTGATTTGACACAAATACCTCCTAGGGTTTCTGAATTATTAGATAGGGGATTTGATTTAGATTCAACTTTGCTCATTCATTCTTTTGAAAAGCATCCAAAATCCCCACTACCACCAGGATCACCTAAAATTGAGTATGAATTGGCTGTTCATTTACCTGAATACAAACCCACAAATTTCATATCCCCTACCACTTATTCCTTTCCTTCCACTTCTAAACGACTTGAAGCTTCTACTTCTGAACAACATGAAGAGACCATCTCTGCATATTCAAATCCACTCTTTGAAACAAAAGAGGATATTCATTCACAGGTCCAAAAGTTAGTTCTTAAGACTCCTTTAAAGTCATTTAGGAGGTCTCCTCCTTCTTCACCTCCACATAATCACACACCCCCTCAATCACCTTCTTCTGCCTCTTCTTCATCCACACAAACACCTCATACACCACCTTCTACTATGGCATTTCAACCTATTGTATAGGCTAGATATGAAGCTTTAATATTACCTTCTAACCTCGATGCATTGCCAGGTGGATACTTGAAATACCTTCCCAGGTATAATGGAGAAACTGGTCCCTCAGTTGAGGACCATCTTCAATATTTTCTAGACTTTGTAGACAACATGAATATTGAACAAGAAAATGTTTACATGAGATTGTTTGTATATTCACTTGAAGGAAATGTAAGAATCTGGTTTGGGCAGTTACCTATAAATTCCATTAGAAATCGGGAAGAGCTTACAAACATATTTAAAATCAATGGGCCGTAAAGAAATATCCTCTTTACTTTCTGACTGAGTTTGAAGAACTTAAAAGAAAATTTGGTGAACCTATATCAGATTTTATCAAAAGGTTCAATAAACTTTATCATAAGATGCCCCCTCATTGTAAACCCCCCGTAGCAGCAGTTAAGTCTAGGTTTTCAAAAGCTTTTGATGATGATTTTGTTGTAATGCTAAGAGAGAGAACTTCAAGAACTCTTGAAGAAATGTAAAAAAATGGTATATAGGTGGAAGAAAATAGGGCTGCTTCAACTTCCTTGAAAGCTAAAGAGGAAAAGGCCCAAAGAAAACTCAAATCTATTCAAGAAACCTCTACTTCCTCTAGTTCTTCTAAGACTAAAACTGAAGATTCTAAAATAGATGAAATAACTTCTCTTCTTAGAAATCTATCTAATAGAATTTCCAAGATTGAGACTCAACCAAGGATAGTTCAAAAAACAGTTACCAGACCCCAAATTCAAAATCAAGGTCAGTATAGAAGGAATCCACAATTACAAATTCTTCAGAGACCTAGTAATGATCAGCAGGCTCCTACTCCTTTATTGATAGATGACCAAAAACTTGATGAAAATACTATGACTATTACTGAAGATATCGATAACATGGATACTTCTTCTAATCAAACAATTATGATTCCTCTTTCACAACAAAATCAGGTTCAAGAAGATCAAGAATCCTAACAGGTTTCTAAATATTGTGCCTTCTTTGAATTTTTAATTGCAAAGTTGAACAAGAGATATGATCTTAGGCCTAGACCTGGCCCTCGAAGACCTCCTAAGGAGACTCCAATAATTTAACCTCGTACCAAAGCTGCTGAAACTCAAACAACTATTATTCGACCATTAAATCAGTCAACTGATACTTCTCAAAATGATAAAAATGCTTTGACTACATTTAATGTTGAAAAAGAGTTAGAAAGACTTAAAATCCAAATTCCACTTTCAGAACTTTCCAAAAACACTGGGTATAAAAATCAACTCTCCAAATGGATACAAAACACCTCGGTTGATGCTGAAAGTGATATCATTAGTCTGCAAGATGAAAAACCAACAATTGTCTTTGGTCCTAGCTCAGATATGATAGATGAAATAATGCCTCCTTTCTATGTAACTCTTAATAAAAATGATTCCATGTTATATAATTGTATGATTTTATTTTGGAGCATCACATAACATCATGCCAAAAACTATCATGGACCATTTGAAACTTGACATAACTAGATCCTATCTGTAGAATTCCCGCAGAAACTCCGATAGATCTAGAATTCTAGTTAAATTAAACACAAGTAATTTGTTGATATTAAAGAGAGGAGAGAAATAATTTGTTCCATAAAATCATTGTATTAAATTAATGAACAATAGTAATACATGAGCAACCAAACATCTAATCCCAAAGGGAGGTGGTTATATAGAAATTGCCGAATCTAGAAAACTAGGGAAAAACTAGTAAAAAACTAGAAAAGGCTAAGAAAAGCTAAAGGGAGGCCTAAAATAGCAACAATGACTCAAGACAACCTATGCCATCTATTAGCCACAAGGAAAGCATGAGGAGGGGTGCATTTCTCAAGGAAGGAAACTTTAAAACATGCTGAAATGCTCTGGGGGACCAAATCCTTTGATTTAAGGGGGAATCTTCATGTGGGGCACCAATCCTCAAATAACTCAAGTGGATGAGGTGTGGTTAGGTGTGAAAACGCACATAGATGTCTAAATATTTTAGGAAAGTGGTTGGACCAATATTCCCATAATATTAAGCCTTTAAAGGCAAAAGACAAGGGAAAGTTGGTCCATCGAGCTAGTTTACCGAAAACCAAGTGTGAACATGATTTTTAGTGCATGTGGCTAAGTCAAGGATACTTAGGCTAAAAAATAAATGTAGATGTTAGGATTATATTCCAACCCCCCCGCCCTTCATCCTAAATCACTTGTCTAAACTGAGTCTCGGCCAAGATGCCATGTTAGGTACTTAGGTACAATAAATAAAATATCCTCATAAAATGAAGAAAGAGGGAAAACCTCGTGGGACCCCTCGCCAAAAGAGGAAAGAAAAGGGCTAAGTGGCCAGAAGGGCCTACTCAGCTGTCTCCACCACTGCAAGCATAGCTCTCAATTCTAAAAATTTATTTTAGTGAAAGACTTGGTGAAGATGTCTGCAACCTACTACTCAGTGGGGCAGTACTACAGTGATATGACTCTGTCACCGATCAGCTTGTGGATGTAATGCATGTGAATCTCGATGTGCTTAGTCCTCTGCCTCTAAACTAGATCAATTAATATTTAGATGTACCCTTTATTTTCACAAAATATGATAGTCAGAAGTGGATATTGAATACCAAACTTGGAGAGAAGTCCCTGTAACCAAATAGTCTGTGTAGTTGCATTCACTGCACCTCTATACTCTGCCTCGGGTGTAGATAAAGCAATAGTGGATTGCTTCTTGCTAGACCAGAAAAAAGGCTTTGAACCAAAGCTGAAAACATAACCAGAGGTGGACTTGTGGTCTGTACCATCGCCAGCCCAATTAGAATTTGTGTACCCAATTAGTGAAAGTGGGCAATCTGCAGCATAAAAGATACCAAAACTGGAAGTAACTTTCACATATCTAAGGATTCTCTTTGCATCTTTCTAGTGAAGCTCATGGGGCTCCTGTATATATCTAGAACAAAATCCTATTGCAAAAGATATATCAGGTAAGGTGTGAGTAAGATACAACAAACTGCCAACCAACTGTCGATACAGTGTACTGTCCACCAAAGGTGTAGTACCTACATCCTCAAATCTGATCCCTGAAAGAAAGGGAGATGTTGTTGGCTTGCATTTTGTCATATGAAAGTGGAAAAGTAGATTTTATGCATACTTAGACTGTGCCATCTTGATCCCTAAAGTAGACTAAGAAACTTCAAGACCAAGAAATTAGTGCAACAATCCGAAATCTGTCATGGAAAATCGATCGTGCAATGTTGATTTTGCCGAATCAATAGCTGAGGTAAGGTTCCCTGTCATTAGTAAATAATCTACATAAAGTACTATTAGCAAAATGAAATCATCATGTTGCAGAAAATAAACATTCGGATCAGATTTTCATCGAATGAATCCAATGGAAAGTAGGAAAGAATCCATCTTTGCATACTAGGCTATGGGAGCTTGTTGTAGGCCATACAAATATTTCTTTAATCTGCAAACGAGGAAAGAGTTCTGAATGTATCCCTATGGCTGCTCCATATATATCTCTTCCTTGATATCTCCATGAATAAATGCACTCTTCACATCCATGTGATGAGCTTCCCATTTGCGAGAAGCAGCAATGGCTAAAACTAGTCGAATGGAGTCCATTTTTGCAACAAGTGCAAATGTCACTATGTAGTCTATGCCATGTACCTGTGAGTATAATTTTACAACAAGTCAAGCTTTGTTCTTGATGATCTCACCATCTATAACAATATTTGTTCGATAGATCCATCAGCATCGAACAAGCTTTCTTGCTTTCAGAAGTGGAACGATGTCCCATGTGTTGTTTTCCATGAGAGTAGAGTACTCTTCATCCATGGCAGCCTCCCAAAGCGGGTTTCCAGTAGCCTCAAAGTGTGACCGTGGATCTAAACCAAGTTTCATATAGAAATGTATGAGAATCAATGGTTCGGTGGCAGCCAGGGCTTGAGGAGACCCAAAAAATTGCAATCTAGTCCTTCTCGCATCCGCAGGATCACCAACTAGTTGACCCGTATCTTGCAGGGTTTTCTCTGCCCAAGTTGGCAGTTGAGTTGGAGCAACCATGAATTTCTCCCCATCCTATAAATCAGACCCAAGAGGCTTCTATGATGGCTGCTCTAAAGCCCTCAAAGAAGTTTCGTACTCCTCCTCATCAGTGGAAACAAGCGGTTCCTCCGCAGGGTCTACTGAAAAATCATGCAGTGATTCTTCTTCAAACTTCACACTTCGAGCTTCAATGAAATTTCTAGTGTGAGAGTCTAGCAATATATATCCGTTGAAATTGTTAGAATATCCAAAAAAGATACATTCAAGAATTTTTGGCTCCAAGGCCTTCCTCTTATTTTTCGGAATGTGAGCCCATGCTCGTGAACCAAAAATGTGAAAGTGCGACACTTTCAGTTTCTTACCAGTCCAACATTCAAATGGAGTGGTGCCTTTGAGTGCTTTGTGAGGAATGTGGTCCTGAATGTATGCTGCATGATTAATAGCTTCAAACCATATCTTAGGAGCTAATTATTTGGACTGTAGCATACAATTGGTGATCTCCTTTAACGACCGGTTTTTCCTCTCCGTGACACCATTCTGCTGTGGTGTATATAGCACTGTGTGTTGTAGCTGTATACATGCATCTATACAAAGTTGTTGCACATCTTTGTTGACATACTCCCCCCTATTATCAGTACAGAGTATCTTAATCTTACACCTAGACTCATTCTCAGCAAGTGCTTTAAATTCTATAAGGCATTCAAATACTTCCGATTTTAATTTCAGAAAAAATACCTAAGTAAAGTGAGAGAAATCATCTATGAAGGTGAGTACATATCGAGCCTTACTGATTGAATTATCTAGTAATGTTCCCATGATGTCATTGTGAATCAGCCCAAGAGGTGAAGAAGCCCTCCGTGCCTTCCCTTTGTCAAACTTTTGCTCCAGATGCTTGCCTAAAATGCATCCTTGCCGCTTGTGAATTTAATAGTGGGTAATCCTTCTACCATGTTTTCCTTGCTGAGTTGATGCAAGTACTTATAGTTTAGATGGCAAAATATTTCATGCCATAACCTACTGATATCGTTAGATTGTGAAAGAAATACAGTGCTAATAGATTTATGAACGAAGTGGGAGAAAAAATACAAATGAGAACCGTGATCTGTAATTCCATGTGCAAGCTGTGAGCCTGTGGAAATGTCGGTAATCATTGCGGAGTCCGGAGTGAACTCCTCCTTCCTTCCAGTGTTGGAATGAGTGATCTAATATATCAAGAGAATATTTACAGACATTGAGGGAACATGAAGCAAATTTGTGAATCGGCCCCCTTCAATGCCTACAATTCCTTCTCCACGCACCTTTGCGGGTGTGGCATCTCCAACGTAAATTTGGGATATGGTGCTTTCTTCGATGGAGGAAAATTCATCTTCTGATGCAGCCATATGGTTCGATGCACTTGAATCAAGGATCCAATATGATGGAGTGGATGTGACAGCCATTAAATCATGACCATCTCATGCTCTCCCTCTCCCATCTCTTGTTCTGTTATCATCCTTCTTCTTTGCATTCTCGGGCACGGTGAGATTGTGCTACCGAAATTTCTTAGCCATCTCGTCGATTGTTTTCCTTGTGAAATTTTCTTCGAGATGAAAACCTTTGGAACAATAGCTACAAATTGTTCTTTCCTTCTTCTTCTTACCCTTGGGCAAAGAAGAGCTCTCTAAAGATTGTACGGGTCTCTCCTTCTTCGATTCATTAAATTTACCCTTCCCTTTTTTCTTGTCTCTTCCACTGCTCTTTGGAGCATCAGTAGCCGCAAGTTCTTGGTTCTTTAAACACTTGATGGCAGCCATTTGGATTAGCTTAGCTTGCTCTTGAGTCAATGCTGAAATGAAGTCATTCAATGGAGGCATTTTCCATTTTTCCTGAGTCAATTTAGATGCTTGAAAAGACGATACAAATATGGAATATTCAAGGCCTAATTTCGAGAGAATCGAAAGGATGAGTTGATCTTCCTCTTTGTTGACTCCACATGCATCAAATTCAATGAAGAGGGATTTAACCTTGGTGAAGCATTCTTATAGGTTGCTGAATTGAGTTAGACTGAGGGATATGATTTCATTCTCTAGTTGATGCACTCTCAGTTCATTCTTCTTGTTGAATAGTCCTTCCAATGTGGTCCAGACCGCATTGGCAGTAGTCGCTCCGCTGACATGAAAGAGGAGTTCTCTGTAAATTGATAGGTATATCAGCCCAATTTCTTCATCTAATTTATTGAAATACTTGATCTTCTCCGCTGTATAAGTTGGTTTAGTATTCGTTCCCATTGTTGCCCTATAAAGCCCTTTGCTTCGGAGGAGCAGAGTAATCTCTGTCTTCCATTTGAAGTAATTGAAAGGATTTAGAATAAGTTTTGTGGGCTGAGAGAGATGATCCATTATTTCTTTCTGTGCCTTCTGATGATCTATACCTGCAAATAAAACCAAGTGCAATCTACTAGATTCGAACTAGCTCCAATACCATGTAGAATTCCTGTAGAAACTCCTATAGATCTAGAATTCTAGTTAAATTAAACACAAGTAATTTGCTGATATTCCAGAGAGGAGAGAAAGAATTTTCTCCATAAAATCAATGTATTAAACTAATGAAAAATAGTAATACACTAGAAACCAAACCTCTAATCCCAATGGGAGGTGGTTATATAGAAATTGCCAAATCTAGAAAACTAGGAAAAAACTAGTAAAAAACTAGAAAAGGCTAAGAAAAGCTAAAGGGAGGCATAAAATAGCAACAATGACTCAAGAAAACCTATGCCAAATATCATCCACGAGGAAAGCATGAGGAGGGGCACATTTCCCAAGGAAGACAACTTTAAAACATTGTAAAATGGTCCAGGGGACCAAATCGCTTGATTTAAGGGGGAATCTTCATGTGGGGCGTCAATCCTCAAATAACTAAAGTGGATGAGGTGTGGTTAGGTGTGAACATGCACTTAGATGTGTAAATGGTTTAGGAAAGTTGTTGGACCAATATTTCCATAATATTAAACCTTTAAAGGACAAAAACAAGGGAAAGTTGGTCCACCGAGCTAGTTTACCAAAAATCAAGTGTGAACATGATTTTTAGTGCATGTGGCTAATTCAATGATACTTAGGCTTAAAAATAAATGTAGATGTTAGGATTATATTCCAACACTATCATGAATTGTACACCTTTGATTCTAAAAGGATGCCCTGCTTAGGATTGATTAAGGATTTAGTAGTCACCCCTGCCCAAATTCCAGAGAAAAGTGTAGTGCTTGATATAGTTGTCATAGGTATCCCTCCCAAATTTGGAATGCTCCTTTATAGGTCTTGTTGTGCCAAATTATGGGTAACTCTTCCGATGGATTTGTATTATGCCACTATTCAAGTTTATGGGGGAGAACAACTAAGCTTATATAGGGAGGTAAGATTTGTGCACATTGTTTGCAAAACAAACCAGCCAAGGAACCATCCCATTTATGCAATTGATAAGGATTTTGGTTGCTTTCAACTCTCTTCAAAACAAATACATGAAACTCAAGTTAAAATAGAATATTTAATTGAAAGTCTTGTACCAAATCAAACTGATGTATGGAAACTATTTTTTGATGGTTCTTGTACAAAAGATGGAGCAGGAGCTGGGGTAGTTTTAATTTCACCAGAAAAAGAAAATATCACCCAATCATGCAAACTCGACTTCGAAGTTACCAATAATGTGGCTGAATATGAAGCTTTCCTTTTAGGACTCCAATTAGCTAAAAGCTTAAAGGTTCAAAACTTAAGTGTTTTTACTGATTCAGAACTTATTATCAAACAAGTGAGAAATATTTGCCAGACTAAGCATCCTAGACTTAGGTCTTATCGAAATGAAGTTTGGGATTCAGTTGAAAACTTATTTGATGCTTTTAATTTGACTTATATTTCAAGAAATCATAATATTCATGTAGATGCCTTAGTTGTTTCTGCTAGTTCATTTAAAATTCCTGATCAGACCAATGTACTCTATCAAATACAAGTCAAGTATAGACCATCCATCCTAGACAATCTAAAATACTGGCAGATATTTGAAAATGATGAACATTTGAAATCTTTTCTGCAGGTTATAGATGATTTTTCAGTTCTACAAATTGATGAAGATAGAAAAAAATAAATGAAAATGATACTTCAAATTTCAATTCAAAAATTGTTGGTCCTGAAATTATTCAATTGTCTAACAATTTTATTCCCAAAGGCCTCATTCCTTTAGAAAAATTGTTTGATCAAAATGATGTCCTCTGAAGCTCTCAGTCCATTTATTCACAAGATGACATAGAAGAAATTAATATTGGAACAAATGATGATATTAAAAACATCAAAATCTGTGCATCTCTAGATCCTGAGATTAAAACTCAATATATTAAGTTACTTCAAAATTATAAGGATGCTTTTTCATGGACCTATGTTGATCTAAAAACCTATGATACTTCATTAATACAACATAAGATTCCTTTAAAGCCAGAAGTAGTTCCTTATCAACAAAAAATTAGGAGGATAAATCCAGCTCTTCTACCAACTGTAGAAAAGGAAATTAAGAAAATGTCAGATGCCCAGATCATTCTCCCTCTAAGATATTCTAATTGGGTTGAAAATTCAGTTCCTCTTAGAAAGAAGAATGGAAAAATTAGACTCTGTGTGGACTTTAGAAATTTGAACAAAGCATCACTAGAAGATAACTATCCTTTTCCCAAAATGGATTAGTTACTTCAAATGGTTTCAAGAGCACAAAGACTTTCTATGCTTGATGGTTTTTTAGGCTATAATAAGTTAAATGTTGATTCAGCAGACAGAGAGAAGACAACCTTTACTACACCCTGGGGTACATTCATGTATGCTAGAATGCTATTTGGCTTATCCAATGCTGGAGAAACATTTCAGAGAGCCATGGATGTAGCTTTTGTTGGCCAGGTAAATAAATTTGTGGTAATTTATTTTGATGACATAACTGTTTTTTCTAAATCTGATCAGAAACATCTAAAGCACTTGATGAAGGTTTTTGATAGGTGTAGAAAATTCGAAATATCATTGAATCCTAAAAAGTCTTTGTTTGCTATCAAAGAAGGAAAACTGTTGGGCCATATAATTTCAAAAGAAGGAGTAGTGATTGATCCAAAGCTTGTGTCTGCCATTGAAACATTGACCTTACCTAGAAACAAGAAGGAGATTCAAGCTTTTATAGGAAAAATTAGTTTTTTAAGGAGATTCATCCCAAATTATGCTGAGATTGTAAAATATATAACTGACATGCTTCAAAAAGATCATGAAGTTAAATGGATTGTCTCTTCCAGGCATGCCTTTGATCAGATCAAGAAAGCTATCTCTGAAGCTCCCACCTTGGCTGGCCCTGATTACACTGAACCATTTAGTATCTTTTCATTTGCCTCAGAGACAACCCTTGTTGTTGTTCTATTACAAAAGAATGAAGATTCCCATGACCAACCCATAGCCTTTTTCAGTAAGGTTATGAGAGATGTCGAGCTTAGGTATGACATAATTAAGAAGCAAGCCTATGCCCTTATTCAAGCCCTGAAATCATTTAGGATGTATGCCCTACATTCTCCTATTACTACTTATGTTCTTAACAGTGTTGTGAAAATTGTTTAAACAAACCAGACACTGATGGAAAGAGAGGTAGATGGATCACTCAAATACTGGAGTTTGATCTAACTATCAAAACTACAAAGCTAATAAAAGGCCAAGGATTAGTTAAGCTTTTAGCTTAATCAAACTGTAAAGTGCTCGGAATCAATTCTGTTTTAGAGATACAAGGGAAGAATCCACAATAACCTTCTCAAACTTCAGATAAGAAGAATACACAAGAACCTTCGGTCCTTGCAGAAGAGGAGAATCCACAAGAACCTTCCCTTCATCCCGAAGAGGAAAATCCACAAGAACCTTCCCTTCATCTTGAAGAAAAGAATCCACAAGAACCTTTGCCTTCAAATCAGATCAACCCCTTATACATTGATGACAAATTTCTGTTGTCAGATTGGTACCAAGACATTGTAAATTTCTTGATCCATTTTGAATGTCCAGCATCATTCTCCAAAAGCTAGTGTAAAACTCTCAAACTAAAAGTGGTCAAGTACTATATCATAAATGAAAATTTGTACTAGATGTTGGCATTTTGGCACAGGTGTGGCGCTACGGTACAGGTGTTGTCCTTGATGGCAACTCTCTTTGATGACAGATCTCAGTCCAGACTACAAGAATGAAGAGAAATTTCATATATGCAGGTTCATTAAGCCCAAGTTGCGTATACACGCTAGTACGCTATATACTAAGTCACGGATACGCAGTCTCGCTATATACGAAGTCGCGTATACACGCTGTTTCATGAACAGAAAAGAGCGTACATGTCGAGAAGCTTCCCTTAGGTCCGTGGTAGTTAGTCCTCGGTACTTGAGCCTATGTTTTTGACCAAGGTATCTCGACAGACGTGTTGATCCCTAGTTTTGAAGTTGATGGTATTGTGTTACTATGGTTTTGGACCATGGTATTGTGATGGGCCTAAGGCTATATAAGGAGAAGAAGATCATTAGGAAAGTGCACTGAAAAAGTCTTGAATATCTGATAAAGAAAGAGATCTAGTATGCAGGTTCTGGGTTGCTTGATCTAAGCTAAGGAGAGATCACACCGGTTGATGGAAGACTAGATCTAAGGATAGATCGGGATCAAATGGTTTGAAATGAACTATCGGTATATGATTGATTACGCATATTTTTAGATCTGCATACTGACGCAATGTTATGTTCTGAGTATGACTGATGTCTGGTACAGCTGCAAGTTATGAGAAATTATTTTTAGATCTGTACGCATGTTGTCTTTGGTAAAAGCGAGTGTATACATGGGTTGGTTTCATTGAAGTAGCGTATATCTTTTGAAGCTTAATTTTTGGGTTGCAGTTGGGTCTGACTGTTATTGCAGAAGTTCTGTAGTCTGGTCTGTGTTCTGGTGACTGGGTGTTGACAGGGTTTCAGTGGTTCAGTGATTCAAAGATTGATGATGCTAGTATGATCTGTTATGAAAATTGATGAATTGTGGTCTTCAGATTGTAATGTTGTGCTTCAGGAATATCCAGTCTGAAAATGTATGAAAAGTGGTTCCTGAAAGAAAGAAGATTGTAGGCCAGCACCTACGTACTAGTATCTTAGCTAGTACAAGAGCAAAGCGGGTTGGAGCTCCCTTCCAGGAGAGTCTGGAAAACGAGAGAAGGTTGAGCCTTCTACAGGTTGTAGCCTGCGTACTGGTATAAGGCTGCACCAGTACAAAAGATTGTAAACTAAAGTTTCTTATTAAAGAAAGATAGAGACGACTTGCAGCAGGTGGTTTTCACCCACATTGGGTTTCCACCTTATATCATGGTGTTCATGTGTGTGGCTTTTGTGTGATGATATGTTCTGTTATACTGCACCTATTTACTTTTAATATGGTTAATAATGTCCTGATGCATTTACTAAAGATAAACTAACTGAATCATAAGATTTCTGGTTATACACTGGTTGCTTTAGACACAATAGCGTGTACACACTGGTTCACTTAACTGAAGTAGCGTATATGTTTCTGAGTATTGAAAAAGTTTTATTGATCTGATAATACTGATTCACCCCCCCCTCTCAGTATTATTTCCAACAATTGGTATCAGAGCAGGTCCTTAAGAGAAGCTTGATCGCTTGAAGGTAGATCATTCATCATGAGCAACTACGAGAGAGAAGCATCAATCAGGCCACCGGTTTTTGATGGGACAAACTTCAATTATTGGAAGGTAAGAGTTACTGCCTATCTTCAATCTCTTGGTACATAAGTTTGGGACATCGTAGAGACAGGTTACACTTTTCCTTCAGCTACTCCTACAGATCCAACCGAGAAAAAGAAGTATGAAACAAATGCGAAAGCAGTCAGTACTCTATTAGGATGTATATCCCAATCGGAATTCATGAAGGTAATGCACTATAAATCCGCAAAAGAAATATGGGACAAAATTGTCACGAGCTATGAAGGAGACGAACAGGTAAAGCGTGCTAAACTTCAAACTCTCAGGATTAAGTATGAGACTCTCAGAATGTATAATGATGAAAGTGTGGCTAACTATTTCCTTAGGGTAGATGAGATTGTTAATTGCATGAAAAACTTGGGTGAAGAAATAAAAGAGGCTATTGTGGTTGAAAAGGTTCTAAGATCATTGTCCCCCAAATTTGAATCTAAAGTGTCTACAATAGAAGAAAAAGAAAATCTACGAATTCTTACTATGTCTTAGCTTCACGGAATTCTAACTGCTTATGAAATGAGAAAAGGAGGTCCATCAGACAGAAGAGAAGCTGCTTTCAAGGCTTCTGGCAAAGAAGATTATTATGAAGCAAGTCACGTGCCAGAAGATGAAGAAGAAGAATCAAATTTTGTCAGAAATCTTCAAAGGGGTTCTGGAAGGTTCAGAGGTAAGTTACCTTTTAAATGCTTTGCTTGTGGAAGAGTAGGTCATTATGCTGCCAAATGTCCTCACAAAGATAAGAGTGACAAGGGAAAGGAACCTGTTAAATGGAACAAGAAACAGAATGAAAAGAAGAAAAGCTATTACACTCATGAAGATAGTGATGGTCTTTCAAATAGTGACGAAGATGAACAGGGTTATAGATATAAAATTTTAATGGCTTTTGAAGATGATGACTACATGGATGCTATAGATGTAGAAGGCTTTTGTGAAGAAATGAATAATCTCAAAGTTTGCTTAGAAGAGAAAAGTGTTATTATTTATTCTCTACAATGTCAACTGGCAGAAAAGGAAAAACATCTTGAAAAATTGGAATGTGAGATTGTTTGTCTTAGAAAGGAGATTGAGAAAACAAAAGCGATTAATCTTAAATTTGTTAAAGGATCTGAAACCTTGGATGAGATTATCAATGTGCAGTGTTCTCCTCTGATCAAGACAGGTCTGGGATATAATGGAGAAACATCTCAAGCTTCTACCTCTAAAAGTTATCTTGATGCAGCAAGGAGGAGTGAGCAAAGACCAAATAAAAGTCATCAGGTGAATCAGGGACAGTTTACCTCAAGAACAAATAAAGACTATCAAGAAATTCGGGGACAAGCTGCCTTAAGGACAAACAGAAGCTACAATCAGCCACAGGTAAAATCTTCCCAATTTGCCCCAAGAATGGATGTCAATAGAAGCTACAATCGGTTGGATGATAGATCTGATTATCGGAGAAATTTCTTTAATGGCCAATGTTTTTCTTGCCATAACTTCGGTCACAAAGAAGCTCAATGTGTTGCCTACAAGACAATCATGACTAGAGAAGCTCAAAAGCAAAGAAGTATGACTGGAACCATGAAAAGGACTTATAACAACTTTTCGGTTCTTGAAAATGAAGTTGAATGCTCTATTTGTAATAACTTTGGTCATGAATACTCTGAATGCAGGAGCAGGTTCTGGAAGACAACTCAGAAGGAACAAACCTCAAATGTCAGAACATGGAGAATAAAGGAACCACAAACAGAAAGATGTGGGATAGCCTTTTATGCAGAAGGTCAAGAAAGTCTATGGTACATTTACAGCGGATGTTCGAAGCATATGACAGGGGACAAAGAAAAACTTGAATCATATACCGCATTAGAAAAGGGAAAGAAAGTTTCTTTTGGAAACGATATCTCTGCAGCCATAAAAGGAAAAGGTGTTGCTCCGTTGAAAGAGTAGGTCAAAGCTGGAAATGTTTTGTATGTTGATGGATTGAAGCATAATCTTCTGAGTGTCAGTCAGATGTGCGATCAAGGAACAGAGGTAATATTTAGATCAAATGGATGTTGTGTTCGTGATCTTGATACAGGTGAAATAGTGATCAAAGGAAGAAGGACTCCAAATAATCTATACATATTTGAAGAAAGACAACAACAATGCTATTTGAGCAAGAATGATGAACACTGGCTATGGCATCGGAGGTTGGGGCATCTAAGCTTTCCACAAATAAGGAAAGCATGCAAATATCAAGCAGTTCGTGATCTTCCAGATATCAAAATTCCAGACAACACCATATGCAAATCATGTCAGTTTGGAAAGCAAACCAAAACTAATTTTCCTGAGAAGGAAGGATTAGCTAGCATGCCTCTTGAGCTAGTACATACAGATACATGTGGTCCATTCAGAAAAAGAACACCTCAAGGAGAAGAATATTTGATATTATTCATTGACGATTTCTCCAGGTTTGTTTGGTTAGGACTTATGAAGCACAAATATGAAGCATTTAAAAAATTCAAATCCTTCAAAGCCTTGGCTGAAAATGAATCAGGACACAAAATTAAGTGCCTCAGATCTGACAGAGGTGGGGAGTTTACCTCGAATGAATTTTTCGATTTCTGTGAAGAACATGGGATAAGAAGAGAATTCTCTACAGCTAGAACTCCTCAGCAAAATGGAGTTGTGGAAAGAATGAACAGAACAATCCAACAAATGGCTCGTGCTATGCTTGATGAATCAGGTACTCCCGCAACTTTCTGGGGTGAAGCTGCACATGCTGCGGTTATTATTCTCAACAAAACAAATGTCCGAGTAAACAGCACTCAAACTCCTCATGAGCTCTGGTGTGGTAAGACTCCTTCGGTGAAGCACTTCAAAATCTTTGGGAGCAAATGTTATATTAAGAATACTGATGAGAAACTTGGCAAACTTGAACCAAGAGCAGATGAAGGCATTCTTCTTGGTTATTCTCCACATAGCAAAGCATACAAGTGCTACAATAAAAGACTTGGCAGAATTGTCGACAACATTGATGTTGTGGTTGATGAGAAGGGATACATTCCTAGGCAAGTTAATCATGAAGACATCGAAGAAGATGAAGGCTACCCTCAAAGACAGAATGATGAAGAAGAACCTCAAGAAGAAGAAGAACCTCAAGAAGAACCAGAGGAGCAGACAAGAATAGAAGAGAAGACTCCATCCAGATATGTTCAGAAGAATCATCCAGAATCTCAGATTGTGGGGCAGAAAGAAGCAGGAGTACAAACAAGAAGAACAATTGCAGAAGCTTCAAGCTATTTGGCATTACTCTCTTCCACTGAACCACAAAATGTGAAAGAGGCATGCAAAGATGAATGTTGGGTCAAAGCAATGGATGAAGAACTTGAGCAGATCGAAAAGAACAACACTTGGGAATTGGTTCCTAGACCAAAAGATAAGAATGTCATAGGGACAAAATGGGTCTTCAAAAATAAATTGAATGAAAATGGAGAAGTAATTAGAAACAAGGCCAGACTTGTTTGTAAAGGGTATGCGCAGCAAGAAGGAATAGATTTTGAAGAGACCTTTGCTCCTATTGCAAGACTTGAGGCCATCCAAATGTTCCTTGCTCTCTCAAGCTTTCAAAACTTCAAGGTATTTCAAATGGACGTGAAATCAACCTTTCTGAATGGAGACTTAGAAGAAGAAGTATATATTGAGCAGCCAGATGGTTTCATTCTTGGGAATGATCCAAACCTTGTATGCAGATTGAAAAATGCTCTCTATGGTCTCAAACAAGCTCCAAGGGCTTGGTACTATCGTTTGGACAAATATCTTCACCAACAAGGTTTTTCAAAAGGATCAACAGATAGCAATCTCTATATGAAAGTTGAAAATAACAAATTGCTAATACTTGCTGTGTATGTAGATGATATTATCTTTGGCAGCAATGAAGAGGCTATGAGTCAAAACTTTGCCTTGGTTATGCAGAAAGAATTTGAAATGTCATTACTTGGAGAATTGACATACTTTCTTGGATTGCAAATCCAACAAAATGAGGGAGGTATTTTCTTGTCTCAAACCAAGTACCTCAAGCAGATCTTGAAGAAGTATGGCATGGAAGATTCAAAGCCAGTATGTACCCCCATGGTTACAGGATGCAGCCTCAGTACAAATGATGAATCAGCAGCAGTTCATCAACCAACTTATAGATCCATGATTGGGAGTTTGCTTTATTTGACAGGTACCCGACCAGACATTATGCATGCAGTAGGAATTGTTGGAAGATTTCAAGCCAACCCAAAGGAAAATCATCTTCAGGCAGTCAAACGAATCTTCAAGTATCTTCAAGGGACTCAAAACTATGGCTTATGGTATCCTAGAGATACAGATCTCACTCTTCATGCTTACACAGATGCAGATTGGGCCGGAAGTGTGGATGACAGGAAAAGCACAAGTGGTGGTGCATTCTTCATGGGTTCCAGATTAGTATCTTGGTTCAGCAAGAAACATAGTTCGATTTCTTTATCTACAGCTGAAGCAGAATATGTGGCTGCGGCATCTTGTTGCACACAACTTCTTTGGATGATGCAGACCTTGCAGGATTTTCAAATCACTTGCACTCCACCTGTCTCTATCTTATGTGATAATACAAGTGCAATCAACATTTCAAAGAATCCAGTCATGCATTCAAAGACCAAGCACATACCAATCAAGTATCACTTCCTCCGGGAACAAGTGCTTGAACAAAAGGTCAAGTTGGAGTATGTTTCTTCTAAAGAACAAGTTGCTGATATTCTCACAAAACCACTGCCCAGGGAGACTTTTGAATATCTCAGACAAAAGCTGGGAGTAGTTGATGCTTCATCCTGTTGTTGAAGCTTGTCTGTTCTAAAGAAAAGTTGGTGTACGCGTGTTGTATAAGGAATATCCGCGTATATACGCTGATTTATGCAGGTGAAGTCGCGTATATGGAATTCTGAATAGCAAGGGCAGACTCTGGTTGGAGAAGGTCTGAGATGGGTATGCCAGGGTCCTTCAAGCACAGTTTCAGGGGGTGCAGCAGGCACAGTTTCAGGGGGAGAAGCTTAAAGTCTAATAAAGCATTGTTGGCATTTAGATGTTTTTGGTTCTAGTTCACAACTGTTGTTGGTTTTAGGAGAAGGAGCACAGAAGGAAATCTTGGTTGCTGATCTAAAAGATGATTATCAGATGCTGCTGGTGACTTTCATAAGTCTTGGTCTAGATCTTTCGTCTCTATGTCATGTATCTCTTTTGTGATATCTCTTTTATGATGTCAAGGTCATGTAACGGCCTATGTTGGTTTCCCCACTATGCCTGGGATGAATGATGTAATGTAATTGGTTGTTATATGTAAATTTCTGATGTATCCCCTCTTGGTTGGGAATATGGATGTATGTATTGAGTCTTTTGGTGATCGGAAGGTCCTTTATGATGTATAAGTTTTGGTTCTTTTTGAAGAACATCTTTTGCAGATCTTGCCTACAGTCAGGGGGAGCATGTTCAGCACAGCAGAGCAGAGATATCAGCATGTTCTCAGGGGGAGCACAGCCCTTTGCCCTTGATGACAAAGGGGGAGAATGATTCTAAGGATCTTGGGGTTGCCATCACGTCCAAAGGGGGAGATTGTTGGCATTTTGGCACAGGTGTGGCGCTACGGTACAGGTGTTGTCCTTGATGGCAACTCTCTTTGATGACAGATCTCAGTCCAGACTACAAGAATGAAGAGAAATTTCATATACGCAGGTTCATTAAGCCCAAGTTGCGTATACATGCTGGTACGCTATATACTAAGTCGCGGATACGCAGTCTCACTATATACGAAGTCATGTATACACGCTGTTTCATGAACAGAAAAGAGCGTACATGTCGAGAAGCTTACCTTAGGTCTGTGGTAGTTAGTCCTCGGTACTTAAGCCTATGTTTTTGACAAAGGTATCTCGATAGACGTGTTGATCCCTAGTTTTGAAGTTGATGGTATTGTGTTACTATGGTTTTGGACCGTGGTATTGTGATGGGCCTAAGGCTATATAAGGAGAAGAAGATCATTAGGAAAGTGCACTCAAAAAGTCTTGAATATCTGATAAAGAAAGAGATCTAGTATGCAGGTTCTGGGTTGCTTGATCTAAGCTAAGGAGAGATCACACCGGTTGATGGAAGACTAGATCTAAGGATAGATCGGGATAAAATGTTTTGAAATGAACTATCGGTATATGATTGATTACGCATATTTTTAGATCTGCATACTGACGCAATGTTATGTTCTGAGTATGACTGATGTCTGGTACAGCTGCAAGTTATGAGAAATTATTTTTAGATCTGTACGCAGGTTGTCTTTGGTAAAAGCGCGTGTATACACGGGTTGGTTTCATTGAAGTAGCGTATATCTTTTGAAGCTTAATTTTTGGGTTGCAGTTGGGTCTGACTGTTATTGCAGAAGTTCTGTAGTCTGCTCTGTGTTCTGGTGACTGGGTGTTGACAGGGTTTCAGTGGTTCAGTGATTCAAAGATTGATGATGCTAGTATGATCTGTTATGAAAATTGATGAATTGTGGTCTTCAGATTGTAATGTTGTGCTTCAGGAATATCCAGTCTGAAAATGTATGAAAAGTGGTTCCTGAAAGAAAGAAGATTGTAGGCCAGCACCTACGTACTAGTATCTTAGCTAGTACAAGAGCAAAGGGGGTTGGAGCTCCCTTCCAGGAGAGTCTGGAAAACGAGAGAAGGTTGAGCCTTCTGCAGGTTGTAGCCTGCGTACTGGTATAAGGCTGCACCAGTACAAAAGATTGTAAACTGAAGTTTCTTATTAAAGAAAGATAGAGACGACTTGCAGCAGGTGGTTTTCACCCACATTGGGTTTCCACCTTATATTATGGTGTTCATGTGTGTGGCTTTTGTTTGATGATCTGTTTTGTTATACTGCACCTGTTTACTTTTAATATGGTTAATAATGTCCTGATGCATTTACTGAAGATAAACTAACTGAATCATAAGATTTCTGGTTATACGCTGGTTGCTTTAGACACAGTAGCGTGTACATGCTGGTTCACTTAATTGAAGTAGCGTATATGTTTCTGAGTATTGAAAAAGTTTTAATGATCTGATAATACTGATTCACCCCCCCCTCTCAGTATTATTTCCAACACTGGAAAGACCCACTAAATATTTTGTTATTATGTTTAACAAAATCAGAAACTGAAGGAATCATTGACCAGTTTCATACAGGATTTTGTGGAGGACATTATGCTTGGAGAGCAACAACATATAAGATACTAAGGGGGGGATTTTATTGGCCAACATTTTTCTTACAAGTAGGAGCAAAGGTAAGAAGTTATGTGCCTGGTCAAATGCTTGCTCATAAGAAAAAATTAGTAGCTCTTCCACTGGTTCCATCAATAATTTGAGAACCTTTTAGCCAATGGGGATTAGATTTTATTGGAGAGATTCATCCCACTTCAAGTAAACAGCATAGATGGATCCCCACTACAACGGACTACTTCACTAAATGGGTGGAAGAAATTCTAGTGAGAAATGCTACTGATTCAGTAGTAATAAAATTTATTTAAGAGAACATCTTATCGAGATTTGTTTGCCCAACTCAAATTGTCACTGATAATGCAAAAAAAATTTCTAGTGTTAAAATGATTGAATTTTTCCAGAAATATTAGATTCTGTTACATCTTTCAACTCCATATTACCCACAAGGTAATGGCCTTGTAGAATCCTCCAATAAAAGTCTGGTAAAGGTAATAAAAAAGACTCTAGAAGATCATAAAAATAGTTGGGACTCTCATTTAATTTATGCATTATGGGAAAAGAGAATTACTCCAAAGAGATCTACTAGAAAATCTCTTTTCCAGTTAGTTTATGGGAAATATGCAATCTTCCCTACCAATTTGATCTTCCTTGTTTTGAAATTCCTACAGGATTCAACAGATGAACCTGATGATTTTTCAAGGAGAATAAATCAGATTATTGAACTAAATGAAAATAGAGATGGAGTTCAATACAAATTGAAAAAGAATGAGAGTAAGATGAAGAGCCTATTTGACAGAAGAGCCAGGGAAAGGGACTTCAAGGAAGGTGATATATTTCTAATATGGGATTCCAGGAGAGGAGAAAAGGGAAGACATGGCAAGTTTGACAACTGTGGTTAGGACCTTTTGCAATTGCTGAAGTAAAGGGAAACAACACTTTTGTGCTACAAAATCTTGAGGGGCTATATTCCACTTATCTTATAAATGGAAGGTTTCTCAAACATTACATTCAATACTGAGAAGTTGAAGTAGATTTTATTACTACCATTGTAAAAACTTCAGTTTCTTTTACTTTTCAAGCTGTCAATGTTATTTTTTACAGAAAAAGACTCCATAGCTCGAGGTGAAGCCACATGGATATACAGGTTCTTTGCATTCTATAGGAGAAAGAAGTCCCTAGTTGGAGCCAATGTTGTAGCATTTTTTGGTTTTGGTAAGATAGAATTAGTTAGTCAAAAAATGAAAATATTTCTTAAAATATGTTAAGCTAGGATATGGACAAAATGAATATTCAATAAAAAATGTTAGGAAATATCTTGATAACATGTCCATATCAAAGAAAATGTTAGAATAGATGCCCAAAAAATGAATGCAAAAATAAAATGTTACGTTAGAGAGAAAAGCAAAATAAACTCTGAAAGTGTGCAAGTCCAAGTGCCACTACTTTTACTTTATTATGCAAAATAATGGTTGTGTGCAGCTTGTCATAAATGCCGCAACCCATGACAGTTGTATAGTTTAATCTTGACTAGTTCATGCTTTAAATTTCATGTTTATAGTTAGAGAATAAAGATCTAGCCAAACTGTTTAATCTTGGCAGATCAGTAGTTAGGTAGAGAATAATAAGGAGCTCATCAGTTTAATCTGAGCCCTTGGATGTTATAAGGTTAGAATTAGATAGTTTTCTTTTCAAAAGAAAAAGGAAATAAAGGGTCTGCTAGCTTAAATGCACCAAATTAAGTGAAGGAAAAAAGTTTAGGGTAAGTAAAGGGTAGGTAGAAGAAAGGTTGCAGAAGTACAAAGTTGACTAAGGCATAAGCACATTTATCATGCTTGATCATGTGTTGCAGTGTGGAGGAGAATTTATGAAGGTGAAAAGATGTTCACAAGTTGATTTGGTTAACTTCCCCTAATTTCATTTCAACCTCCCCCCCCCGCTACATACTTACTAATTTCCTCATTATCCCATCATTTCCTAAGAAAATACCCTTTTCCATTCATTTTCACCTTTTCCCTTTGGTTTCACACATTTTCCTACCAATTTATCCTCCATACTCATTCCCCTACGTAAAAACCCCTTTTCCCTAGTGTGAAACCTATTCCCCTTTGAAGAAATCACTTTCCCCTTGTAATTTTCCTATTTTTCCTATAAAACCCATAAAAACCCATAAAAAACCCATCATACCCCTTATCCTAACTTTTATTCCCCCCTCCGCATTATAAAGTTAACTTCGCTATACTCATGTTTTCCTGACAAAAACCATTTTTTACACATAAAACCCCTTTAGCCTAAGTTTTATGTTATCCCTGCATTACTTAACAAAACTACACAAATCACCATTTTACCGACAAAACTCGTTTAACCCAACCTTGTGGTGTGGTTAAACAAACCCCACATTTAAACCTGGGTATGGTTAATAAACCTTCCACGATACCTGTTTAACCTATATCCCTAGTGTATTTATTCCCTGGTCCCACTTTATTAAACCCATTGCAATATGCATAAACTCCTCTTATATTGTAAAATAATTACAAATCCTTTGTAATTAACCCCTTGGCCCTACTAATCTCCATTGATTGTCCTCCGTGGAACTCAACCATGTGATAGCCGTCAGATCATCCACTCCCAGATCCAATGACCCACATTAATATCACACGCTCCCGATCTCCTTGCTTTACTTGCCTAAGAGCATGCGGGATTCATGGTTTTGCTCGGGCCCCTTGTGGTTACGTGGAAGTTCCACATTAACTCATGTGACCTTGGAGAAAAACCACCCCATGGCCAAAAGCGGTGCAATGAGCCTTCGAAACCGCCTCCCCACGAAGGCTGAAACCATCACTGTTCACTTATCGGTTTCCACGCCAAATTTTAAAAAAGTTAACCATTTCTCGTTTAAATGCCAAAGACCCTCATTTTTGCTCTTTTCGCCCATTTACACAGTAAAACCTACCTGCACCACCTTGAGCCTCTGCAACCAAATTCAACCTCTGATTACCTTCTAAACACTGCCAGGACTTCGTCCATATACTATCTTGTTCCTTGAAGCCATTATCACCTCCCTGTCCGCCTGTGTTTTTCTTAACAATTGTTGTATTTTGTAGGTGATCATATAAAACCTGTTTGTTCTTGATTCACAAGGAAATCCATTCAAAAGCCTTTATTCAGAAGAAAAAAACATTTATTACAGAGCAAAAGAAATCCTTCACACAGAGACAGTAAATGTTAAGAAAAGGATGCAGATAAAGACATACAGTTAAATGACAAACATATGAAATATACAGAAAGATGATCAATATCGAACTACCTGATACTGAGACATGTAAAAACTAAATGATTTATTGTTGAAATACACAATAAAAACTTGAAATGTACAATAAAAGTAAAAATCACTTTAAGGTTATTGACAGGTCAACAAGGTCAAACAGTATCAAATGAAAGTGTATCAGATGAAAGGTCATAAGTGAATATGACATCCAACATGAAGACCAAACAACCACGTAGCTTAAAGGGAAAAATATCAAAGACCTAAGCCAACAGAACCTAAATAATAGGGACAGCAAGCAGTAGTTCAATAACTGTCTCTATCTTCTTGCATGAAGATATTTCCTTTTCCTTGAATAAATCTATTTTTGTAAAAGCAGTTTAGGATATTTTCTACTGTTGTATAAATAACACTCTTGATGAGTTATTATGGGTTCACCATTGAACCAGGTTGACCATTGAAAGAGAGTTGCACTCTTGAAGAAAGGTTGCACCTTGATGAAGCATTTGTAAACATTTGATGTACTTAGCTTTTTTGGACCCTGAATACAAAGCAAAGGATTCTGAATTGAGTTTTACATAGTTTGTGTTTCCTGTAAGTTTTTCCAGTAACACTCATTATGTTTTTCTTCATATTCTTATGTCTTACAAAGATAACTAGGTAGGAAAAATTGTGTTCCAATCTATTCCTATAAGCTTCTGAAGTGATAATCTATAAAGAGAATGGATTAATGGACTGTCTGTTTAATTAATTCCCTCTGAATCAATAAATCATTAGCATCTTGTTGTAAGAATAAGCATATTCTATTGAACTTTCTGAACATTGGTCAGAGGTTTTCATACTTATGATTATTTAATTTTCTATCTGAAAATTGTGATGATCATATTATTATTTGTTTCTGCTCAGCACTATTCAATCTTTATCACCATGTGAAATTTTATAGCAGCCCTCTGTTTTGGAATTAATATTATTCAAAAGGTTAGGCATTAAAATGTTACATCTGTTTCATTCATTGGTCCTCCAAATTAAAACAAAACCCCAGAACAATTATCTTAGATGCTTTGGCTTGATAGTGGACCTTTATCAACTCAGAGGTATAACACGCAACAAATGCAACCACTGGCGTAGGCACCTCATCCGCGCGGCACTTTCACATGACTATCCCAGCCAATATCTGTGTTGTGAATTTAACCACAACATTATTGATATTGGAGATTGCGTGCCTTCTCTTTTTCTTCTCCATCTTGAACCTTTTCTTCATGGCCTCTGCGATAGCCAAATCATCACTTTTACCCTCGGATATGTTCGCTAGATCCTCCACTTTGCAAGGGAGCTAGGTAATTTTGTGAATTCGGTGGTCTATGATGGGGATGGGTTCCTCCAACCAGAAACACCCATCATGCACCAGGCAAAGCAGTTGCCTGATGATAAACATAGTCACTAGGGCACGATGGTAATGCGGTACCCAGAGCAGGTTTAACAATCCCGCTTTCTCTACTCCTCGCAACCACTTGTGTGGCTCCAACTCTATGACTCCTGTCACTGTATTATTCTTTAGCCACATTAGTTGCGCGGTTGCCAAGTGTGGGAATTTCTCGTGGTCTGTGAGATATCAGTCTTCAAATTTTAGAACTGACACCCGTCCCAAGTGCACTCCATCAAAAAGGATATCATCGGGTAGCAGTGGAGTCTGCAGAGAGCTCTTGCTCTCATCTAGGTCCTTAGGCACCCTTGCTTTCCCCTTTCACGGAGGAACATATGCGGGCAACCTGGTCAGAGGGTCCGCACCTTGGGTTTCTTCCTCCATTTCTTCATCCTCCTCCTCTTCCACCAGGATTTCCTCAAGGTCTTCCTCCTCCTCATCGAATTCCAAATTGATCGCCTTACCCTTTTATTCCATGGTAAGTTTAGTTCTCAATGGGCTTCTAGGGCACACGCACACTGATACCATAGGCTACTTATCTTTCTTGGGTCTTGGCGTGCATGACGATTTAGAGATTTCTGCAACTATCTCTATGCTTTTTGTTGCATCTCCTATTGTCATGGCCTGCGCGGCCTCTTCAACAGTCATCTCTCTAATATCCATGGCTTCTTCTGGCGTGGCCATATTGTTGTTCCACAAATCTCTCAACAATTTAGGTAGGTGCTCAAATAATGCCTTCGACTTCACAAGATCGAACAAATCATGGTTCATGAATCTCTAGGTGCGCAATAGCTTAATTCTCAAATGGCCAAGTGTTGTTTGCTGAGTAGCCCTTTGCAATTTATAGTGCCTTTTGAATTCGAATTCGACCATTCCCCCCAAAATCTAGTCCATTAATGCTCCCTTGGTGGTAGATTTTCCCAAATCTAGCCCATAAAGTTCACCTTAAATGCCGGTTGCCCGATCCATTTGGTCTCAAACCAAGCATCAAATCGTGAATAGTAACTATAACGGTCACTTTCCAGCCAACCCATGCAGCAGCATAACTACCCTTGCGTTGTCGCGGACCTTGTTACACCTCGCTACTATGCATAGTCCTGACATTGCGTAGCTCTCTGGCATGGTAGTTTATAGTCCCACGCCTCCTTTCAGCTGCCTGGAGCGCTAAGACTATGCTTGTTGCGGCTAGTTAGCTAGGCGGGACACCTGTGTAAGGCTTCAACTAACTACCATTTACTTTTCCTGGGAAGATTTCTCCATTTAACTTTACCAATTGCATTACGCCACCATCTGTGATTTCCTTAATAACATATGGTCTCATCTCATGTATCAAACTGAGAAACTCTCGGTGGTGGCCCCCAAGTCTGTCAATATAATTGAGCTCATCCTGCTTTATCACTACAATCTTTCTATCAAGAAAGTCCTTCCTTATTCCTTCCTCAAGCTTCTTGACTTCTGCTTCCACCATGGAACTTTTCTCCCTTAACCGAACTCTTTCATTCATGAGTTCTTGGAGCCTAAGATCACCCTATTGGATCTCCTCATCGAGTCCCAATTGTTCGTCTTCGAGCTCTTCCAATCGCACGAGCCTTTCTTCCAGGGCTCTGCAGTCCATTACCTCGGTGAGCGTCATTATGTGTGGAATAGACAAGATAGACTCCATAGGCATTACGACTTCTACTCTATTGACCACCCGAAAAGGTGTCTGTCCGGGCACGCGCAGGTCCCAATCACTTCACTGCGCGTTGCATACCCTACTCAGCATGTTTCACCCCTTGTCAATTGCTTCCACGTGGATAACCTTCCGCGGGATTGTGCTTCCCACATACTGTATGTCCAAACTTAAGAGCCAATTGTACATATGCCCCCCCAACACAAGCTTATTGACCATACCTCTTAGCACGAAGTTCATGCGCATCTGCGTAAGTTGTTTTCCATATGTCTGTATCCACCTGGCTAGATGTGCGCGCGGATTATCCTGCCCATTTTGTTTATCTGTCAATTGCACTCTAGGCTTCCCAAATCGTGTGCACATCATTCTCCTACATTCACGCCAGTCCCAAAAGCTCCCTTTATGCATACCCAACCATCTCACGGGCGTAGCGTGTAGTACCCAATTCAAGGCCTGGAAGCATTTCTTTTCCAACACCTCCCTTTCAAATTTTTCCAAGAAGGTATCTACCTCACCTAACCCATCATAAGTAGGTAGATCCCTCACTTCCGTCAATACATAGCGTAGCGATCTTGTCATCATATTATAGTTCAGCATGGTTACCTCATGTAACCAGTTCTACCATCACTCTCTCTCCTCATCAGAATCCAACATACACGAGCTTTCTTGCTCCCATGAGATCCGTCTGTCCATGGTGGGATTTACCCAATCTTTCTCTCATGTGATTATTTTGTAGATGCAGTCCAAATCATCGTCACTTTAATACTTGCGCACCGGCTCTATATAGCGTGATCCTTCATCAGGGTCCAAGGGTATAACTATGTTCAGAGACTTCTTTTCAAAAATCATCTTGAGCTTCTTGAGATTAATCACCCCGTTCATGTCAGTGGCCCAGTAAATTCCTAAGAGCACGGGGTAGGGATTGCTATCATCAACAATATCTATTACTTCAAAGTCTGCTAGTGTGCTCACTCCCTCAATATCCATAGTGATTCCCTGCAATTGCCCCATGGGTATTATTTTCTACTGGTTCACCATTCGTAGCTGAATAGGAGACCATTGCACCATAGGCCTCCCCATGTGCTCCCATGTCTGCTTCGGCAAATCCTAAATCCAGAATTACTTGGTCCATCTCATATTCTCCAATCTGCATGGTTAGCCTCATTTCTCTTCCCGTACTCGTCTTATGATTTCCAATCTTCCGGACTACGCGTGGTTCTCCTGGCGCGGTCCCAATGCATCTATTGATGAGTTCCTATAATCCCTTTATAGCCTTACTATCACGTAGTAACTTCATGCATGTTTCCAGGAATGTCGTGAGCATAGATGGGTCCATCTCCGACTCCGGTCTATCTTTGCTTCCTGAAGTGGAGGCATCACCGAAGCTCTTCTTAGATTCCATGAAGGTTTCCCGAGTGCTCTCCAAATCAAACTCTGCTTCTTTCACTGGAGCTTTGCGAACCCAAGTACTATGTTCGAGCTGTTTGCCTTTGTCATCTCCCATCACAATTCTACTTCGAAGCACAATGTTCACATTCAGATCTTCCTCGCATGGCTCAGACCTCATCATCTGTAGGTTCTGAGTCAAGGGAGGCGGTAGCGCTCCTTTGTCGCGTATCCTAGCTATCATCGTAGGACAATATTTTGTCTCAAGATAAAAAATGTACAATACAGACATGATGGACGTGTTGGGTTCATACAATTGTGGGCATAATGTCCTAGCTCAATTATAGCATATCAGCTGTCCACAACCTCTTCTAGGTCCTCCTCCACCTCGGCCTTTTCCGCACACTTGAAATCTTGTTTGTGCCACTCATATGTTCTAGTCTAGGGATTACATTTTGGCCTAAACTCTGTAGGTGGGAGTTATCCATCATTAACTCATAGCTTCTAAAAGTGCACTCATAGTGTCCCACTGATCTACAAAAGTTATAGAACAATTGCTGTAAATTTTGTGTATACTTCTGTAACAAATGGCAGTTGTCTGTAGTGTGTTTCCCTCCTATTTGACAAATCGTTCACCGCAAAGCAGGTGCCGCACTAGGTCCTACTTGTGCCTCTGGCCTTAATGACATCGGTCCTCCTCCCATGAGGTAATTTGCGAACACTGGGCAGCGGTCCTTATCCCGTTTCAGACTCTGCATCTCAAGGCATAAGTTTTTCAACTGCACATGGATCTGCTGAACTCCCAAGTTAGGATCCTGCATCAGGGTCTCATGTAGTCTCATCGCGATCTCTAAGGCCTATGCCTGAGTCACTAACTTCTGCTATGATAATGCACTCCTTCAATGTGGCATTAGCGATGCTACAAACCATTTGCAATGTTTTCCATCCATCATATTCATATTAGCTTCACAAATTGTACACTTCAACCTCTGATCCAACTCCCAAGGAGTTTTTCCTAGTAGCATAGTGATTTCTTTGAACCCAATGATCAACTATGCTTCAGACTTCGGCCTGCTAAATTCTATGTTTAGCTCTGCTTGGATATCCATGATTCCCGCATTTGGATTATCATTGGAGTGCTTAATATACCAAGTCAGTGCATGGTCCTGTAGCGCACTAACCAGTGTCGCTTTCTTTATATTGTCATCTATAACTCCTCATGCTTCCCATACGACTTTTATGATGAACCAAAATTGGTCTAGATCCTAATTTCCCACTCCCTTGAAGATAGGCATCTTTATCGTGCTTTCCATATTGACTCGCGGTGGTGGCAGAGATGGTACGGGTGAGGATGGAGGTGATGTTGATGAAGCTGGTGGCGGTGTGGGTGGGGGTGGAATGTGCGGAATCCTCTGCCTTATCAAATGGATCACACTTCACAGAGAGACCTTCATGAGCTCTTCCTTGTCCCTTCATGGAGGTGAAATTAAAGGGCTATTCTCTGGTCCCTTACTTCCTTCATTCTTGTAGTTTTTTCCGCTTCGCGTAGCTCTGAACATCAAGGTAATTACATAACCCTCTTTTCACACAATAGAATTTTAATCCAAGTATTCAGAGACTTTATGTACTTACCTCACAGTCCTTTGAGAAAGCGTCACTTTGCCTCGCTGTAGCTAGCTAAAGTGTCTACCATGAACTTAGTAATGAATCCTCCTATAATCTGATTAGGCTAGTGATCAATAACATGTGATATCTGATCCTTTGATGCTTCCAATCTGCGCACCAACTTTGGGGTCCACACAATAGGACCATCGAGTTTCCACCTTCCTTGGCTATCTACTAGGTTTGCGATCCACTTGTACAGCTCAGGAGGTAAAGATGCGAAAAAGATCTCGTGGATTTATGTGTACAGGTAGCAGTGTAACCACGCTTCTTTTGTCAGTGGTGGATTCCTGTTCTCCTGTGCCGCGAACTCGTCAATCCTCTTGTCCAACCAACCTTCAATTTCCTTCTTAGTTGGATTCCAATGATACGATATCAGACATCTCTATGCAGATTCTGGTCCCAGAAATGGAACTATTTGTTGGCTTGTGGGGGCCTGACCCAGGTGTCGAGCGATAAAAAGGTGTCTTTTTAAATCCTAATTACCTTCACATTAATTATCAACCCAGCGACGACTTTTTATTTCAAGAGTGTACTCAGTCTGAGGCGGCTATTTACTCAAGAGTAATGTTTTGTAGTATAGTGCTTAAAATCCAAAAGTAAATGAATGCTTGAAAAAGAAATCTAACAATAACATAAAGTCAAATGCTCTGAAATCCAACTATTCACTCAACAAACATCAATTGAGGATACAGTAGCAGTAACTCATTCCTCTAGAGATTGATGCAATTCAAATCAAACTAGAACAAGACAATCAATCTGGGAACGAGGAAGCAATAACCAATGTTCTCTACAGTTGACAGTCCTGCTTTAAAGTAATTAAAAGGAAATAGAAATTGAACTAAAGCTGCCATTGAAAGTAAACTAGGAAAACTCTTTAAAAGCAAACTATTGCAATTAATCAACAAAAATGAACAACAAAGTAAATGGGTAGCAAATTGTAATTAAAGGAATCTGAACAACAAACTCTAATTAATGGAAATGAACAACAGCAAAGCCAAACTAATAGCAATCTTTACTTTAAGAATAAATCGGATAGCACACAGAAATAGAACAACAGATTAAACTTGAATGTACAACAACCCAAATCAAGCACACAACACACTTATCATTAAAAGGAATAGTAATCTGAGCTTCGATACAATATGCATGAATTACAACTATAAAGTAACAGCAATTGTAATGGAACAACAATCCCGAATAAACAACAGTCACAATTTAAGAATATATCATACAGTTGTACCGATTTAGAAACATACAATGCGGTTAATCTGTAATCGAATGACAATTTGTAAGGAACGACAATGTTATATCAACTATCAAAAGGAACAACAGTGCGATACAAAGTTAAAATGATAACATAGCATTCCTGTTGCAGATAACGATAGTATCCAATCAAGTATATATAACAGCGCTGATATGTAAAACAGTAAAAGGCGTCAGAATACTAAACAGATTAAATGAAAGAAATCAAACCACACATGAATCGTAAAGATATAATACAGCGACAGCGTACTCCACCAGAGGCTGGGCCCTTAGCCGCCAGCAGATGTTGCTGGGTTACTTTAGGATCAACGATGGAATGGTAACAGATTTATATTAAAATATCAAAGCAGAGTTACAGTTGATTACAACAAGAAATCTCTCCATCTCTCAGCCATTATCCATTCTCTCCGCCATCCTCAATTCTGAATCTCTAATTCATCCTCAATTCCATCATTCAAATCCACCCCCCTCTCTGATCTCTGTTTTCGTTTAAATAGAGAGAGATCAGAGAGAAGTTACAACATAGATAATTACAACATGATTTCTATTACAAAATTAGATTGTTTCCAACCAATTGATCAACAAGAAAATATATTTCCATCCATCTTTCAACAAGAACAAGGTGAATTTGGTCTTTGCAGCTGAGATTTGGAGGACGGCCGCAACAACAAATCTGAGAAAATCGAGCTCAAATAGCCCTGCGTTTCTCTCAGTACAAGTCGAATTTGGGCAAAGCGTTCTTTGATAAAGTTAATTGGGTCCGTTCTGGACAAAACACATGTTCTAGATTTTCCAGATTCATCTTCATTTGCTCAGAATCTCAACCGCAAAACTGTCACTTCTTATTCCAGTGCATTTCTGAGTTGGCACTTTTGATGATCAAATCTTCAATCTGGAAATTATCTTGGATGCTAAAAATGGTAAATAATGTTATAACCAATTTATTAAACTTTCATTGATAAAACCATGCATAATCATCAATTTATTAGAAATAAAGGAGAATAAATAATATTTTTACATAAGAGCATAAATCATTGTAAAATAGAATTATATGATAAATTGTGATAAATGACGTGATGAAGAATGGTAGAAATGGGTGGAATAAGTGTTCAAAAGTGACAATAATAATGGTATATTAACGACCCAGCATGCCCCCACACTCAATATGTTGCATGTCCTCATGAAACCCAAAGACAAAACCCATGTGTTAACCAAGCAATACAAAAATTTATTCATCCCAGCTCATGAAATGGATAGAACAAATGAATTCTTCCTTAATTAATGAATATTCACTTTTAGCACTCTTGATGAAGGCATAACAATTTTTACATTGACGTTCAAGTTATGTGCATATGAAGTTTCAGCAAAATATGATATAAGTGACATCAACCTTCATTAACCATTTTCCCAAAAACTACAAACCAGATTTTGTTGAAATGTTGCAAGTAAATTTGTAATATATGAATGCCTCTATGATCCAAAAATTAGATCGTTTTGATGTACGGATCATGAGATATAAAAAAAATGGCTGTAGGTGAGAATGCATGATTTCTGAAATTTTATGAACCAATTCATCTTGAAATTATCTGAGTATGTGTATTTTAATGATACATCTGTATTATCTAGAAATCACAAGAATTGAGTTCATAGTTTTAAAAGTACTATGGAAATCAATTTCTGCACTGTGTAAAAATGAAATTATATGCCTTAAATGAGAAAGAAAATAGAAAACATCCATCATGTGTAAAACTCCTCTAAAACTCATAAGGCAACGACACCAAAATGTCGAGCAATAAAAAGGTGTCTTTTTAACTCCTAATTACCTTCACATTAATTATCAACCCAGGGACAACTTTTTATTTCAAGAGTGTACTCAGTCTGAGGTGCCTATTTACTCAAGAGTAATGTTTTGTAGTATAGTGCTTTAAATCCAAAAGTAAATGAATGCTTGAAAAAGAAATCTAACAATAACATAAACTCAAATGCTCTGAAATCCAACTATTCACTCAGCAAACATCAATTGAGGATACAGTAGCAATAACTCATTCCTCTAGAGATTGATGCAATTGAAATCAAACTAGAACAAGACAATCAATCTGGGAACGAGGAAGCAATAACCAATGTTCTCTATAGTTGACAGTCCTACTTTAAAAAAATTAAAAAGGAAATAGAAATTGAACTAAAGCTGCCATTGAAAGTAAACTAGGAAAACTCTTTAAAAGAAAACTATTGTAATTAATCAACAGAAATGAACAACAAAGTAAATGGACAACAAACTATAATTAAAGGAATCGAATAACCAACTGTCTATAATGAATATCAAGGTCTGGAATGAACAACGAAGCTTTACATTTGAAATGAACAGCATAACAATATACATTGAGAAGGATGATAACCTCTGTCATGATTGAAAAGAACAGCCATGCGATTCAATCTCAGCTTGTGCAATAAAACAATTTCATAAAATATTATAACAGCTCGCTGCAAAAACATGAAACTGTAAGGCAATACGATTCAAGGAAATAAGAATTAAATCAAACCATCACACGGCGGAAATTGGAAATATATAATACACAGCAGCAGTATAATCCACCAGTGGCTAGGCCCTTAGCCGCCAGCGGATGCTGCTGGGCTACATCAGATGAGGAGAGTGAACAACAACCCTTTTATTTATTCATCATCAAATTGTGAAATTATTACAACAGCTAAAGCTTTGAGAATTACAATGGAAATGAAAAAATATCCTTTTCCTCCTATTCTATCCTATCCCATCATCATTCTTGAATCTCTAATTCTGAATCCTCAATTCTCCATCATTTTTCCATCCCCCTCTCTGATCTCTGTTTTCATTCAAATAGAGAGAGATAAGAGTGAAGTTACAACAGAGATAATTACAACATGATTTTATTACAAAATTAGAATTTTTCCAACCAATTGATCAACAAGAAGATATATTTCCATCCATCTTTCAACAAGAGCAAGGCGAATTTGGCTTTGCAGCTGAGATTTGGAAAATGGCCACACAACGAATCTTAGAAAATCGTGCTCAAAGAACCCTGTGTTTCTCTCAATACAAGCTGAATTTGGAAAAACCATTTTTCACTAAAGTTAATTTGGTCCGTTCTGGACAAAACCCATGTTCTAGATTTTCCAGATTCATCTTCATTTGCTCAGAATCTCAACCGCAAAACGTTCACTTCTTATTCTAGCGCATTTCTGAGTTGGCACTTTTAATGATCAAATCTTCAATCTGGAAATTATCTTGGAGGGTAAAAATGGTGAATAATGTTATAACCAATTTATTAAACTTTCATTGATAAAATCATGCATAATCATCAATTTATTAGAAATAAAGGATAATAAATAATATTTTTACATAAGAGCATAAATCATTGTAAAATAGAATTATATGATAAATTATGATAAATGATGTGTTGAAGAGTGGTAGAAATGGGTGGAATAAGCATGCAAAAGTGACAATATTAATGGTATATTAACGACCCAACACCAGGTCCAGAGTTAATTAGCCAAAAAAATTCCTACACTACTGGACCTTTCGGCAACAGCCCATGGTGCACGGATTGAAGTCTAATCCGATGCAGTATGGGGGGATGCTGGAACGAAGTTTTCGCACCCTCGAGATGTTTGAGGGGTCGATTTAGTGCAACTGTGAATACCTTCACGGAGGTCACTTCGCGCACTATCCGGACCTGCGATACCCTCGCGATCTTTTATAACTACCTTCGCGTAGCCCTCACTAGGGGCTGAGGTACTTTCATGCTACTAAGGCAGCGATCTATGCTATTTCCCCAAGTGACACTGCATATATTACTTATCTTCTTACAATTGTTAGTTAACTTCGCGTAAACAGATACCTTATCTCACATTTACTTAATCAACACAATCATATAAGTTCGTGCATTATATAAAAAATAGAAACGTAATTTATACCCAATAAATTCAATGTAGAAAATAGTAAATGAATACACAGGAATGACATAAAACTTCTCTTTATTAATGCTTCAATGGTTACAGACTCAACTTTCCCTGTGCACTCAGCTGCAGGGGTCTGTGCACTCAGCTGCAGACTACTAGGCGTCTGTGCACTCAGCTGCAGAGCCTGCTCCTGCTCTACGACCCAAAGACTTGACTCTACACTTAAGACAAGACTCAATTCTCCATGATTCCTCTTATTCTATTGACTGATTTACAACTTAGAGCCTTGCTCTATTTATACAATCACATGGTCCGTGGACCATGGGTAGATTCCTAAATCCAACATTACATTACAAAATTAAGGGCGGACAACTCTATGACTCATACAAAAACGTAACGCTCCGTGCCCATAAAATGCAGAGTCTTTACTTCAGATTTACATCTTTTGACAAAAATCTAGGCTTTAAGCCCAAAAACTTCCCTTGGGGGATCCCGTGCCCAACAGAGTGCCACGTCAACTTTTATTCCACATCATCTTCCCCCACAACCTAGAGTCGGTGTCCCACCAGGTCCCAGGCCTCTGTGTTTTTCATGGAAAGAAATTTTGCCTCTAAAACACTCTTGTTGTCAACTGCCAGATCTATTTCTTTGTTCTGCTAGACAAAGACATTTTCATCCCACTACCATGCCCCGTTACTACAACACAATATTCATACCTTAAATCAACTCAAGACATTGGAAATGATAATTCTCACAAGTGATGGTGGCGGATTTCATCTTATGCCTCCCATCAGTCACGCCCCAGAAATCATGTTACCATATAACATAGTTGTAGGGGCACAAAAAAACATGATTCTTCACTTTGGTTAATGGGTATTTTCCCCATCCCATGATCACGCCAATCTCTTGAAAATCCTAAGGCATTTCATTAGAATTTAATAAAAGCTCATAGCCAAAATATAGGCTTATTTAAACCTTGTGCCAACTTCAGGACTCCAAGGACTAATGAGGCTCTACCGAGCCTTCCCCGAGTTTGAGTGTATCTCAAATCAATCTGATTATGGAAGTGATTTTTTTTAACCATCATGCAATATAAATAGCTTAGAGATTGCAACAATTACAACAATGGCTCATAAAAAAAGTTTTATAGTAGTATTAAACAAGTTGTTGAGTCTTATAACTCATAAACAACCCAATCATTAGAGTATTGAAATAATAGATAATTTCATGTCTCTATGTTATTATAAGCTTGTCAATACTAGGGGGGAAGGCAAGGGGCAGGGAGGGTGAATCTATATTATGCACTATTTACTCACTTATACTGATTTTTTACTTTTATTTAACAATTAATTGATTACACAATGATTAGAAACACATGACATGTGGAAAATCTAAGCACACATCATAAGTAGCATATAAACATGAAGACATAAGCACATCACACACATAAAAGTAATGGATATAAGATGGAAACTGAAAGGGAGAAAGCCACCATCTTCTTATGATTTCCCTCATCTCCTTTTCATTAATCAAAATTTTGATTTACATGTGTATTGGCCACCACTAGTATGCAAGCCATAACATGCCAATCATGTGAGCAACACTGATGGTCTATTTTTGAATGTTAATTTCGTTGTGCTAATTTCAACTTTAGATTTAAAAACAAATGCTGGTCCATTGCTTCATGTGTATAGGTTTCCTTATGGTGTTTGTGAATGTAAATAGGTAAATTTATCAAGTTTTATGTTAAGATCATGAGCAAAATAGCATGAAAAACAAGTGCTGAACAATAGAAATTAAAATTACAACAAACCATCAAATTGAACATTTAACACGGTGTTTTGATGAAGGATTTCACCCCTCCTCGGCTACATCTCATTGGTCCAGTTTCCATGGCTTGGGCTTCTATATTAGCTAAATAATGGAAAAAGTGTTGTTTACAATACTCTACTACTCCTGAAACATTCTTCAATGTGTTCAAAATGCTCAAACCAGCTAGGAACACCTTTTCCTAATCTCAATTTGGCCGAATGTTTCTCTACTTATGACCAAAATTATTTTCTCCTAGTAAAATTCCTCTAAAACTAGAGGAACTGCAGTTAGTTCGGCTAATTTTGGAGGAATATTTGAATTTGGTGGTACCGCTGAATTCTTCACCAAGTTAATTGCAGTTTAATTAATTGTTAAGTGCATTTTAAGTAAATATTAAACCTCTTTAGCGCATTTAAGTATGTGGTTATGGCTAATCGTTAGCCTTTAACCCTCCAATCTTCATGGTAGGTCACATGTCATGTTATAAATGTCACAGTTAAATGATGGCCATTGGTTATGGAGAGTTCTTAGTGTTGGCAGCTAGTCGTTATAGTATCCCAGTGGTTATGATGTTCACATGGGAGGGGTGGCCCGCTGGTTGGCCCTCCTACCCCCCAAATGTAAACACGTTACAATTTGAATATAAAAGGTGAACTTAACAGTTAAGAAACAACATGGTGGTGTAGTGGTATGGCACAAGGTTTGTTCGGAGCAGGTCCCAGGTTCGACCCCCCATCCCGCAATAAAATTTTATCACTGTGCCATAAAACAACCTTTAGGGAGGGACATGTGGTGGCCTCCAAGTTTGCGACTTGGCCCCCCCTCATTGGTCCTACATTAACCAATCAAAACTTGCCACATCACCATCCAAAAACCAACCATAATCTGACACTGGTCGAAACCTGATAAGTAGCTGACCAAACTTTGACCCTACCCAGTCACCTGCCACATCAATAATACGGACTGCTCACTATTTCGAAAAGCAGACATAACTCATTATCTTCCTCATATGAACTCGGTTTTTAGTGAAATGAGTTGCATTGGGATCGTTTCACTGAGATGAACGTGGTTGTTTAGGTTTCTAGTGATTTTGAGAACTTTGATTTTTGAGCTAAATACCGAGCACCTGATCATTCCTCCCCACTAGGAAGCCTTTTGGACCCCAAAATATACTATCAATTGTTTAGTAGGTGAGAGTACAACTCCCTCACCTTCTCGATTTGCAACCATTTGGCTTTAGAAGGCTTTTGTCCCTTGAGTCCCACTCTAAGGTATTCAACATTCTCTCTCTCTTCAAAGTTCTGGTTCTTCTGTCAAGTATGAGATCCTATTGAAGTTCATCAAGGTATTATGGAGAGAAATCATCTATTGATTGCATTTGAACATGATCTCCTTGATCATTAATCAAAGGAGGCTCAAATAGTCTCAAATTCTCAACATTAACAACAAAGTATATTTGCATATAAGGAGGCAAATCTAGCTTAAATGCATTGTTACCAATCTTTTCCATAATTTTAGAAGGACCATAATGGATTAGCTTAAGCTTTTTAACTCCCCCTTGAAGTCTCCCTTTGCTAATATATAACCAAAATTTTTCTCCAACTTGAAATTTATGATCGACACGGTGTTTGTCATGCCTTTCCTTGTAGCCGATTTGACTCTTTTCCAACTGTTCCTGCACTGTCTGATGTATCAGCTAAATTTTCTCTATGAACTTCCTTGCCTTATCGATGTCACTATGACCATCGATGGTGACATCTTTCTCAAAGATGAAGTCCAATGGTGATCTTGGCAAGTATCAAAAACATGCCTCAAATGGCGATGCGTTTGTGGATGAATGATTTGCCCAGTCGTATGTATGTTGTATGTAATGCAACTGTTTATCCCACAACTTGGGATGTTTGCTGCAATATCCTCTAAGAATATGAATGACTGTCCTGTTGACCACCTCGGTTTGTCCATCTGTTTGCGGATGAAAGGTTGTACTCTTCTTCAACTTATTGTCCATCATGTCCCACAAATTTGACCAAAAATTTCGAACAAATCAAGAATCTCGATCACTTACAATGGAAATAGGAAGACCAAAATGAACCTAAATGTTTTGGAAGAAACGACGAGCTATTTGTTCAGCTGTAATTTTCTTTTTACATGGTGTTAATATACACATTTTGCTGAACTTGTCTACAACTACATACAAGTAATCAGGACCTTTCCTTGAAAATGGAAGACCTCCTACAAAATCCATTGAGATACTCTCCCATGGACGTGAAGGTACCAGAAGTGGAGTGTAAAATCCTAGTTTCCTATTGCCAGGCTTACTTGTTGCACATAAATAACATCCCCTAATGAAATTAGATACATTATCAAACATGCGTGGTCAATAACAATGCTTTTGGATATTCGCTACTCTCTTGCCTACACCAAAGTGTCCAACAATCAATGAAGTGTGCATCTTCCTTATGATATTGTTTCTTCCTTCCTATGGAATACATAACTTTCCCAAGTGATACAAAAAACTGTTATGTACATGGTAATCTAACTCTTCAATTTGATTTCCTTGCCTCAAGATTGCATACACATCTTGAAATTCATTATCATATGCATATTTCTCAATGTAACTTTCATGTAAAACATAATTATGCTTGAGTAGAATAGATGAATTTACAATAGGCCTAGAAAGCATATCAGCTACCTTATTGTAGATTCCCTTTTTGTACTTGATAACCAAATTAAATTTTTGTAGAAAACCCATCCATCTGAAGTGTCGTGATTGCTACAACTTAGACTGTGACTGTAAGTACCGCAATGGTTGATAGTTGGTATGGATAATGGTCTCCATCCCCATCAAGTAGTGTTTCCATTTCTTGACACTTTGTACCAATGTGTAAAGTTATTTTTCATAAGTGGGATAGTTAGTCACAACTCCATTAAAAATTTAAGAATGAAATGAAATTGGCTTACCATGCTGCATAAGAACTGTTCCCATGGCATAATCACTAGCATCTCTTTGAATCTAAAATGGTTGTCTAAGATCCGGAAGAGTCAATACTAGCGTTGAACTGATCTTTTTCTTTAAAGCATCAAATGCTTTTTGCTGTACATATCCCCAATGGAATACTTTCTTGACACTAGTCAATGTATGTAACAGAGTTGCAATGGAAGAAAAATTAGCAATAAATTTCCTCGAATATTGTGTTGCCCCAAGAAAGCTTCTTACCTCTGTAACCGTATTGGGCTTGGGCCAATTTAGAATGACCTCAACCTTAGAGGGGTTTATCTTCAGCTCACCTCCTACAAAAATGTGTCCCAAATACACTAAAGAAGTCTTGCCAAATTCACACTTTGACATCTTTAAAAACAACTATTCTTTTCTTAAGACATCAAGTACTTTGCTCACATGCATGACATGTTCATATCTGGATTTGTTGAATATGAGAATATCATCTAACTAAACAATGACAAAGTAATCTAGAAATGGTCTCAATACATCATTCATAACTCTCATGAAAGTAACTGGAGCATTTGTAAGACCGGAAGGCATAACAATCCACTCAAACAATCCTTATTTAGTTTTAAATGCGGTTTTCAAAATGTCCTCTTCAACTATTCTAACTTGATGATAACCACTTCATAAGTCTAACTTAGTGAAATACTTTGCATACCTCAACTGATCAAGAAAATCATCAATTCTTGGGAGTGGATAATGATTCTTTACCAATATTTTGTTAAGTGCATGGAAATCCACACACATGTGCCAAGTCCGTCCTTCTTTTGAACCAATACAATGGGTGAACCACAGGGCGAAGTAGACGGGTGTATGATACTTTGTTCAACAATTCTTGAATTTTCTTCTTGATTTCCATGCTCTCCATAATAAACATGTGATACATGCCAATGTTTGGAAGTGGAACGTCCTACTACAGTTGTATCTCATGATGAATTCCCCTCTTGGGAGGTAACCCCTTTGGTCCCTGAAACATCTCTCCATGCTTTCTCACCACATCAAAAAAATCATATTTTAATTTTGCATGACAACCTTCAAAATGTTCATAATCAATATCATTCTTTTTCTTGATCATGAGAAGCACAAAATTTTTGCTTGTTTTTACTGGTCTCTTCATCTGCCCTACATTAACCAAACAAATGTTTAACTTTTTGCAACGAGATCTCACAATGTACTCCACCCCATTCTTGACCAATAAGTATTTGTTCTCATGGCGATAAAATATTGCTTTCCTATCATATAAATATGGACTACCCAAAATGATTCCTGAGATGTCAAGTGGAACTACATCTAACACAACTTCATTAATGAACCTTTCAGTAATAGAAAACTTGAATAAGCATTTCCTTGTAACCTTTAAATTTGCATTATTAACTATCCATCCCAATCGATATGGCTTGTGATGAGGTACAGTTTCAAGGATAAGATTTCTGACCAAGTCTTTTGAAATTAAGTTTGATTGGGACCCATTATCAAATAATGCATCAATCTTTGTATGATTTGAAATTACCCTTACATGGAACAATTCTATTCTTGATTCTTCATTTGGAGTGTTGTTGTGACTATGTGAGGAACTAGTGCTTGCAACAACTTATTTTCCTTTTGTAACCATGGCTGAAATCTTGGTCTCATCACCAGAATCTGATCCAAGATCATGTTGTGTGGTAGCGGTCATCTTTTGTTTTCCCTTATTGTTTGGTTTCTTAGGCCTTAATTCATGATGTAATTTCCACCAATGGGTTTCATCATGCCTAACTTTGGAACAATGTTGGCATATAGTTTTCTCCCCTTTTTTCTTCACACTTGAATTCTTCCTTCCCTTCCATTTTCCACCCGTCTCTTTCTCCTTAGCCTTGAATGGCTTCTTCTTACTACCCTCTTCCTAAATGTTCTTTCCCCTTGCTTCAAGGTGCGTGGCTTGCACACATAACTCATCCAAATTGCTTGGATTGAACATAAGGATAGTATGTTTTAGGTAGGAATGTAATATTTCAACAGTGTATCTTGGGAATTCAAGTTTATTCCTAACAACAAAGCCCTCTTTCTAAACTCCTACGTATAGTATTGAACTGTTTGGCCTTTAAGTTGCCTAAAATTCTGCCAACTCATAATGGATTTTTTCATATAGGCAGGATAAAGGATAAAACCATATTTTTATTACAGAAACAAGTTCAACCCAAGAAATGGATATCTTACCATGAATTGACATTTCCTCTTGAGTCTTTGCTTCCCGCCGGATTAATGTTGCTCGTTCTAGCCTCAATGAAGGCAACATGATCTTTATGTCATCTTCTTGAAGGTTATGAATTATGCAATAAACCTCCAATTTTCGAATCTAGTTGTCTAACGTTTCTGCATTCACCTCACCATTGTACATGGGAAGTTCAAACTTAATGTCCAATTTGAGTAAGGGAGTTTTTTCCTTTGGGGTTTTTGAATGAGTATGAACAATTTTTGTGGTTGAAGTGGAAGAAGTTGTTGTTTGAGATGTTGAGGATTATGAAGATGATGAGGAAGATGATGAAGATAGTGGAGATGGAGGAGGCTTTCCTCAATTACCCTTTGAATCCTTCTTTTCATCATTTTTATCTCCCGAGCTTCCCTCTCTATGTGGAGGCATAGAACTCTCTCTAGCCATTCTAGTGTTCCTCTCTTCATAGAGGACTCTAACCATGTCAGTTAAGTCATAGAAATATTTCTTGAATGCTTCCTCTTTTAAAAGACCTTCAGTCTCTCTTTCACTAGACATGATGGCTTTGGAATCAAGCTCAACTTCTAGTACTACTTGTACCTCATCAATATAAATTGAAGGTAAAACTTGAGGTGCTTCAAGTGAAGCTGGAATTGCAACTTTGGGTGGATATTGTGGCCTTGTGGCTCTCCTTCTTCTGGTCATTATCTCAAGAGTTGCAACCAATAGTTTCACTTCTCCTCTCTTCAACTTTAACCTTGTAAGCATCACAAATTTGCAACCATTAAAACCCTTCTTGCTTAAAACTCAAGCAATCAAGCAAATAAACCTTTCCTCTAATACCAAATTGATATGTAGTTGAATGTTATTTTTTTTGTGCTAATTTCAACTTCATATTTAAAAACAAATGCTTCTCCATTGCTTCATGTGCATAGGTTTCCTTATGGTGTTTGTGAGTGTAAACAATTAAAGTTATCAAGTTTTATGTTAAGATCATGAGAAAAATAGCATGAAAAATAAGTGCTAAACAACAACAATTAAAAGTACATCAAACCATCAAATTGAACACTTAACATAGTGTTTTGATGAAGGATTTCACCCCTCCTAGGCTACATCTCCTTAGTCCAGCTTCCATGGTTTGGACCTCTGTATTAGCTCAATAATGGAAAAAGTGTTGTTTACAATACTCTACGACTCCTTAAACCTACATCAATGTGTTTAAAATGCTGAAATCAGCTAGGAACACCTTTTCCTGATCTCAATTTGTTCGAATTTTGCTCCAGTTATGACCAAAATTGTTTTCTCCTAGTAAACCTCCTCTAAAAATGGAAGAACTCCGGTTAGTCTTGCTAATTTTGGAGGAATATCTGAATTTGGTGGTACCGTTGAATTGTCCGCCAAGTTAACTGCAGTTTAATTAACTGTTAAGTGTACTTTAATTAAATATTAAACCTAGTTAGCAAATTTGAGTACGCGATTATGGCTAACTGTTAGCTTTTAACCCACTAGTGTTCGTGGTAGGTCACATGTTGTGTTATAATTTTCATGGTTAAATTCTGGGCATTGGTTATGAAGAGCCATTAGTGTTGGCCGCTAGCCGTTATCATAGCCGGACGATTATCGTGTTCACATGGGAAGGCTGGCCAGCAGGCTAACCCTCTAACCCCCAAATGCAAACACGTTACAATTCAAATATAAATGGTGAACTCAACAGTTAAGAAACAACATATCAGTGTAGTGGTATGGCACAAGGTTTGTTCGGAGCATATTCGGGGTTCAACCCCCCAGCCTGCCATAAAAGTTTATCATTGCACCATAACCCGACCTTTGGGGAGGGACACGTGACAGCCTCCAGGCTTGCCACTTGTTCCCTCACTGGTCCTCCATTAACCAATCAAAAATTTCCACATCATGATCCAAAATCCAACCACAATCTGACACTTGCCTAAACATTATAGAAGTTGACCAAACTTTGACCCTGCCCGGTCACCTACCACATCAGCAGTACGGATTGCTGACTATGCAGTGACTGTAATTTTTTTTGCAAAATTTCTTTTATTTGGCAAAGCAGACAGAACTCATTATCTTCCTCATACGAACTTGATTTTTAGTGAAATGATTTATGTTGGGATTGTTTCACTGAGACGGACGTGGTCGTTCAAGTTTCGAGCGATTCTGAGAATTTTTATTTCTGAGCTAAATACTGAGAACTTGATCAACTCACTCCAAGACGCTACCTATCAAAACCCACCAGCTACTAAACTCGGGAGACCACTCTCTGTTGGAAGCCACTACTCTGAATTTACAAGCTACCACTTAATGGGTTCCTTCACATCAAATAGTCTATCCAACCACCACTAGATAGAAGCCTCTACTCCCAAGTTCTTATTCCACTACCTAAAGGATTTTTCCACACCTTGAATCTACGAGGCAACACTTGCTATCACCATAGAAAATTTTATGGGCAAATATTACCCCATGGGTGGAATTTAATGGGTTTTATATTTTGGAGGGGCGAATTTTTTATATTACATGCATTTTCTATAGTTAGCCCAAAAATTATTTAAAAAATAAATATTTATTATATTTTATCCAATGAGAAAAAGGCACAAATAAACCTTCAAGCCTAGATTCGCCTAGTTTGAAAGGCAGATTTGCTTCAATCACCCAGATTTCATGTTTCATTTTCTTCTAATCGCCTGATTTCCAGGAATGAAACTAGGTAGGGGTTATTTCACCTTCTACCATGCTTGGAAATCGATGGTAGGGTTGAATTCAAGGGTTTTATATTGGAAACTGAGGGTAGGTTTGAATTCAAGGGTTTTGTGTTTATTCCTCATTATTGAGTTGTGTGTAGTGGTCATGTCTCACTAATTTGTGATATTCTTGTTCTATATATTCTCTATGATTCAGACCCAAGTTAGTTGCTCCTGCATGTGTGATATTATTGTTTTGTATATTATTTGTGATTCAAATCCAACCCAAGTCAGCAACGTGAAGGAGGAAATTCAAGTTAATGTTGGTTACTTTCTTTTATGTTTTCCTCTGCCAGAGAATTATCTACAACACATCAAGTTTTGGATTCACAGGTCTCATGATATTTGATTGTTTTTCACATTTTGAAGTGGGCATAGAGGATAACTCTTGTTTCAAGTGAAAATGTATTCATTACAGGTCATAATGGGCATTGGAGCAGTATGGGTGGGCGTGTTGGGTCAATATACTTTGAACCCAATTATAAATTCGATGCCCAAAACTTCACAACTAGTTTTGGGGGTTCCCGAGCAACAGAAAAGAAGAAAACTAGGAGGTTTGAGGTCATACCCATCATATAAACCTTTTTGTATCATATCAAGCTTGAAAATGGGAAATCCATTGGCGTCCGCACCAGTGCAACCCTACAACTTCGCAGGTGTGCATGTTGTTTTCCATTCAGGCTATGATTTATTTATTTGTGTATTTATTTTTAGTTGAAATTGTTGCATGTATAGATAGCCTGTGTGATATCCTTGATCATATTTCCATTTTAAGGCGAAGTGAAGAAAGCATAGATCACAATTGAATCTAGTTTAACTTAGAGGCACTTAGAATATTCATTTATGAATTGAGTTGTGGCAAATAAGCTTCTCATCTTCATTTAATGAGCTATGCCAAATAACTCAGTTTTATTTATAGTTTTGTTGAGTTAATGGTTAGTGAATGGCTTGATAAAGACTCTGTTCTTGATCTGTATTCCCCTGGGATACCAGCAAACATAAATCGTATACCTCAATAATACAGTTAATTCTCCTACGAAAAACCATGCTTCAGTTACTCAGGGTACTATTTTTATTGTGATTTATTTAACTAGTTTGTAAATTACTTCGTGCAGAGGGCAAGCAGAGCTTTGTAGATCCTCCTCTAAGTGAGCTCAATCTTGAAATGAATGCAATAATTGAGAAAGAAAAGAAACAACAATTTAGAGGCTTGGAACTTATTTCTTCTAATAATTTTACATCCTGAGCGGTGATGGAAGTTGTTGAATCATGTCTAATGAACAAGTATTTAGAAGGAATCCCCGGTAAGACATAAGTGCATGAAGTTATAACTTGGAATGTGAAGAATGAAACCATCATGATTGTTATTGTGTTTGAGCTGCTTGGCAGTTTCTTCTTGCCACTTAGTCTTTTTTTTCTTGTTAAACTCAATTTCTCTTAGCTTTTGGACTTGTACTTATTAGTTTCAATGTTTGACATGTGTGTAATGGTTTCTAGGTTCAGTGTTATAGTGTTGAGACATGTAGTTGTTGCATGAGTATCTGTTATCACAATGAAGGATACAATCTTTGGACACTTTTCTATATTTATTCACTACTATGTTGGGTTGGGATTTATGCCATGCAGATAATATGCTAGCAATGAATTCATTGACCAAAGTGAGAGGCTTTGCTAGCAGAGGGACCTAGAAGCATTCCATCTTGACAACAATACATGGGGTGTTAATGTTCAACCATTATTTGGATCCCCAGCTAATTTTGTTGTTTATACAATTCTCTTCCACCCACATGATCGCATTATGGTGTGTATGGTTATGAACTATGAACCTCCTTTGATAAGATTATCATTCCTATTTGGGCATGTAATGCGTGAAATATTTCTTTGCAACATTTAGGGTTTGGACTTACCACTTGGAGGGTTTGTTTCATGGATCCATGATAGCATAAAAGCGAGTATCTGCTACATCAATTTACTTTGAATCAATGCCATATTGTCTAGATGAGTCCACAGGTGAGATCGCATTGCCAGTCTAACAATAATTAGGAGGGAAAACATTCCATGATTGACAAATATTGAACCAATATGTTGGGGAAGTGTTCAAACTGTTAATTGTTGTGTTTGTTTTCTTAGTTTATAGGATTTATTGATTATTAGATGCTTCAGAAGACTGCCACCCTTTTTAGGCCCAAGATTATCATTGTTGTTGTTAGTGCATATCCCCAAGATATTGATTAAGCCCACATGAGTTAGGTATTGAAGTTGGGTATTTCTACAGATCTTATAATGGAAGTCCTTTCAAAAATTTCTCTTTCTAGCAAAATTTATTCTAGGATACTTTATTAATATGTAATGTTGGATTTTTTATTCTTTTTAGTACTAAAACGCTTGTGGCTTGGAAATATTGCCGATACATTTGGGGCATAATTAATGATGGATATGGCACACATAAGTGGCCTTATCGTTGCTTCTATAAGGGCCAGTACATTTGACTTTTGTGATGTAGTAACAACTACAATGCACAAGATGAGTTGATGCTATTAATTTTCTCTGCAGTTCACAACCATTTTGATTAAAAAACTGGCTATATTAGTTGGATATTTTTTTGGATATATCTTAATGCTATCTATCTATGCCATTCCCCCCATGTAGAAGAAAAACAATCCCATTACTGTTCAATAAAAGGTGAAGAACTAAAACAAATATGACATTCCCATAATAGGAGGAGTGATTTTAGAGTTAAGAGGTGTAGATTTTCCTTTTGATTCTCTTACATGTCTCTGATTCAATTTCCTGTTTCCATTTGTTTATGTTATTTTTTTTTCTTCTCACTACTAGATCAAAGCTTCAATGGAACTCATTATGTTCCTTGAATTGTTTGTCAATTGTTTCACTTTTTTCTCTTTGTTTTTCTCTTTTTGATATTTTCATTCTGAAACATTTTTGGATTGGAGGTTTATTATTTTTTGTCTTTACAAATTCGTTGGGGAGGCATTATATTCTACAGCAAGGAACCAGTATTGGGGGTTGACCTAGAGAAAACCATCAACAATGCAATTTTTCCAAGGTTACAGGCCAATCTGAGTTCTCCTTCTTTTGCTTCATCATCCATATTCTTCTCCTTCTCACTAATATCATAATATTGGATATATAGATTTTTTGTATCATTGTGTTTCTAAAATATACATGAAATAATATGTTGACTTCTAGGGAGGACCACATAACCATACCGTAGGAGGGTTGGATATTTGTTTAAAGCAAACTATAACTGCAGAGTTCAAGGCTTATCAAGTACAGGTGTATCAGTGTCACATGCCTAAGCTTTTGTAAACTTCATGCATGTGAATATTTTGTGAATGGATTTTGTTTCTGATTAAAGGTAAAATAGTTTTAGCAGGTTGTAGAAAATTGATGAGCCCTTGCAAAGAGACTAATGGATTTGGGTTACAATTTAGTGTCTGGTGGTAGTGACAATCACCTAGTTTTAGTTGATTTGAGGCCCTTGGTAAGGATCCTTTGTTCATATGTTGGAGTAAACAACCTACTTGTATATTGATTTCTATTGGATTTAGTTGGTTGAATGCAACATGGTATATATTAATCGTCTTGGATAGGGAATTGATGGTGCAAAAGTAGAGAACATTTTGGATGCTGCTTCTATCACATTGAACAAGAATTATGTACCATGACACATTAATGTTTTCTTTGTATATTTAGATGTAAGGGAGTCATTGATTTTCCTTGCTCCATCGGATGATATATCTTACTTTCAAACCTTACATTTTCCGGTGATAAAAGTGTTATGGTTCTTAGTGGTATTCACATAGGGACTCTTGCATTAACGACCTGTGGGCTTCTTGAGGATGAATTTATTAAGGTTGCAGATTTTATCCACGAGGGGGTGCGGATAGCCATTAAGGATACAGGTTCTATGAAAAGTACAATTTTTTTTTTTTTTTATAGAATCTATCAAGTCATACAATTTCCAACTATGAAATAGCATTTTTGATCTCAAAAAGCAGGTTGAATTGTTTTCTAGCCAATTTCCATTGCCTAGTGTTGGCACTGAAAATCTTAGTTAGAGATATGACGTGCTCACAACCTTAGAAGTGTGCTTTATTAACTTTTAGGTTGGGCTTCAGTGACGATAACCAAGTTGGTAAGATTTGGTTCCATGTGTAGATTATAGTGATGAATAATGTTGGAAGCTTAATTTTGTCTAAATTTATGTGCTTTCTCGGCATTAGCATTAACAAATTCTATTCCAATGTGTTAGATGTTGAGTTTGCCATTTTATTTATTGGAAATATGTATGACTCTCTTATTTATTGGAAATTATATATGTCTCTCTTTTTGTTCATCACAAGAATTTTGGCTTCAAAATAATTGATAACTTGTATGGAAGCTATTATAGTACTTCATTATGTGGTGTGACTATGGATATTTTTTATAGTGTGGGAAGCAATATTCCATGCCTCTAAAGGGCCCAGGTATTGGGCCAATCACACAGTTTCATAAAGTGTGTTCACTAATATACTTCTACACATGCACATATTCCATGTATACATGACACATTTGCAATCAATTTGCCTTCTAAGATTTTATTGTTACATTCATCATCTCACAGCTAATGCAATCACTCCAACTGTTACACAACCTCAACAACCAATTCTAAATATTTCAAACAAATGACAACGTGCATGTAACAATTTCTTGAATTAAAATTGCAATAGAAAAGTTCATAAAGAAATTTCACATTCTGCTACAGATTTAATGAGAAGAGCACAAGAGTTGCTTTATCTTGCTACAATAGACTTCAGAAAGCACTCCATGAACATAGTTATGGTGCATTTTCCATTTTTTATTTTTCCAAATAACTATTCATTTACAGGTGAAACTTTGGTACTTTTTGTGGGCTATAACCCTTTTTCTCGCAAGGGAGATACCATATTTTCGATTTACATCAACTGTTCAAAAATCATAATTTATTTTCAAGAAAGTCACCAGCTCTTGCTACAACACAAAACCAAATCAGTATAGTTTAGAGAAACATTTCAAATTAAGATATTTAAGAGCTCTTAACCAGAATATTCTAAGGCTCAAGATGTTATCCAAGTAGTGACTTTGGAGTCCTTAATACAGTTGGGAAAAGATAAATCTAATGATTTGCATGCAGTTTGGTAGTGAAACATCCTGTTGTAGATGGAAATAATTCAATCAATGCAGTAAGTTCTACTTTCATACTTTGGAGAAGCCCACAACACTTACCAAAAAGGTCGACAACCTTCAACTAATCAAGAATACAATAGTTCCATTCTTTTCTTTTGAAGCATGAATTTACAGAAATAAATAATACGATAGTTAGATAGTAGATAGTAATACATTAGTTTGAAACATTAGAAATCTATATGTGGACCTCATCTTTGTGAAAACAACTTTCAAACAAAGTAGGCATTATTTAGAGACTCTGAGTTATAGTCTTATAGACCTTTACAAGTACATCTCATTAGCACTCCTCAGTGTCCCAAGGATGAGAAGGGAGACCTATGGAGGTAACCTCAAACCAATATTTTAGTTTGGCAGCTAGCCCTACCAAACCAGAGTGGGCTCTCTCTATGGTCACAACCAAGGGTTTGACTAGTGTAAGAATGGATTTCAGGCTAGATAGTTCAACTCAATTTGAGGTTTTTGATTTTACGGTTTTTGCTGGATGATGGTCTAGGTCTAGGGGGCTAGGTTATGGTTTCCAAAATATGAGTTTGTAGAAATATAATGGGGCAAGGTAGGCATGCTAAGTTAGCATTCTTGATTTTTCATGGTCGATAGGGTAGAAACGTAACGTTTCAAAATGAACATGAGTTCATGAATTCATTTTTATCAGTGGAAAATGTAACAAAAATATGTGAGTTTCAATAAAACAGATCATAAACATATGAATTTTGTTTAATATTTATGAAATAGTCACAAGAAATCATTAGGATGGAAGTAGAGAGGTTAATACATTCAAACTGATGACAACAGAAGAAAAATCACGGCTCATGAACATACCACAAGAATCCCACTATAATAATTGCAACTCCTGTATATTACTCCTGCAAATAGTCACAAGTACACTAGCTCCACAAAGCCATGAACAAAAAGCATCCCAAGCTCACTCTAAAAGCGCAGTGCTTGGGTCAAAATAGTGTCAGAAAGTGAGTTTTTAGGGTGTTTTTTGCCTTTTTATTCCAAAATGAAAGACGACATGGCACCCAAGTGGCATAGCTGATATGTGCAGGCGATAAGCTATCCAAGATTGCAATTTTTTTTTCATTTGGAGGCCCCAAGGAAAAGCGCAGTGACAAGGCACTGCGCTTTTGGCTATCTGAGATTTCCTGTTACAGCTAAAAAGTCGCAAAAATTTAAAATTTTCAACATTTTCCTCAAAAATGGTCCCGACATGCCCCTTTGAGTTGGAGAATTATGTGCTAGGCAATGAGAGAGGCCTCAACCAACATGTCAAGTTTATCCTTCTTCCTTTGCTTAACTAGGGTTTTCCTCAATTCCCTTTTCAAATTTTTGACCCTGATTTGATTTATCATGTGTTGAAAGTAATGCCTTTCCATGTGCCTCTATAGGTTGGTGGCCCTATTTTCCCTTTTCAAGAGAACCTCCAAATGATCATTTACATTCTCAATGCAATACTCTTTGTTTTCTTCAAGATCTACTTCAAATGCTTTAACAAGGTCTTACTGACCTAATGGAGTAGATGACTCACTTCACTGCACTTCTTGTCTCTGTAAACCCCTGGCCTTTGGCCCTCTAGGCTTGATCTGAACCTTCTTTCCTTCAACTAGTTCCACATTTACCACTACCTTTCCTTTTTCAAGCTCTGCCACCACATCAGTTTTAGGTTTGTTGAGAAATAGATTTTTTACCTTTCGCTGTCCGTTTTCCAGCTGTAGTAAAACAATCATATAGTTGTCCTTTGCCAAGTCATCCTTTAGCCCTCTAATTTTCCCTCTTTCTCCTTGATGATTTTCTCATGTGACATGTCCTCGTCATGCATTGCTGGAACTGCCATATAGGTGTCAAAATCTACCTGCTCTTCCTCTTGCAAAGGTGCCTCATGGTGATATGCTAATGTCTCTTTCTTAATTGAAGTAGGCTTGGCCCTTTCAACATTTCTTTGAGAAAATACAAGCCTCTTTCCTCTGTTGTATGTTTTAGTCACTTCAGCTATATATATTCTTGTTACAGGTCTTCTTGTAGAACCCACTTGATGTGGTCTTGGTGATGCCAAAGGTGTAGACTGTCTACTAGATTGACTTGGAGTAGGAAAAAGAGAAGTTGATTGCATGAATGCCTCCCAAGACAGGTTGACCTGTTTAAGCTGATGGTAGACAATGATTTTTACCAAGCCATGATGGAGCAAACTTTCTTGATGATATTTTTCTTTTCTATGTACATTTTTTGCCATTTTGACCAAGCTTCTATAGAGGTAGTAAGGTAGGTTAATAGGTTTAACACCTATGAAATGCATCAGTAATCTAACATAGTACTGATATATCCTTGAAATCCTACTCTCACTTGTGAATTATTTTGTGATGATTTTCATGAGAGGGGCATACTTTTCAAGCAATTGTCTAAAAGGAAAAATATGTTTTGGGGCAACTTTGTATGCATATTTCAAGAACATTTTGTACTTTTCAAGTTCTAGGTTTTTCCTCTTGAACCAAACCTCTCCATGATTTGGGAGCTGTATGGTTGTGGTGATGGCCTTTGCTGAAATGGTAAAAGTGTCCCCTGCAATAATTTCCTTATCCCTCCCTAGACCGGTGGCAAAGGTTCTTGTCAACTTTTCATTAAAACCTAACTATTCAATTATTTGGCAGAAAACAAGGGAACCTACATCTTGGAATGATTTCTTAAGAAAGGGTGAAGCCATGATGTCCTACACTTTAGCGGGTTCATATATGATGATATTTCCTCCCTTATGCTTCTTATAATCAATGTTTGAGGTTTTTAGATCCATTGCAAACCCTAGCCCACTAAGAATAAGAATTTGGGTTTTGTTCTAGGAAAACGAGGGATTTTGGGGCAGTTTTAGGAATGGAGGGAGATGAAGGGGTTAGGGAGCTTCTAAATTCTTGGGAAAATTTATGGGAGTAGGAATACATGTTAGGGAGTGTAGGGAAGTGAAATTTTATGGGATGGGTGAGAGGAAAGGGTGCAAAAGTGGAAAACACATCCCTAACCTAGGAAAGTGTAGTTTAGGCTAGGGTGTGTGATGAATTGAAGGAAATGGGGAAAATGAGTGCAAGGAGGTGTCAAGGAAGGTGAATGAAGGTGAGGTAAGGTTGTTTGAGCCTTAACTTAGGGTTTTCTTAGAACAAATGGATAAAAAACACTCAGGCAACCAAAAATGAAGCAAACCCTAGGAGAGGGTGAATTTTGAGCTCTCAAAGGAAAACTGAAGCAAATGGAAGGTGAAGGAGGGGCATGAGAGCCTCAATTACTTGTATTTCAGGAGCTGACACCACTGGCTATTGAAGAAATCCCTAGAAAAATATTATTTGACACTTTGGAGGAAAAACACAACATTGGGATAAAAGTGTAGCACTACTGGAGAAAAGCACAACACAATGAGAGAAAAGTGCAACACAACCAAAGAAAAGTGCAGTGCAACAGTTATTTGGCACTCTTGGGGAAAAATTTATTTTAGAAGTTGAGGGTGAATTTTAGTGATGGAGTGAAGTCTTGAGAGGATGGAATGGATGAATGTTTATCTCTTTTCATATTTTATAGGCAAGGAGGTCGATTTTATTTTGAGTGGTAATGTGGGCCCTCCTTGTCTTTTTACAAAATGACTTGAGGTGCTAGTGTACTGTAGCCTTCAACTTCATCATGCAATATTACATCTTAATGAAGATCAAAATATGCTTTAGAGATCATTATAGAGTAATTTCCTTACTTACTACTCCCACAATTTTGACCTAGATGATGTCACGACTGTTTTTTACCATAGTGATGACATATAATGGAGAATGAAAGTAATGATTTGGACCTTGAAACATGACTAAACATGAGATGATGACTGAGGTGATGATCATGACACTTTATTGATGACTCATTAAATGAATGACAGCATGACCAAGATGGCATTTTGACCATGAAATAGAGGGAGTAGTAACATACCTAGACACACTAAATAGTGACCATATTTTTATTTGAAAACCTATTGAAACCATAGAAATTTGACCTAGGATTGTAACAAAAATATTGAAAGAGTATATTTGATCACTGGTAACTTACATGACTGACAAACACTAACATTAGTTGCAGCTGGGTATGCAAGCTCCATTAGGAGGTGTCAATAACACCATAGACCAGGTTGCCTTATCCATTGGGAATGGAGTAAAAAAGTAAACCAACTCAAAAATGAAATGACTGACTAACAAAACATAATAAAGTTTTAACTAACTTAACTTTCAAAAACAACAGTTGATAAGAAAAATTCTTATGGCCCTCTCCTCAGGATTCAAACATTCATGAAAACTCCTTCACACTTGGCAACAAAATAAACTAATATGTACAATGGAAATGAGGAATTTCTGAAGGAATCAAGTGAGGTAATGTTTGAGTAATCGACCATTGATTGGTCCTCCTTTCAACTCTTTTCCATATAGTTCTTATAAAAAACAAGCATTTTTACCTCTGAAAGTTGAAATCGTGTATGATCCTTTCCACAAGTTATCAAACTTTCCATGCTTACCTTTCTCCTCATTCTGGGCATCCCATTGAAGAACAAAATTGCCCAAAACAAAATCATCTGCTTTGGTTTTTCAGTCATAGATTTTCTTGTTCATTTCCCGAAGATTTGAAGTATTCTAAAGTACTTCCTCTCTAGACTGCTGCATATGAAATATCTGATTGATTCTCCATTGAATATCATTGGGTTCACTGTCAACTTCCTACAAAATATTCATCACCGAGACAACAAGAGAAGTCAGAAAAATAGTTTCTACTCCATAGACCAGCTGAAAAAGTGACATACCTAAGGACTTCTTGGTGCTCACTATGTCTGCCCACAGAGCATTGATCAAATTTTTGTGCCAACTCTTCTTGTTTTCATCCAACAACTTCTTAATGATATTTACCAATGATTTATTTGATGATTCAAGCAGCCCATTACGTTGTGGGTAATATGTCATTGAATGCCTGAGTTTGATGTGGTACTTGTCACATAAATCAATAATATTTTTCAACTTGAAGGTTCTTGCATTATCAATGATAATTTTCTATGGACAACCAAATTGGGAAAAAATATTAGACTCAAGAAATTGAATTATTACTACATTTGTAGCTTGTCTAGTGGGGATGGCTTTGATCCACTTCGTGAAGTAATACGTTCCTGTCAAAATCCACTTGTGTTGAGATGAAGATAAAGGGTGAATCTCACCAATAAAATCTAGACCCCACTTTTGAAAAGGTGCTTGGACAGAAATTGGTAGCAAGGGCAGTGGCAACAACTTTCTCTTTCCCTAAAAGATTTGATACTCGCGACAACTCATTATAGTTTTGTAGACATCAGAAAATAAACTTGGCCAATAATACCGAGATATCAAGATGATCTTGTTTGTTGTAGTCTTCAAATAAAGGTGACTACCACAATCACCCTTATGAAAGTAATTCGTGAGTTCCTTTGCTTCGCTTTCAACTAGACAATTCAACAAAATCCCCCCCCGAATCCTTCCAGGAAAAAATATTGTCCAAAATATCAGATTGCCAAGGAGATGAGGTAAAAATTTGTGATACTTGAACTGATGGATCAGCCACTTCTTCTTTGGACGTTGCAGCAATAAGATTGATATTCAGATCATGTAAATTGGATTCTGCCATCAACTTCGCCAAACCCTGCCCTTTGACAAGATTTGTAGGCTTAATTTCGAGGTCATACTCCAACATTGCAGCAACCCATTTACCTCACCTATGTTCAGGATCATTCTACATCAAAACATCATTTACTACAACATTTGGAACATAGGCAACAGTATGTGAATGAATAATGTAGACCCAAAAATCCTTCAAAGCCTTTACTAGGGCCAAAGCCTGTTTTTCAATGATATTGTAGCTTAATGTCGCATCCCTTATGGTTCTGCTAAAAAATGCAATTAGCTGCTCGACTTTTTGGTATTTTTCTTCATTAGGACAACAACCAATGTGTTCTTAGAAGAAAATGAAAAATGATAAAAATCCATAGTGTAATCAAGGCTGATTAATATGGGAGCAGAAGACAATGCAGTTTTGACTTGGTTGAAATATTTCCTTGCATTCTTGAACCAAATCACCTCGCTGTCACTTTTCAACACGTTAGTTATTTCTCTTAGATGTTCACCAAGGTTAGGAATAAACCTTCTTAAGAAGTAGATCTTACCATTAAAAGTCTTAATTTCCTTATTGCTTCTTACGTAATCCAATTGTTAGATTGCCTTGATTCTTGTAGGATCTATGCAGATGCCCTCCTTTGATATGATATGACCAAGTAATTTTCCCTCTTCCATGGAAAACAAAATCTTGTTCAGATTCAGGGATATATTGAATTTCATGCACCTCTGGAAGACTATTCTCAAATTATGCAAGTGGTCTTCATCTGTTTGGGAGAAAACTGTGATATCATCAGTGTAACTAACCGAAAAAACATCATTTTCATTAATGAAAGCAATGTCCATCGCTCGCTGAAATGTAGCTCCTGCATTTTTTAACCCAAAAGGCATCCTGGCATACATGAGAGTATCCCATGGTGTAGTGAATGTTGTCTTTGCTTGGTCATCAGGATGGACCAAGATTTTATTATACCCGGAATAGCCATCAAGTAAAGACATTCTAGTAGATCCCACTATCCTTTGCAGAATGTGATCCATATTTGGGAGAGGGTAATTATCTTTCAAGTACACTTTGTTCTATTTTGAGAAATCAATGCATAACCGAATCTCACCTAACTTCTTTTGGACTAGAACCAGAATTGATATCCACTTTGAAAAGCGAAGAGGAATAATGATAGTAGCTTTATATAATCTGTTTACCTCTTTCTCTACGGATGACACCAGATTTTGATTGATTCTCCTAGGTTTTTTCCGGAAAGGGTTTTGATTGGGCTTGATAGGAATAGTATGTTGAATTACACTTTTATCAAAAACCTTCAAATCTGAATATTCCCACGCAAACACATCGGAAAACTCAACCAAAATTGCAACATACTCACGTTTCATTTCTGGGGTTAAGGAATTTGATAACTTCACCATCTTTGGCTTCTTAATGATGCCAATATTGATGTCTTCAACTCCTATTTTAGTGCGGACCAATATTAGCTTTTGTTCAACATCATCATGATCGAAGAGATCTTCCAATGGTACAATACCTCTTGGAATGGAATTGTCCTCTAGCTGTAATATTTCCAATTCTATGGCATGGATCTCCTAATCATCTTCATAAAATACTTCATCAATGTAAGAGGTGGTGAATTCTTCCTCCATTTTCAAAAAATTATTGATTTCCTTATCATCTTGAAACACTTGCTAGTATCAAAGATTATCAAGGACAACATGGCGATGTTTAACATTGATTTCGAATTTCTTATTGGAATGTATTGGAATTTTAAACATGCTTGCAGCAGTAGCAAGAGAATCAGCCATGAAATTTTGGCTTCTTGGAATCAGAGATAATGTATACTTAGGAAAATTTTTGAGGATATCTAACACAACATTGTGATATGCTCACATCCTAGAATTTTTGGCCTGGTATTCCCCCTTTACTTGTTTGATAACCAATTCGGAGTTGCCATAAATTGAAATTATTTTTGCACCTAGCTTCTTAAGAATCTTAAGACCGGTAATCAAGGCTTCCTATTCCACTTCATTATTTGAGCAATCAAAATCTAGTTTATATGAACATGCCCTGACATTACAAGGAATGTTACTTGAGTGATTCATTGGAGTATGAATCCAAATCTTGATTCCAACTCCTTCCTTTCCCAGGGATCCGTCAAAATCCATGGTCCAAAGAGCCTCTTCCTCATTAGGAAGCTAAAATTCGGAAGACTAATCTTTATTTTTGTTGGAATATGACCTTCTATCTCAACATAATGTATTTCCTTCACTGAATCCTCTATCCTTTCAACTAATATATTAGGCTGCAAATTGTTCAATTCCTGTTGTTGATTTTCTGCAAGTGGAACTACTTCAACACTACCTAAAACTTCTTTAGTCTAACTATCTAAATCAATTGAACTACTGTCATTGTACAAAATAAAAGATTCTAAATCAGTATGTACATCATGTATAGGTTGATTATTCGACTTCTCTTTGCTCCTCATCTTGGTTTCCCGGTACAATTTCCTAAGTTAACCAAACACCTGTATAGTAGCATAAGAGAAATCAAACTGCAAAGTAACTTTGAGTTTTTCTCCCCATGACCGGGAGAGAATCATCCCATAGCTTGGAGGAATATCAGCAAAAACCACATCCAACAACATTTTTTGATGGAATCTGATTTAAAGATACTACGAAGTCTTTAATGAGACTAAGACACTTAACTCTTCTTGAGTCAAAGGAGTAAAGATCATGATATGATCAGGTAATATCTAGCCCTAACTTGTCCAGGATGGCCTTAGGCATGAAGTTGTGAGAAGCTCTGGAATCTAACATGGAATTGTGAAGGATGAAATCATGGATCCAAAGATGGAGGAAAAATGGTGGGACTATAGTGTCTTCTAAATTTCCATCTACGACAGGGCCAAACAAAAGTTCAGGGTGGTCATCACTATAATTCACCATGTCTCACATTTGATCGACCTTCAACAATTTGGCTATATGGAATTTATACTGACCATTATTAACTAATTTAGTCAAAGGAATGGAAGTTTTCAATTTAGAAATCTCATTCTATAGACTAAATAAGTTAGAATGTTTTTCCACCTCTTTGGAAATAATATCCTTCTTTTCTGGATGTTCTTTTGTGGGAACCTCTTTTCTCTATCCTCCAGTTTGTGTTTCTGCATTGCTCTTTCCCTGACTAGTGGTAGCAGCGTCCTTTTCTTTACTCTAATTTGTAGAGGTTGATTCTTTCGTATGAGTATATTTTTGAGAAGTAGGAATCTTTTGATTTGAAGTAAGTTTCACACTTTTGTTCCTCCAATTATACTACCTTTCCACTTGGCTAAGAGAATTTTTAACCCCTTTGATAATCTTCTGTTCCGACTGCCAACAAATCATAATTTGAAATAAAAGGTCTCTAATCATCAGCTGTATATGCTTCTTTAGAAAACTCATCCTCTTTTGTGAGAAAAATAGGTTGTTGATCCTTCTAAAAAAAGTGGTTCTCACCTAAAAAATCTTCTTCTTCATCAAGTCCCTATGCATAATTCTTCTAGATTGGGGTACAAATCTGTTGTTGTGCTTGTTGTTCCTCACCCTTCTACTCTCTTTGTTTTATCCTAAACTAAGGTTGCTATCGTTGACCTTGGTAATTAGGATTCCTGACTTGAGTTTCTGATATTGTCATCTTATCCATCATTTTCTCCATGGTTTTGATTAAAGTGTCAAGCTTAACATCTCATGAAGTAGAGGGATCCTCTTTGACTATGACCTTCTTGTCCACTTTCTTCTAAGATTTCTTAATCAGAAGGTTTGCTTCAACACTCACAACATTTTGCTGCATTTGTTTAAGAGTTTTTGGATTCCTCTCTATTAGTTGATTGCCCTTGTCAGGGTCAAAGGCTTCAGGATAATGAAACAATGCCAAGTCAGGAGGAGGTTTGATGTTGTTTGGGATAACATTGTAGACCTTATTGAATATGATATTGAAGTCTTGCACAGATTAATTTGGATCTCTTTTCAATGAATTGTATTCACCCAAGCTCTGGAGGTGGCTCTTTTTCTCTTCCCATATGGCCAAGAACAAGTTTATCAACTGTTAGGGATTTGATATTGAGGTAGCTTTGAAAGCACATAACCACTTCTTCACTTCACCAAAAAACAATTTGAGCTATGAGGCACATTTTGGCATAATATTCATCGACTTCTTAGAGGTCAATGAAAACATTTATCTTATCAACATGTTGTCTTGCTGTGATCTTGGATGTGCCGTTAAACATAGGAAACCTTTGACCATAATTCTAAGGTAAAGCAACAAGTTTCCTGGGTAAAATCAAAAGGCAAAATCTCACCATAAATGCTGTAGAAGGTAATATGACAATTAAAATAGTGGGTATTAATGGAGGAGTTATTTTCGAAGAGTATGCTATGGGATGATATGATGGTTTAGAGGTGGAGGATGACGAGGTAGCTATGTAAGGAGGGGTAACAATGGAGAAAACCTCTTGCTGATATAGGGTATAAGCTTTTTCAGAAGTTACTTTCAACTGATCAACTAGATTCTAGAGTTTATGGAAATTTGACCAAACCTTATTGTCAAGCTTATCAGATAAAGCCTTGGAAGATTGTACATATGACTCAAACTTCACAGGTTCAAAAACTGTTTCTGAAAGAGAATATTTGGACTTGGACTTGAATAATGATAACTCAAAGTTTAGATGAAAAGACAAATCTTCAATAGCAATCAGTTGTGCAGGTAAAGATGTAGTTCTTAGCAATGGATATGTGCATGCTTCAGATTCTGGAAGTTGAGACTTTAGTTTCCTCAAACGTTTCTCAGGATTGTCAACTACTAATGGAGGGTTGGGATCTAGATTTGACCTTGTATATGTTTTAGGAGCTAGTGTTTTCATCAATATGCACTTTGGCTTAATTATGGAATTAGCCTCTTGAAAACTAGGACCTATCACCCGCAGGCCTAGATCTTGATGAACTCGCAAGAAAAATCCTGGGGAAGTTTTGTAACTTCGCTCCCCAATATGGTCGCCTAAAATGTTAGCACTCCTCAGTGTCCCAAGGATGAGAAGGGAGACCCATGGAGGTAACCTCAAACCAATCTTTTAGTTTGCCAACTAGCCCTACCAAGCAAGAGTGGGCTCTCTCTATGGTCACAACCAAGGATTTGACTAGTGCAAGAATGGATTTCAGGCTAGATAGTTCTACTCAATTTGGGGTTTTTGATTTTAGGGTTTTGCTAGATGATGGTCTAGGTTTGGGTTTCTAAAAGATGAGTTTGCAGAAATATAATGGGGCAAGGTACGCATGCTTAGTTATCATTATTGATTTTTCATGGTGGATAGGGTAGGAAAGTAAGGTTTCAAAATGAACATGAGTTCATGAATTCATTTTTATCAGAGGAAAATGTGACAAAGATATGAGAGTTTCAATCAAACAGAGCATAAACATATGAATTTTGTTTAATACTTATGAAACAATCACAAGAAATCATTAGGATGGAAGTAGAGATGAAAATACATTCAAAATAATGATAACAGAAGGAAAATCATGGCTAATGAACATACCACAAGAATCCCACTATAATAGTTGCAACTCTTGTATATTACTCCTTCAAATAGTCACAACTACACTACCTCCACAAAGCCTGGAATAAACAACATCCAACCCTTTCACTGACTTAGATTTGGCTTGATATAGACCAAAAAACTCTTTCCCCTCTCTAAGCGTCTAAATCCAACATGATAGGAACTATTTACGTAAGAATATCTAACCAAACCTAAATCTAGGAAAGTAAAAAACAAACCCTCACTATAGAGAAACTAATTAACTTTTACTTTTACAACATTAATGAGCATGAATCTGACTCAACTTGACCTCTAGTAGCATATTTACATCCAATTACATCATATTAACTAAAAAAATGACAAATTACATCCTCAAGATCTGAATTTGACTCATGAATTTCAAAAATTTGATCTCTACGGAAAACCACAACGAAATTGGAGAAAAGTGCACCACCTCCAGGGAAAAGCGCAGCGCTAACTTTTAGGAGAGATTTTACTAGCTTCCTGAGCTCCAAATCCAAAGATGTGAAAAACTCATTCTCCCAAGGTTGCTCTAAAAGCATAGTGCCTGGGTCAAAATAGTGGCAGGAAGTGATTTTTTAGGGTGTTTTTTGCCTTTTATTCCAAAATGAAAGCTGGCATGTCACCCAAGTGGCATAGATGACATGTGAAGGTGATAAACTATCCTGGCATTCAAAGTTTTTATCATTTAAAGGCCCCAAGGAAAAGCGCAGTGACAAGGCGTTGCGCTTTTGGCTGTTTGAGATTTCCTGTTACAGCCAAAAAGTTAGAAAAATTTAAAATATTCAACATTTTCCTCAAAAATGGTACAGACTTGCCCCTTTGAGTTGGATAATTATGTTCTAGGCAATGCGAGAGGCCTCAACCAATAGGTCAAGTTTATCCTTCTTCCTTTGCTCAATTAGGGTTTTCCTCAATTCCCTTCTCCAATTTTTTACCCTGATTTGACTGATCATGTGTTAAGTGTAGTAATGTCTTTCCATGTGCCTCTGTAGGTTGGTGGCCATTTTTTCCATTTTCAGGAGCATATCCAAATGATCATTTACCTTCTCAAGCCAATACTCTTGTTTTTCTTCAAGATCTTGCTTGCTGACCTAATGGAGTAGATGACTCACTCTCCTACCCTTCTTGTCTCTATAAACCTATGGTCTTTGGCCCTCTAGGATTGATTTGAACCTTCTTGCCTCCTACCTATTCCACATTTGCCACTGCCTTTCCTTTGTCATGCTCTACCACCACATCAGTTTTAGGTTTGTTGAGAAAGAGTTTTTTTACCTTTAGCTATCTATTTTCTTGTTGTATGAGTGAAATAATATAGTTGGCCTTTGTCAAGTCATCCTTTGGCCCTCTAATTTCAACTTCTTTCTCCTTGATTGTTTGGTCATGTGACTTGACCTCCTCATGCATTTCTAGATCTTCCATACAAGTCTCAAAATCTTCCTGCTCTTCCTCTTGCAAAGGTACCTCATGGTGATATGTTGATGTCTTTTTCTCAACTGAGGTAGGCTTGGCCCTTTCAACATTGCTTGGAGGAAACAAAAGCCTCTTTCCTATCATGTATGTTTTGGTCACTTCAGCTATAGATATTATTGTTACGGGTATTATTGTATAACCCACTTGCTTTGGTCTTGGTGATGCCAAAGGTGTAGACTAACTGCTAAATTGAGTTAGAGTAGATAAAAAAGAGGTTGACTACATGAATGCATCCCAAGACAAGTTGACCTATGTAAGTTGATGGCAGAAAATGATTTTTACCAAGCCATGATGGAACAAACTTTCTTGACGATCTTTCCCTTTGCTATGTACCTATTCTGCTATTTTGACCAAGCCTATGTAGAGGTAGTGAGGTAGGTTAATAGGTTTAACACCTGTGAAATGCATTAGTAATATAACATCATACTGATATATCCTTGAAAACCTATTTTCAAGCAATTGTCTAAAAGGAAAAATATGTTTTGGGGCATTTTTGTATGAGCATTTCAAGAAAATTTTGTAATTTTCAAAGTCTACGTCAGTCCTCTCGAACCAAACCTCTCCATGATTTGGGAGCCCAGTAGTTGAGGTGATGGCCTCTGTTGAAATGGTAAAAGCGACCCCTGCAATAATTGCCTTATCCCTCCTTAGATTTGTGGAAAAGGTTCTTGTTAACTTTATTCATTAAAACCTAACTCTTCAATCTTTTGGCAGAAAACAAGGCAACCTGCATCTTGGAATGATTTCTTAAGAAAGGGTGAAGCCATGGTGTCTTACACTCTAGTGGGTTCAGATCTAATGATCTAGCCTCCCTTATGCTTCTACTGATCAATGTTTGAGGTTTATGGATCCATTTCAAAGCCTAGCCCACTAAGAAAATGAATTAGAGTTTTGTGCCATGAAAACAGGGGATTTTGCAGTAGTTTTAGTCATGGAGGGAGATGAAGGGGCTAGGGAGCTTCTAAATTCTTGGAAAACTTTATGGGGCTAGGGATAGATGTTAGGGAGTGTAGGGAAGTGAAATTTTAGGGGATGGGTGAGGGGAAAGGGTTCAAAAGTGGAAAACACATCCCTAACCTAGGAAAGAGTAGTTTAGGCTAGGGTTTGTGATGAATTGAAGGAGATGGGGCAAATGAGTGCAAGGAGGTGTGAAGGAAGGTGAATCAAGGTGAGGAAAGGTGGTTTGAGCCTTAATTTAGGGTTTTATTAGAACAAATGGATCAAAAACAGTTAGAAAACCAAAAATGCAGTAAACCCTAGGAGAGGGTGAATTCTGAGCTTTCAAAGGAAAACTGAAGCAAATGGAAGGTGGAGGAGGGGCATGAGAGCCTCACTTGCTTATATTTTAGGAGCTGACACTGCTGGCTACTGAAGAAATCCCTGGAAAAAGATGATTTGGCACCTTGGAGGAAAAATGGAGAACTGGGAGAAAAGTGCAGCGTTGCTGGAGAAATGCGCAGCGCTGCTAGAGAAAAGTCCAGCATAGTCAAAGAAAAATTGTAGCAGAGAAAAGTGCCTCGCAATAGTGATTTGGCACTCTTGGGGAAAAATGTGTGCTTTCAGAAGGTGAGGGTGAATTTTAGTGATGGAGTGAAGTCTTCAGAGGATGAAATGAATGAATGATTAGCTCTTTTAATCTTTTATAGGCAAGGAGGTGGATTTTCTTTTGAGTGGTAATGTGTGCCTAGCTTGTATTTTTACAAAATGACTTGAGGTGCTAGTGCATTGCAGCCTTCAACTTCATCATGAAATATTACATCTTAATGAAGATCAAAATATGCTTTAGAGATCATTATAGAGTAGTTTCCTTATTGCTACCACCACGATTACTGATATGCTGTCATGACTGTATTGAACCATTTTGATGACTTGATGGTGGTCTAGGTGCAGGTGTTAGAGATAGTCATTCAAATATAGAAACGATCTCTTCAAGTGCAGGTGGAAGTTCTTCTCGGATTTCCTTTGGAGTTTCAGTCATCTCCCTCCAAATGTAGTTATTCTGCTGAAATAGCCGAAACTATTAAAATTATCCGAAATATGGTAGAACTTCACTTACCATGGAACCAAAAGGAAAGAACATTGTCGTTCATAAACTTCTCGTGTCTGCCTTTTCCACAAACCTTTACCTTTCCCATGGAACTGAAAAGAAATGAAGCTGCAGTTTTTACCCTTCTCAGGTTCGAAATCTATATTAACTTGCGTGCATATTTTGACGTGATATCCATTGGATCTCGTCACTTCAATTGCTTGCTCTGTAGTTATTCTGCTGAAATAGCCGAAATTGTTAAATTAACTGAAATATGGCCAAAACTTCAATTACCACAAAATCAAAAGGAATTAAGACTCTGGCACATAAACCTATCGCGTCTGCCTTTTCCACAAATCTTTATCTTCCCCACAAAACTGAAAGGAAATAAAATTGTAGTTTTTACCCTTCCCGGGTCCGAAATCTATAATAAAACCCATGCACTTTTTGACACGATATCCATTGGATCTTGTCACTTCATAGCAAACAACTATGATCGATCCAAACTTCAACGGATTAGATCATAGTTCATACAATATCGCGTATGATTTCTAAATTAAACCTCGAGCTTGTTAACCACACGAGTGCCGTCAGATCAGCCTCCTTCCAACAGGCAGTCTAGATTAACTTTGTTATTAACTTAGTTAAATAATTTCTCGCATTTGGTTTTAGAATTAACATTCACGCTTGTGAGCACGCGATCATTGTTAGATCTGTGCCTATCGATCGGATGGTTCAGGTCATTTCCTAAGGTTTCTCACAACTTTTGTCGGGGTTTTCCTCATTCCGCCAAGAATTTGCCTTCTGCCAAGTTTAGACTGTGTCTAAGTTATATTTCTTTTAAACATATCCCAGCTATATCAATACATAGAAATAAAGATTTAATCACGATAACACAAGATTATACCAACCTCTAATTCTAAAGGGCTAAACTGTAAATCAATAGAACTCAGAGAAATTTCGAAGGAAATTCAACCCTTTGGGATTGACCATTCATTCACAGAATACACAGAGACACAAAGATATTTCAATTTCTCAGTCTAATCTTTCACAGCCAAATCCAACCAAATCCCATTACACTTCTTCAAAACTTACATAAGTATCATTACATACACCAATCAGATCCTAAATCAATGGATCAAATCTTCTTAATACTAGATGACACCTAATCTACATGATATTCTCCTCAAGAATCTCAACTAAGTCTAATATTTGAATTAATTACAAAATTGTTCAAATCCCTAAATTCTACATTAAATCCTATCTAGAAAGCTTTGTAAAGTGACAACTAAATGATCCCACTCCTTTGCTTGTAAACTTTTTTTGTATTTTTGGAATAAAATTGAAGCCTTTTGTCTTCAAGCCTCATGCTCCTACATCAGACTGCTGAGGACAAAATTCTTCATGGGCTCTTGTCCATGAGCTTGTTTCTGGGAAAACTAGTGTCTTTTCAATTGACTAGCCCTCTAGGATTGGCAGCTACCCTAGAAATGAACAATTTAAAGCAATTTGCGATTTCCTCTATGTATGATAGATAAGAGAGAGGTAAAGGAACCAACCTGGAACTACTGCTTAACTCCTTGCTTGATCTCTCTCCCCCTTGATAGAGCTTACAAATCCTCTCCTACTTATCCCACTTAAAGAATACCTGTAGAAACATAGTAATGAAACACCGTCAAATCATCTTGATTTATTATATCATAAGCATTGCAGAATCAGAAATACAATGAACATACAATGGCATTCACAAATAACAACATTCACAAATACACAATTGTATGGAGGAAAACTAAAAGAACTTTATTATATAGAAGGGAGAATTACAACCTAGCTGTCTGATCCAACATCATCCTCCCAGCATCAAAGCCCTCTTCACCTCATGAAAAGAGAGATCATCCAACAATACAATGCTCTTTCTCAGATACAAACCATCAAAACTTCCTTGCAAATTACAAAATTCCAGCCTCCAGATCTCTCAGATAAGGGATCCATTTATAGATGTGTGCAAGGGTGTGAGTCATCTCTAGGTTTTTGATTAGTTTCATTCCACTTGTTGCATTTGGTTCCACTTGGAGATTTCTTGGATCTCTTACTCATCCCTGGGCGAATTCAGAGAGGCAAGTATCATAGGAGGAGTTTCTAGAATATTCCATGAGCATCCACTTAGCAAACTGTCTCGGAATTTTTCCATCCTTGCTCATCACACCCTACAAAAGGCCTCATCAGTATGCATTGCACCTGGCTAGTGTAGAAGTCAGTATGCATCGCACCTTGATAGTGGAGTAGTCAGTATGGTCTAGCTTTTGCCAATTCTAGATGGTTTTTCAGGTGGAACTTCTAGGGAATGATGTAATCAGTTGACCATGATCCTTTAGGGTATGAAGCAACACTTTTAGGGGTTAAGGAGCCCTAGTTTATTGACATATAAAATTAGGGTTGAAGTGCCCAAATATGTCTATAACAGTTGCCCCCTAAAGCATGAAGTCGTAAATATTTGATGTCGGGTGAAATTCTTTGTCATGAGGATCTGAGGTTTTCAAACTGGAAGGTGACTTGTATAAGATACAATAAAATACATCATCATCATATAATTTTCATGATCTAGCTGAGGCAGGCATTCCCATGCTCAGCTTTATAAATTCATTTCATGTACATAGAACAGATAGTCGTCTGCAGTTGTAGACTGGTGATTCTTCATATGTAGATTTATCATCCTTGGCTTGGATGACAGTCTGTGTAGCTTCTGTGTTATGAAACCAGCTCACAAAAAGATAGAAAAGAGAGATCAACGCCTTAGAATTCAGCCTCTTCGAGGGGGCAACCTCCTTTACGTTACACAAATGAGCAATTCTTGGATGATTGAAATGACAAAACCTCATTTCTATATATAGGAGTCTAAGGAGTCACAATATAACCCAGCCGAACTAAGAATAATAATATAAAGCCACAAAAATAACAATAGAGGGATTATATGGGGCACAATAATAAAAATATGGGGACAATAGGGGCACAACAATATTAATAAGGGATACAACTACAATAGTAATGGGGTAATCACTAGTATTATAGGGACCTAACATGCCCCTCTCCTTCAAAAAAGTGTTTTCCTCAATGCCTGAGTAGTTATGGATGCTTCTGTATAAAATTCTCATCCTCTCATGTGGAATCTTCGGTGGATAAGTTCTTCCACTTGATGAGATACTCTGAAATTGATCGATTACGTAGCTGTCGAGTTCTTGTTTCTATGAATGCTTCTGGTTCCAATATAATTTTTCCTTCCTCATCAAGTTCTGGTAATATTGTTTGAACTGGGGGCTTGTCGCCTATAACCTTCTTTAAACATGAAACATGGAAAATTGGATGCACTCGAGACGCTGCAGGAAGCTCCAATTTGTATGCCATTGTACCAATCTTTTGCAACACCTTTTACGGACCATAATACTTTGGTGATAATTTATTATCCTTCTTAGCTTGCTTGAGGGACATTTGTTTATATGGTTGTAGCTGTAGGAATACCCAATCACCTACATCAAAACTTCTTTTGCTGCGATGTTGATCTGCCTACTGTTTCATTCTATTTTGTGCCAACATGAGGTTATCCTTTAAGAGTTGGAGGACTTGTTGTTGATGTTCTATGTGATGTTCCACTGCTTGAACCTTAGAATTTTGTCTTAAATATGATGTGATGGATGGTGGATGATATCCATAAAGTGCCATAAATAGGGTCATTTTTGTTGATGTATGGAAGGAAGTGTTATACCACCATTCATCCAGAGGCAACCATTTGGCCCATTGTGTTTGTTTACCAGATACAAAGCAACGAAGATATCCTTCCAAACAATTGTTTACTATCTCAGTTTTTCCATCAAATTGAGGATGATAAGATGAGCTATGAGCTAACTGAGTACCAAGACAAGAAAATAATTTTGTCCAAAAATTTCCAGTGAAAATGGGATCTCTATCACTTACAATAATCTTTGGGTTTCCATGTAGCTTTTGAATTGTTTCCATAAATGCAGTAGAAACTATATTGGCTTTAAATGGATGTGATAATGCACAAAAGTGTGCATACTTGGTAAGTCTGTCAACTACCACCATGATGACACTCTTTCCCTCAGACTTGGGTAAACCTGTGATAAAATCCATTGAAACCTCCTCCTAACACTGGCTTGGAATGGATAAAGGTTGTAATAGATCCAGGGTCTTAATTGTTTCAACTTTATTTTGTTGGCAAACCAAACATTCCGCCACAAAATTTTGAATATCCGATTTAAGGCCATCCCAAAAAAATTCCTTCTTAACCCTGTGGTAATTTTTTAAAAATCCTGAGTGCCCACCTAAGGGAGAAGTGTGCAATTCCATAAGAATCTTTTGTTTGAGTTACGAATTCTTACAGAGGTATAAGCGATCTTTGTACCATAATGAATCATTTTTCCAGCTAAATGTATCAGATGTACTGGAATCTTGTTGTAACTTTTGAATAAGTGTCCACACTTCTTCATCATTCTTCCATTCCTTCCTTGCATCATTTATCCAATCTGGTTGGATAATAGAAATGGCGCACAATAATGCTTCCACATCCTCATCCTTTCTTGAGAGTGCATCTGCCACCACATTTTGCTTACCTTTTTTGTAGATGATTTCAAAGTCATAACCCAAAATATTTGTGACCCACTTTTGTTGCTCTTCAGAGGATAATCTTTGTTCTAAAAAGTATTTAAGGCTATCATGATCTATTTTTACCTTGAAGTTTCTTCCCATTAGATAGGGTCGCCATTTCTTAAGGGCATGTAGTATTGCCAACATTTCCTTCTCATAAATAGCTTTGTGTAAAAACTTTCCCTTGATTCAACGACTTTCAAAAGCGACAGGTCTTTCATCTTGCATTAAAATGGCACCAATTCCATTGCCTGAAGCATCACATTCCACAATAACGGTTTTTGTGAAGTCTGGTGTAGCTGAGACCGATGCTTGGCACATTGCCTCTTTAAGATGTTCGAAGGCCTTTGTTTCTTCTGGAGTCCATGAAAATGCATCTTTCTTCAATAATGTTGTTAAAGGTGCTGCTATTCTCCCATAATTCTTAACAAACTTGTGATAATACCCTGTCAACTCGAGAAATCCTCATAGATGCTTTATGGATGTGGGGATTTTCCATTCCTTAATGGCTTTAATTGTGCTAGGGTCTACCTTAACTCCTTCATGAGATACAATATGACCCAGATATTCCACCTCTTGTACTCCAAAGAAACATTTGGATTTTTTGCGTATAATTGTTTCCCCTCCAATAGTTGTAGCACCATGTCAACATGTTCAACATCATCCTTCCAAAACTTGCTGTAGATTAGTATATCATTAAAACATACTAACAAAAATTTTCTAAGGGTTAGAAAATCGAATTCATCAAACCTTGAAATGTAGAAGGTGCATTGGTAAGGCCAAAAGGAATGACCAAAAATTCGTAATGACCCTCATGAGTTCTAAATGCTATTTTTGGAATGTCTTCAGTCTTCATTCTGATTTGATGATATCCTGAACGAAGATCCAACTTGGTGAAGTAAATTGATCCATGCAATTCATCCAGTAATTCATCAATGACAGGAATGGGAAACTTATATTTAATAGTGAGCTTGTTGAGCTCCCTATAATCCGGACACATGCACCATGATCCATCCTTCTTATGTACCAATACTACTGGAGCAGAGAAATAACTTTGACTAGGTTGAATTATACCAGCCTCTAGCATTTCTACAACCATACGTTTAATTTCACTCTTTTGGACATAGGGATATCTGTACGACCTGATGTTTGGAGGAACACTTCCGGGAATCAGATGAATAGCATGATCATGATCATGAATAGGTGGGAGACCTTTGGGTGTCTCAAATACCTTGGAATTATTGTCCAAGACATTTTGGAGATCTGGAGAAATAGATGATTCTAATGTGGAAACATCTAGCAAACATAATTGTGCAATTACACCTCTTTGTTCCTCTTTTAGAAGCTTTGTCATACCATTAGAGCTGATTATCTTTCCTGGTTTCCTTGCAATACCCCTTAATTCAACTTCCTTTCCTTCCACAGAAAATTTAATGAAAAGTTCTTGAAAATTAAAAGCTATTGTACCCAAGGATTGTATCCATTGGATTGCTAGTACAACATCAGCACTTCCCATTGGAATGGAAAGCATTGGGCTAGTCAATACATATTCCCCCATGGATAGCTTGATATTATGGCACTTTCCAGAGCAATTTATCATTCCTCCATTTGCAACCATCACTTGACACTCTGGTGCTGGATATAGGAAGCAATTCAATTCTTTTGCTACCTTACAATGAATAAAATTGTGGGTGCTTCCTGAATCAATCAACACTATTACCTTTTTCTTCTTGATTTGTCCTTCTATCTTGATGGTTTAAGGAGTGGTAATTCATCATTTCTTATTTATCTAGGCTTTGTTCCTAGAGTATATCCTCTTATTTTGACCTTTCTTGCTCCTTTTCTTCTTCCTCTTCACAATCTATTTAGAATAATTTCTTCTCAGCACACTTATGACCTTTAGTGTATTTGCTATCACAACTGTAACAAAGCCCTTTTGCTCTTTTTTCTTCCAATTTTTTTGGTGTCAACCTTATAGGTTGTGGAATGCTAGGGGTAACAACACTTCCATCTTTATAGTTGTGACTAGTATGCTTCCTGGTTGCCATAATTTTGCTTTCCATTTTTCTTGCTAACCTGAATGCCTTCTCTAATGAATCAGGTTCCCAAAGGCGAACATCATATTGGATATTATCCTTTAAATTCCTTATGAACACATCAATCCTATGTTCCTAAGGAATATTTTTTACCCTTATGTTCAATTTTTGGAACTCCTCAATGTGCTCCATTATTGAACCCTTTTGTTTGAGACTTATCAATTGGCTAAAAAAAGTGTTGCTTTTTTTATCCTCATAATGTGTTGTCGATTCTTCCTTAAAAATTACCCAAGTGATAATTTGTTTACGAGAGCAAAGCCATTGATACCATACAAACTGATTTGGTTCCAAATATAAAGTTGCAATACATACCTTTCATGTGTTTTGCACATTATTGAGATCGAAAAATTGCTCCATCTGTAATATCCATATTGCAGGATCCTTGCCATCAAACTTCCTCATATCGATTTTCGGAATATGGTGGGTCTTCGATCCAACATTAGAGTCTGTGGGATCATGATTAACATTTCTTTTGTTCTCATCATGAGTTTCCTTTACTACCCTTTCACCGTTAGTGACCATTTCTTGTAGCAACTTATTCATATTTATCTTCAATTCTTCCATCTTATCATCCATGCCATCAATTTTAGTGTCCATGCCATTGATCTTAGCTTCCATGCCATCCATATTAGCTTCTAAACCTTTATTTAAACAATCCATCTTAGCTTCTACACCTTTCTTTAAACCATCCATCTTAGCTTCTACATCTTTCCTTAGACCATCCATCTTAGATTCTGTTGCTTTTTGTGCAAGTGACACTTGTTGCAGTTTGTCTCGTAATTTTGATATATCATGTTGCATTTCTTCCTCTTATTCATGAGTCATGCTAGAGCTTTTAAGTTGCTTACTAGGAGTTTGCATTTCTTTCCTCAGGGCATCAATTACCGATAATAATGCTTTACTATGCCCTTTGAATTCCTTCAAACTAATTTTTCAAACCAAGCTTATGCAAAACTTTAAAAAAAACTACACACCTTTTTTCACTTTGTAGAAGCTTGATATTGAAGCTAATGTATCTCTGCAATTTCATATCATCCAGTTCTAAAATTGCGACTTGTAGTAGCCCTCTGTGTCCTCTTTACAATGCCACCAGTCAAATCCAATTGGATTCTCCAAGGAAGAGTTATGCACAATCTCCCAAGATGACCTGATTATAGGCCTTTCTAGAAGAGCGAACTTATATGCAGTGCCACATGTCATTGTTTCAACCTTTGGCTCTGAAAAATATATACAAGAAACTACAGTCCGTCCTCCTTTTGTGCCTTCTTACAAAATGTGAATCTGATTCTCAGAGAGAAAGCTATGACGATTTTCCCCAGGTCACCTGTTTGGAATGTAATTCAGGAGTCTGTAAAAAGACCAACTTCCTCAGATCATATATCTGCAAATATAGCGTGAAAAGTTCTGAAATTTGGATCTGAGCTTCAGTACGATTTCTTCTCAAATGGGTTTTTCTTTTCACTTCTGAAACGACGCAGAAAAAAATTTATAGCGAAAATGCCACGATGACCTTTTTGGAGCAGCAAAACCCTAGAATCCAAATCTCTGATACCAAATGTTATGAAACCAGCTCACAAAAAGATAGAAAAGAGAGATCAACGCCTTAGAATTCAGCCTCTTAAAGGGGGAAACCTCCTTTTGCATTACACAAATGAGAAATTCTTGGATGATTCAAATGACAAAACCTCCTTTCTATATATAGGAGTCTAAGGAGTCACAATATAACCTAGCCGACCTAACAATAATAATATAAAGCCACAAAAATAACAATAGAGGGATTCTATGGGGCACAATAATAAAATTAAGGGGACAATAGGGGCACAACAATATTAATAAGGGATACAACTGCAATAGTAATGGGGTAATCACTAGTATTATAGGGACCTAACATTCTGTGTACATATGATGTCTTTATATCCCTGAATATATTGTAGCCCGGATGGATGAAACTAGATCTGGGGTCTTCAAAACGCGTTCAATATTTGCCTGATGTACAAGTCAATCCATGTGAAGAAATGTTCTAAAGTCGAACATGGAAAGGCATCACCTGATTACCAGCCAATAATGTGAGTTGTTAATAGACGCAAGAGGAATCGACGCTAATGATAATGATCGTCAAGGTACTACAGTACAATTCACGTGGTGTGAATATATGATCCGATGTCAAACCCCATGCAAAATATTTCGATCGAAGGCCATTGATGTCAACCTATCACCGGAAGTGAGAAACTTGCCATTGAGGCATGCAAGTTTGAAAGTACTGAAAGGGTTGTTCCTAAGTCAACTTATTGGATAGTGAGTTGATGTCGACAAGAAGTGACACGTCATAGGAGGGCCTTAATGTATCCCACATAAATGACATGAAATGAAGCAAATGATATTTTGGAGGTGAAAAATGATTTGACGATACAAGGTTCAGGAATGGCGGTCATGAAAAATGGAGGGTGAAGGTATTTGAGTGCATGAGGCATTAATTGGATGGTGAATTCTCGACTGAATGACTTCTCTTGAACATATCGGTGACACTGAGATGGATTGGTAGCGTTAACCCAAAAACTAGATGGTGTGAAAGACCAATGGTGAAATGAATGGTGAACAGAACAACCCAACCCGACTCAATAATGGTGATGGAGTGGAAGTGTCATGTTCAAGAGCGACCTGCTACCATAAAATTCTTCAAGTTTTCTTCCCTTTTTCCATAGTCATTGCTAACCAGTACCTCTTTATTTTTGTCAAGCTTGAGGAGGATAACATATGCTTGTTCTATAATTTTCCCTTTAAGAAAACATGTCGTTATGTTTTAGCAAGTTTAGCGACAGTGAAACTTGTTCTTGTCTAGGTGGACAAGTTTGTCGCTATTGTTTTAACGAGTTTAACGACAAAGACAACTCGGTCCTTTTCATGTTTAGAGAGTTTGAAAAGGGATGAAAAGGAAACTCTAGCTCAGTTATTTCGTAGGATAATCCCTTAAGTCCGAAAAAGGATAAAATAATATGAAAGAGATGACTTTTCGATCACTTTAGCGAGCCGGAAAGACAAGCACTCGAAATTTTTCGTGAGATAATCCCTCAAGTTCAAAAAAGATTAAAATATACAGGACGAATGGTACTTCCAATCACTTTAACAAGTTGGAAAGGCCAATTGCTTGATGATCTTTTCATATTTAACGAGTCTTAAAAGAGTTTAAAGGAGGGTCGTTTTTGAGGAACGAGTGGTGCTTAGGGTAGCAACTAGTTCCGGGTAAGCTTGGAACTTCTCAAAACATGGCGATGTGAAGAGGTTGGCTAACAAAACCACTCATCACAACTATTCCTCAAAAAGGTAAACAACCAAGTGGAAGTGTATGATCGGCCAAAAGGATGGAGGTGATGGCAGGAACGCAACCAAGGCTCAAAAGGCTGATAGCATGGAAATCACAAAGATTATTTACCGAAGGTGGGTTCATTTTTTAACGAGTTTGAACCGTGGGAAACTATGCTCAGTGGTAGGTTTATTTTTTAGCGAGCTTGAACCATGTGATAACATTGCTCAGTTTTTAGTTTTTCTTTTTATGCAAGCTAGAAACGACAAAACTAAAAAAAACTAGAAAAGACAAAAACTAAAAGTCTTAAAGTCTTTTTGATAGTGAGGAGCACACATTAATGATGCTTTTATCAGGGAACCGTTTTAAAGCATCAAAGGAAGCTTGCGCAACCTGATCCCAGCGGAAGGGTACTCCTTTTCTCAAAAGACGCCTATAACCTTTAGGGTTTTACAAAACTAAAAAGCTAGAGAAACTAGAAAGCTAAGGAACTATTGAGGTTAGGTAGGATGGTTTCGTCTGTAGGGTAGACAAAATACTTCATTTGCTTCATCCACAATGCAGACGAAGGTGAATGGTGTGTCGGACCAATCACCCAACCTAAGAAGCTAGAAAGCTAAAAAGCTAAAAAAAGTTGAAAAGCTGAAAAAACTAACATGGTGAAAAGGGGAGTCTCCAGTAACCCTATGGATATCACTATGGTTAAGCAGGATTGTTTCATCCGCAGAGCAAACAAAACACTTCCTTGGCTTTTTCCATGGTGCAGACAAAGGTGAATGGTGTGCCAGACCAATCACTTAACTTACAGGGAAATTCATATGGTTGGATGGTTTCGTCCACAGAGTAGACAAAAATCTTCCTGGGCTTCATCTGCAGAATAGACAAAGGTGAGTGGTGTGTCAGACCAATCACATAACCTACAGGGAAACCTATCTTTTTAGCTGGGTTCGTCCACCAAATAGACAAGGGTGCATGCCCCCAAGCTTTGTTACATTCACCAGACTACTCCCGGAAATCAGGAGTATGGAATGAAGGTTGAAGAGACACCACTAAAGTATAAGGGCTATTTAGGGATGATGGTTGATTTGGAGCTGTGTTTGAACCGGGAAATGAAAGCTGGTCAATAGTGACAATTTTGCCTTCATACTAGAAACACATCACTCGAAAGAGGGTTGAAACAATAGCCTTCATGTTGTAAATATATTCATGTCCAAGGAGTAGATTGTAATCTAATGGTACTGGGACTACCATCACGTTCAAGTGAACAGTTTTCCTTCCCAAAGTTATCGATAATTTAGGAAGGATCCCTAACGATCAACTGGTTCCTTTGTTGAAACCCAACAAATTCTGTGTAACAAGCATAAGCGATGGCGAACCAAGCACTTTCCAAATGGTTGAGGAAAGGATACTCACTGATGCTCCTTCATCTATGATAGTGCCAGACACGATCATTTTTTAAACTTGTACTATGATCCGGAATGGTACATAAGAAGGAAGGCAGGATCTTGCTAGTCGATTCCAATCAAAGGAAGTGACTAGACTGCTTGGAGGGGGTACCAAATAAAGAGGAGAAATAACCCTTTGATTAGCGGGAACTGGGGGGTTTTCCTCCTGTTGTGAAGGACCAGGCGGATTTCCCCCAAGTTCATCGGACTTTTAAGTAACAAAAAGAATTTGAACGGTATCATTCTCACTCTCTTCGGGAAGTGAATGATCTTCTGAAGGTAGAACCGGGTCGATTGCCACCTCAACCTGTTGACTTTCATCGGGTATAGACTCAGAAGATTCACTTTCAACGATAGGTGTTTTGACCGACGGTTGAGTTATGTCAGTCAGATTTTCAACTAGTAAAGGACTTGGGGAGAGTTTCCTGTATCCAGATGGAAGTCACTATGGTGAAGCAGGACGGTTATGCAAGACTCTTTTGGCTTCATCCAAAAAAGGACAACGGGGAAGGGTATGGTCCCCTTCACATAATCTACATGGAATTTTGACCTTTCCTTTTTGTCCATGAACTTCACTATTACTAGTTGATGGTGTGCTGTCAACATGATCACCAGAGGTTGATGACACCGGGTGGTGTGAACGGGGGGACCATTCTCTCAAGATCTGAGGAATACCTAGACAGTCTCGATGAAAATGGTCTCCTTTACAAATTATGTAATGAAATATAAGAGATTTAATGTGCAGATTTTCACCAGATGATTCATGGTTGCCCCCTTTCTTAACTAACTTCTTCTTCTTCTCCTTCCCTTTCTTCTTCTTCTCAGTCACCTAGTTACTAGCATCACTACTTTCACCAGGCGAAGAGGAAGAAGGGGAGGGAGAAACAAACGAAGAAGAAGGCAAGGGGTCAACTTCCATATTAACTGGATGCTGATTCGATTGTTGAGGAATCACTATATTTTGAACCATAGAGGTTTAGAATAGCCATACTGGCAGGCCAATGGTGATTCTCGGAAGGGACAATGTGGCCATATACAGAGCACCAATATTTCCCCAAGAAGAAAAAGGACTAGGATTCCCCTCAAAAGGGATTCCTTGATTGGTGGACTCCATTATCTCAACGTAAGATCAACGAAGGAACAGGGATGTTATTCCGAATTAATAAATTTTAATGATGCTTTGACACAACTTTGCTTTTTCAATTTTTAAGAATCGAGAAAAAGCTAAAGATGACTCTAGTCCCCTTCCATTTTTAATAAGCCTGAAGTGACAAGTGCTCAGATGGACCTTTTCTTTTAAAGAGTCGAAAAGGAATGAAATTGACTACTCTGGAAATATAGACAGAGGGAATACCAAACCAATCGCAAAACTGAAATATACACCTTGGTGATAAATTAAAGAGAAATTACCAAGGACTTATGTATGGCAGTCAATCTTCCCGAATGTTGTGTTCAGTGCATTGCGATCGATAGGGCTGCAGACACAGCTTCCTATGGATAAAGGATATAAGCCTATTGTGGTCTCCCAATATATACGCGACTGTATGGGAAGCACAAGTCCATGCTAGCACTTGTTGTATCAAAGTGGAGGAATCACCCAACCGTCAATGAAAACGATAGTTACTAGTTTTTATGACGCCAGAACACGTCTCTAGCCTAGACCTCTAGATGTGTTGCATTAGGTTCCAAAGCGTTGTTAAGTTCATTGAAATTTATTTTAGAGTTGATATTGTTTAGAAGTTTTCCATTTAATGGTTCACCACATGATGTTGATTTGAAATTCCTGAAAATGCAATCTACAATGATAAACAATAGTTGTTTATTTTGAGCAATGAAAATCCTAGCTACTAGGGAAAGAAAATTACAATTTCTTTCAAACAAAGAGCAAAGAGCACACACTAAATGCACTTTCCTAAATCATTTTTCGCGCACAAACTAAATGCAAATGCAAATGCATGTATTTGTTTTTCATTCCCCTTAATGTGAAAAATGCCAAAAAGGAAAACTAAGTATAGCAAAGATCTAAAATGTTTCAGTCAAAGTGACATTTTCAATAATTTCTTTTTCAAAATAGAAAGGAAGATTAAACGACACTTTTCAATTTCGAATAGAAAATGCTTTCAACACTTCAAATATCGAAAATTCAAATCAATTACTTGAAAAAATGTTCAATCGACTATCCAGGGAAGGAAGAATCCACGACACTTTTCTTTTTGACACAAAATGCTAGTTACGACACTTTTTGTACCAAAGCGAAAAATCGATTTAAGAAACTTTTCAACAAAGGATTGTAAATGATGGATAAATACCTAAAAAAGTTTACTAATCCTAATCAATGGAGGCTGAACTATGTGATGCAAGCAGGCTTCAGTAATGAGGTACTCTTCATAGGTAGCAAATCAATTAAACAAAGCTGAAAACAAAGACAAAAACCCCAAATTTCAAGAAGAGAAATAGGCTCAGTCAGTCATCGCACCTGGGCTTCACAGAAATAGGGATGAATTGCACCTACAACACTCGGAAGTACGAAGCATACTGGCTTACAGTGATAGATAGTGCGATGGGCTAGGGAGCGCAACTAAAGTGGGTTTTGGCTCAAATTTGCAGCTGATTTTAGTGAGTTAAGCTGAGCTATGATGGAAAATAAAGAGAAAAGTACAAAGGAATGATATTGAGAGGTTACTGAGCTACCAAAAGGGCATCTAGAATTCTTGTAAGTCAAATTTTAAATTCATAAACTAAACCGGAGATTGACTAAAGCAACATTCATTTATTATGCAATTGCAGAGCAAGAGAAGTTTGAAGGATACTTGGCTAAATTTAGGCTCCATCTATAGTTTATAAAACAAACAATAACAGTAAACAAACATCTATTCAATCCCCAGTAGAGTCACCATTTTGTTTCTGGGAAAACTAGTGTCTTTTTTATCGACTGGCCCTCTAGGATTGGCAACTACCATAGAAACAAATAGTTTAAAGCAATTTGTGATCTCCTCTGTGTATGATAGATAAGAGAGACGTAAAGGAACCAACCTAGATCTTCCGCTTAACTCCTTGCTTGATCTCTCTCTCCCTTGATAGAGCTTGCAACTCCTCTCCTACTTATCCCGCTTAAAGAATACCTGTAGAAGCACAATAACGAAACACCATCAAAGAATCTTGATCTATTGTATCATAAGCATTGCAGAATCAGAAATACAATGAACATACAATGGCATTCACAAATAACAAAATTCACAAATACATAATTGTATGGAGGAAGACTCAAAGAACTTTATTAAATAGAAGGGAGAATTACAACCAAGCTACCTGATCCAGCGTCATCTTCCTAGCATCAAAGCCCTCTTCACCTCATGAAAAGCAAGATCACTCAATAATACAATGCTCTTTCTCAAATACAAACTATCAGCACTTCCTTGCAAATTACAAAATTCCAGCGTCCAGATATCTCAGATGAGGGATCCATTTATAGATGTGTGCAAGGGTGTGAGTCATCTCTGGGTTTTTGATTAGTGTCATTCCACTTGTTTCATTTGGCTCCACTTGGAGATTTCTTGGATCTCTTACTCATCCCTGGGTGAATTCAGAGAGGCAAGTGTCATAGGAGAAGTTTCTAGAAGATTCCATGAGCATCCACTTAGCAAACTATCTTGGACATTTGTCCATCCTCACTCATCGCACCCTATAGAAGGAATCATCAGTATGCATCACACTTGACTAGTGTAGAAGTCAGTATGCATCGCACCCTGACTGTGGAGTAGTCAGTATGGTCCAGTTTTGGCCAATTCTGGATGGTTTTTCAGGTGGAACTTCTGGGGAATGATGTATCAGTTTACCATGATCCTTTAGGGTATGAAACAACACTTTTAGGGGTTAAAGAGCCCTAGTTTATATACATATAAGATTTGGGTTGAAGTGCCCAAATATGTCTATAACAAGCTCTTCTACAAAACTGCCCAACTTCTATGGCATGAAATTTGTCATCTAGGTACCTTCAGCTATTGGTTGATCTTTCCAGTTGACCAAATACTGAAAATAATCCTATCCCCTTGTCTTCTTAAACACTCGATTGTCTAAAATCTATTCTGGTTGCAATGCCTTTGCTGTAGCTAACTGTTTTACCCAATCAACCTCTTGTTCTTCCTTATCTTCTGATGCATCATCTACATTTCCACTTTCATACTCGTACAAATCAACATCATTGAAAATTGGAGTTATTCCAATATCTGGGGGTAACTCAATTTCATATGCATTTGCATAAACTTTTCTCAAGACTCTGCATGGTCCAATTTCCTTAAATTTCAACTTGTTATACTCCCTTTTTGGAAATCTTTCCTTCCTCAGGTGTGCTAGAACCAAATCTCCAACCTCAAAATTAACTTCTCTCTTCTTCAAATCTGCTCTACTCTTGTACTTTATATTGCTATCCTATAACTGTTGCTTTACCTGTTCATGTATTGCTTGAATCTCTGAAGAAAAATCTTCTCCTCTAGCACTTCTCATTTTAGCTTTTCCCAAGTCTCTTAATTCAGGCACTCCTCTTGGGTGCATTCCATAAACTATATGGAATGGACTCTGCCCTGTACTCTTGTTAGGAGAATCATTATAAGCATATTTAGACTATGCCAAAATTTGATCCCACTATTTTGGATGTTCACCTGCAAGAATTCTCAAAAGGCTACCCAAGCTTCTGTTTACAACTTCAGTCTATCCATCAGTCTAAGGATGATAAACTAAACTGAAACTCGGTTTAGTACCAAGCTTCTTCCACAGTGTCCTCCAGAAATGGCCAACAAATCTGGTGTCTCTGTCTGAAACAATGCTCTTAGGTAACCCATGCAACCTTACAATCTCCTTGAAAAACAAATTAACAATGTGAGTAGCATCACTGTTTTTATAACATGGAATAAAATGTGCCATTTTAGAAAATATGTCTACTTCAACATAAATTGAATCATTACCTCTTTGAGTTTTTGGTAAACCCAAAACAAAATCCATACTTACCATATCCCAAGGTGTATCTGGAATAGGTAATGGAACATACAAACTTCTGTTTTGGCTCCTTCCCTTTGCATACTGACATACTTTACAAGTTCTCACATACTTCTCCACTTTAGATCTCATCTTTGGCCATAAATAAAATTGAATCACCTACTCATAAGTCTTGTCTGAACCAAAATGTCCTCCAAGTCCACCACTATGTTTCTCCTTGATTAAATTTTCTCTCATAGAACACTTTGGTTTGCACAACTGATTTCTTCTAAACAAGAATCCTTCTTGCAAGAAAAAATCCATCCACTTACTTCTATCTAACAAAATAGGATTTCTACAAGCTTCAAATGCCTCTTTAAAATATAAATCTTTCTCATATAATTCCTTAAGAAAATCAAAACGCAAGACTTGAATTTGACTTTCTTGAACTAAAATACTTTTTCTACTTAAGGCATCTGCTCCCTTCTTCGATTGGCTAGTTATATGCTTCAATACAAAATTAAAGATTTGAAGATATTCTACCCATTTTGCATGTTTCTGACTAAGTTTTGGCTATTGCATAATATACTTCAATGCATGGTTGTCTAAATAAAGTATAAACTCCTTAGACATCAAGTAATGTCTCCACTTCTTTAATGACTGTATAAATGCATAAAACGCCTTATCATAAGTAGAATATTTCTTCTTTGATTCATTCAATTTTTCACTAAAATAAGCTACAGGTCTATCCTCCTGATTTAAAACACCTCCAATAGCTTCTCCACTAGCATCAAATTTCACTAGAATTACTGATCTATCCTGATGATGAGCCACGGTGGCGGGCTCGAAGCGTCGATACAAACAAATCATGGATGCGAAAACTCCAGAAGATAACAACACACAAAGCACTGATCGCAGAAGCCTCAAAACAATAAGGTTTATTAAAATCAAGCAAAATTAAAATAGGTTTCTCAGTGATCTTTCTTTTCAATAGTTGAAAGTTATTTTCTGCTTCAACAGTCCATTTAAATGGTTGTTTATCCTTCTTTACAGTGTCAATAATAGAAGCATTGATCTTACTGAAATTCCTTATGAATTTTGTATAAAAACTAGCAAGACCATGAAAAATTCTTACCTCAAAAACACATTTTTGGAGAAGGCCACTCCATGATTGCCTTGATCTTCTCTGGATCCATCTTTAATCCATTAACAGAAACAACAAAGCCCACATATACCAATTCTTCCTTCATGAACGAACATTTCTATAAATTTAGTAGCAACTTTTCTTGTTGCAGCTTCTGTAAGACATAACTAAGATGTCTCATATGTTCCTCTCTAGATCTGCTATAAACTAATATATATCTAGATATACTATTACAAATTTACCAATAAATTCTTTCAGAACTTCATTCATAAGCCTCATAAATGTACTAGGAGCATTTGATAACCCAAAATGCATTACCATCCATTCATATAGTCCTTCATTTGTTTTAAAAGCAGCTTTTCATTCATCACCTTCTCTAATCCTTATTTGATGATAATCACTTCTTAAATCTAGCTTTGTAAAATATCTTGCTCCACTTAAACAATCCATTAAATCTTCAATTCTAGTTAAAGGAAATCTGTACCTAATTGTTATTTTGTTGATGGCTCTTGAATCAGTGCACATTCTCTAGCCTCCATCTTTCTTTGGACTCAAAACTGTTGGCACTACATAAGGACTCAAATCTCTCTAATCGGTCCTTTATCTGACAGTTCCTACACCTGTTTTCCGATTTCTTCATTTTTTGTGGGAGCCACCCTATAAGCTGCTTTATTTGGTAGATTTTCTCTTGGAATCAAATCTATATGATCGCTGATATTTCTAATGGGTGGTAAATCATTAGGAAAATCATCTACAATGATATCACAATAATTCTCCAGCATCTCTTGAATTTCAATTGGAAAATCAGAAATTTTAGTGGAAGTCATTATTACCTTGGGTTTGCAAATCAATGCAAAATTTACCTCATCCTCTTCAATTTGCTACAAGTATTCTTTTGCACTATGCAATAAGGTCTTTGTATTATATTTTCTTGATGTATCCTCCTCTTCCATAGGCAACAATGTATGATTAATACCATCTTTACCAAATTTGTATGTGTTCTTTTTCCCATCATGCATAGCTCCTCTGTCATACTACCAAGGTCTTCACAGCAATATGTGACACACATCCATAGGCCTCACATCACACAGAATTTTGTCTTTGTATTTGGCAAACTGCAACTCCACTTCACACTGTTCATTCACTAACAACTGATGTCCTTTTGGAAGCCATGACAACTTGTAAGGTGTTGGATGTTTCTTTGTCTTTAATTTCAACTTCTCCACCACTTCTGTAGAGACCAAATTATCAATACTGCCACTATCAATTATCATTTGACAACATTTTCCTTGAACCTTGAAAACAATCCTAAACAAAGTCTTTCTCTGTACTGGTTCAACAACTTCCTTTGCTGCTTTAACAAAACTTTGTTAACTACCAAAGATTCCCCTTTCTCTGGTACATTTTCTTCTTCTATCACCTTTTCTACTTCCTCTTCTTCTTAGCAACAATTACATTTCTTTGACTTGTTCCTATGTTTTTTGGGCACTCATAGGCTCTGTGTCCCAACTTATTACATCTGTAACATTTGATTTCTCTTCCTTTGCCTCTACCTCCTCTTCCTCTAAAAAAACTCCTTCTGCCACTTGCATCACCTTCTGTGGGTGTATGCTAACTCGAGTTGTTGCTAGCTCCATATCTAGGTGCTGTAGACCTTACTCTACCACCTTGACTTCCCTTTCCTCATAAAGTACCTCTACTTCTGATAGATTTCTTCCTTATGAGTTTTTCTTCAGCCTTCAATACCATCTGATAAGCCTCTTCTATTGTTTTAGGAGACAACAAACTTATCTCATCTTGGATCTCCATTCTGAGACCATTTACGTATCTTGCAACCTTCTCATCTATATCTTGAATTTGTCTAGCTCTTATGCTTACTTTGTAAAATTCCTCTGTGTATTCTTTGACTGTCAAAGACCTCTGTCTAAATTATGCATCTGTCTAAATAATGTTTGTTGATAATCACTTGGCAAAAACTTACCTCTCAACTTTACCACCATCCTGTTCTAGTTCTTAATTCGTTGCTTACCAAGTCTTTTTATTTCTGCTTGCACTCCATCCCACCAAAGTGTTGCATGTCCTTTCAATTTTGTGACAACAAATTTCACTCTCTTTCCTTCTTCCATTTCTTCATAATCAAAGAACTTGTCCATGCTATTAATCCAGTCTATCAACTCCTCAGGGTTTAAACCTCCTGCATAAATTGAACCCTCAAGTATGGGTTTAGATGTGGAATTCAACATTGATTTAAAGAATCTCATTTCAGGAGTAATTTCTGCATGTTCCTTTGCTTCTACAGCTTCAACTTGAGGCTCACTGACATCTCCAGCATCTGCATCTCCTTGATTTCCCATTTCCACTACTTCTAGTCTAGCTTGCATATGTTGCATAGCTTCGAACACTTCAGCATTTGCAACTGGTCTTCCTCTTCTTTGTCCACATCTTCCTCCAATTCTGAAAGCCATGTTGGATTTCTTTCTCTATCTTTGAGATCATGATCAGTGTCAATAAGCTGCTCTGATACCACTAATGGTGGTCTGGGTGCATGTGTTAGAGATAATCATTCAAATCCAGAAATGATCTCTTCAAGCGCAAGTGGAAGTTCTTCTCGGATTTCCTTTGGAGTTTCAATCATTTGCCTCCAAATGTAGTTATTCTGCTGAAATAACTGAAACTGTTAAAATTACCCAAAATATGGAAGAACTTCACTTACCACGGAACCAAGAGGAAATAACATTGTCGTTCATAAACTTCTCACGTCCGCCTTTCCCACAAACCTTTACCTTTCCCATGGAGCTGAAAGGAAATAGAACTAAATTTTTTACCCTTCTTGAGTCGGAAATCTATATTAACTCACGTGCATATTTTGATGCAATATTCGTCGTATTTGTCACTTCAATTGCTTCCTCCATAGTAACTCTATTGAAATAGACGAAACTATTAAATTAACCGAAATATGGCCAAAACTTCAATTACCACGGAATAAAAAGGAATTAAGACTCCGTCACATAAACCTATTGCATCCACCTTTTCCACAAATCTTTATCTTCCCCACGGAACTAAAAGGAAATAAAACTACAGTTTTTACCCTTCTCGGGTCCGAAATCTATAATAAAACCCGTGCACTTTTTGACGTAATATCTGTCGAATCTCGTCACTTCATAGCGAACAGCTATGATCGATCCAGACTTAAAATTTTTAGATCACAGTTCATACAATATCATGTTCGATTTCTAAATTAAATGTCGTGCTTGTTAACCACGCGATTATCGTCGGATAGACCTCTTTCCAACAGGAGGTCCAGATTAACTGAGTTATTAACTCAGTTAAATAATTTCTCGCATCTGGTTTTAGAATTAACGTTCGCGCTTGTGAGCACGTGATCACCGTTAGATCTGTGCCTGTCAATCATATGGTTCAGGTCGTTTCTTAAGGTTTCTCACAAATTTTGTTGGGGTTTCCTCGTTTCGCCAAGAATTTGCCTTCCGCCAGGTTTAGATTGTGTCTAAGTTATATTTCTTTTAATCATATCCCGGCTATATCAATACACAGAAATAAATATTTAATCGCTATAACACAAGATTATACCAACCTCTAATTCTAAAGGGCTAAACTGTGAATCAACATAACTCAGAGAAATTTCGAAGGAAATTCAACCCTCCGGGGTTGACCATTCATTCATAGAATACACAGAGATACAAAGATATTTCAATTTCTCAGTCTAATCTTTCATAGCCAAATCCATCCAAATCCCATTACACTTCTTCAAAACTTACATAAATACCATTACATACAACAATCAGATCCTCAATCAATGGATCGAATCTGCGTAATACTAGATGATACCTAATCTGCATGATATTCTCCTCGAGAATATCAACTAAGTCTAATATTTGAATTAATTACGAAATAGTTCAAATCCCTGAATTATAGCTTAAATCCTATCTAGAAAGCTTTGTAAAGTGATAGCTAAAGGATCGCACTACTTTTCTTGTAAACTTTTTTTGATTTTTTGGAATAAAATCGAAGACTTTTGTCTTCAAGCCTCATGCTCCTACATCACTTGACCATAATGATGACATATAATGGAGAATGAAACTGATTATTTGGGCCTTGAAACATGATTGACCATGAGACGATGTTTGAGGTGATGATTAAGACACTTTATTGATGACTCATTAAATTAATGATAGCATGACCAAGATGGAATTTTGACCATGAAATAGAGGGAGTAGTAACATACCTAGACACACTAACTAGTGAGAAAAGTTTTATTTGAAAACCTATTGAAACGATACAAATTTGACCTAGGACCATAACAAAAATATTGAAAGAGTAAATTTGATCACTGGTGACTGAAAATACTGATAGACACTCACGCATCTTAACAACTCTGCTTCTTTAAGCATGGAGAAATTTCCCCTTGATTTCTTTTTTATTGCTCTTAATGCTTAATAGATCTTGAGTTAAGATGAACCTACACTGGTGTAGAAAAAACATGAGTATCACTATTGATATAGAGTCAAGGAAATGATTCAAGATAGGGCAAGAATTACCATCAAACATAATAGAATGTAGCCTGCTACTCCAGGAAATATGGAGTACCACTGTTGTAGGTTTTGAAACTTTGGCCCATCAATGAAAAGATATCAAATCAAATTTGTGTCACAGGCCCAACATCAGATTGAAATTACAAAAATTGAAGTGAATTTGATTGAAAATGCAACAAAAGGTTTCATTTTTAAGTGAAATTGATTCCAGGTAATGTCATATTGTATAGATACAATTTCAAAGAATGGGATAAATGAATGGAAACACACCAGGAGGACGGAAAGAACCAGAATGAATCATGACTTGCATAGATGCAGCTAGGGATACACTGCGGACGACCCAACCTGGGAAAAAAAAAAGATATTGCAATCACTCCAAGTGCTGCACAAACTCACAACCAATTCTAAAGATTTCAAAACAAATGAAAACATGCTTGTAACAAATGTTTGCATTAAAATTGCAACAGAATCAACTAAGATCTCTAATAGATACGTCAGTCACAGCTTCATAGACAAAAGTTTGCTAGCTGTAAAGTTTATATTATAAGGAGTTTTGTACCCTGCAATCAAGAAGGATTTACCTGATGAAAAAAACATAGATACTGAAAGATTAATCCATCTCTGGGTCTTTGGGACTTCTGTTACTGAAATCATAAATGGTTATATGCTTGTAAGCATCTAGTGTGGACCTCTCTAAGAAAAATCATGAGGATGTGGATGCTTAATAACCATGAAGAACATTTAAGTCATATATTTTCCAACTTAACAAAAAAAGAGAAGAAAACATCAACTAGGAATATTCTAAACTATTGGGATGACAGCAAGCAAGCTTCCTCGGCTCTTCAAAACTACTTAACTAACTCCATTAAATGAGTATTCTCTTCTCCAAGAATGTTGAAGAATCTAGATTTATTTATATATAATAAGCATACAAATTCTTTAGACTCGACCATTGTGGTACCAACCATCACTAAATTAATTATCTTACTAGACAAAATCACATACCTATTTTTAAGTGTATGGCCGCATTCAATATCAATCAAATGCAATGTTGTTTGGAAGTAACTACATGCCCCTTTCCTGTTGGGCACCATTGTTGGATCAATGTCAAGATGGAGATTTCTCCTTCCATCATGGCTTAAAATGGAGTGTCATAGGTAGAAATAACACCTTGATATCGAACCAATATATCACTAGGCCATATGCCCCTTTCATGGAGGGCACTCATTGGAGATAAAGTTGCAGGTTGTTGATTCCTACAATCTGTTGGCATTATGTTTTCTGGTATGACTGTATGTTACAGATGTTGTACTTGATGGCAACTCCAGTGGTAAGGCTCTCAGTTTGTTGAAAATTAAGAAGGACGCAGGCAATCGGTTCAGAAAGTGCGTCCCCGCAGGTATACCATGCAGAACCCGCGTCCAGGGACGCTGGCCAGCCGTTCAGGGGGTGCGTCCACCCAGTGCACACATTTCAAGGTAGAGAAAAGCACGTGGGGGTTTCTTGTGTGGTATCTAGCCGACGGTTTTGTGTTTCTATGGTGTCGGCTCGTGGTATTGTTCCATGTTTTGGGGAGGAGCTTGCCTATATAAAGCAAAGGAGTTCATTTGGATTTAGCAATTGTCTTGGGTTGAATATCTTATTTGGTGAGATCTAGTCCAGATCTAAGAGGGCGAATCTTCTAATGGACTGTGATCTCTATGGCGCATGATCAGATCTGTAGATCTGACTGATTGGGTTTGTCTTGAAGCCTTCATATCATTTATATCTGAAGGGTCGCAGGATCAGTGAAGGGAAAGTGCGCCGGGACGCAAGTACTGTAAAGGGCAAGTGCGCCGAGACGCAGCACAGTAGAGAGAGAACTGCGTGTGGACGCAGGGCGATCAAGGTTCAGGTGCGTCTCTGAAGCAGAAGGACGCGGCGCGATAGTGTTTTCAGGTGCGTCTCTGTAGCGAAAGACGCGGCGCGATAATATATTTGGGTGCGTCCCTGAAGCAACAGAACGCAGAGCAGTCAAAGGAACAGTGCGTGGACACGCAGCTGAGCAGAAGGATATCTGCGTGTGGACGCAGAGTAGTAGAAAGTTAACGGCGTCTGGTCGCAGGCCACAGAAAGAAAAAACTGCGTCTTTGTTTTAAGATGTTCTGTTGATTGAATTTCTCTGTTGATAAGGTGTTCTGGGTTGGTTCTGTTATTGCTGATCTGATATCTGTAGTGGTCTATATCTGTTATGTACTTGTTGATCATTTGATGCTTTATGAAAAGAAGTAGGGGGTTGTAGCTCCCTTCCAGGAGTAGACTGGAAAACGAGAAAGAGAGAGAGTTGTAGCTCTCTGCAGGTTGCAGCCTGCGTACTGGTAAAGGACTGCACCAGTACAAAATCATTGTAAAAGAAGTTTCTAAATTGAAAGAAGATAGAGACATATTGCAGCAGGTGGTTTTCACCCACATTGGGTTTCCACCTTACATCTTGTGTTCTTTGGTGTGATTATCTGTTGTTCATGCTCATTATTTTATGGTACTGACATGCAAAAATAATTCAAAGATCAAATAAGGAAGATTTATTAAATTGCTTGATAATACTGATTCACCCCCCCTCTCAGTATTATTTCCAACAATTGGAATCAGAGCAGGTCCTTCAGAGAAGCTTGATCGCTTGAAGGTAGATCGTTCATCATGAGCAACTACGAGAAAGAAGCATCAATCAGGCCACCGATTTTTGATGGGACAAATTTCAATTATTGGAAGGTAAGAGTTATTGCATATCTTCAATCTCTTGGTACAGAAGTTTGGAACATTGTAGAAACAGGCTATGCTTTTCCTTCAGCTACTCCTACAGATCCAGCTGAGAAAAAGAAGTATGAAACAAATGCAAAGGCAGTCAGTACTCTATTAGGAAGTATATCCCAAACAGAATTCATGAAGGTCATGCACTTCAAATCAGCAAAAGAGATATGGGACAAAATGATCACTAGCTATGAAGGAGATGAACAGGTAAAACAAGCTAAACTTCAAACTCTCAGGATTCAATATGAGACTCTCAAAATGTATAATGATGAAAGTGTGGCTAATTATTTTCTTCGGGTAGATGAGATTGTTAATTGTATGAAAAATTTGGGTGAAGAAATAAAAGAGACTATAGTAGTTCAAAAGATTCTAAGATCATTATCCCCCAAGTTTGAATCTAAAGTATCTGCAATAGAAGAAAAGGAAAATCTCCGTGTTCTCACTATGTCTCAGCTACATGGAATTCTAACTGCTTATGAAATGAGAAAGGGAGGTCCATCAGACAGAAGGGAAGCTGCTTTTAAGGCATCAGGCAAAGAAGATTACTATGAAGCAAGCCATGTTCCAGAAGAAGAGGAAGAAGAATCAAATTTTGTCAGAAATCTTCAAAGGGGTTCTGGAAGGTTCAGAGGTAAGCTACCTTTCAAATGCTTTGCTTGTGGAAGAGTAGGTCATTATGCTGCAAAATGTCCTTATAAGGATAAAGGAAAAGAACCTGCTAGATGGAACAAGAAACAAAGTGCAAATAAGAAAAGCTACTACACCCATGAAGATAGTGATGGCTTATCAAACAGTGATGAAGATGAACAAGGTAATAAATATAAGCTGTTAATGGCATTTGAAGATGATGATTATGAGGATGCTATAGATGTGGATAATCTCTATGATGAAATTACTAGACTCAAGAGATGCATAGAAGAAAAGAATGTGATCATTGATACTTTGCAATTTCAAATTGATGAAAAGGAAAAACATCTTGAAAAACTAGAAGGTGAAATTGTTTGTCTCAGAAAAGAAATTGAGAAAACAAAAGCTATTAATCTTAAGTTTGTCAAAGGATCTGAAACTTTGGATGAGATTATCAATGTGCAGCGGTCTCCTCTAAACAAGACAGGTTTGGGCTATAATGGAGAAACCTCTCAAGCATCCACCTCAAAAAGTTATCTTGATGCAGCAAGAAGAAATGAGCAGAAGAACAATGAAGATAATCAGGTAAACCAGGGACGAATTACAAACAGAAACTATCAGGGACAATCCATCTTAAGGGTGAACAAAAGCTACAACCAGCCACAGGTAAAATCTTCTCAGTTTGGTTCAAGAATAGATGAAAATAGAAATTACAATCAGTTGGCTGGTAGATTCAATAACCGCAGAAGCTTCTTCAATGGACAATGCTTTTCTTGCCATAACTTTGGTCACAAAGCAGCTCAATGTGTTGCATATAAAACAATCATGACTAGGGAAGCTCAAAAACAAAGAAGTATGACAGGGATTACAAAAAGGACCTATAACAACTTTTCGGTTCTTGAAAATGAAGTTGAATGTTCTATCTGCAATAATTTTGGTCATGAAGACTCTGAATGCAGGAGCAGGTTTCAGGAGAAAAAGGAACAAGCCACAAGCACCAAAACATGGAGAATAAAGCAACCTCAAACAGAAAGATGTGGGATAGCATTTTATGCAGAAGGACAGGAAAATCTATGGTACATTGACAGTGGATGTTCGAAACATATGACAGGTGATAAAGAAAAACTTGAATCTTATTCTACTTTAGAAAAGGGAAAGAAAGTTTCTTTTGGAAATGATACTCCTGCAACTATAAAAGGAAAAGGTATTGCTCCTTTGAAAGAAAAGGTCAAGGCTGGAAATGTTTTGTATGTTGATGGATTGAAGCATAATCTACTAAGTGTCAGCCAGATGTGTGATCAAAAAACCGAGGTTATTTTCAGATCAAATGGATGTCTTGTTCGTGATCTTGATACAGGTAAAACAGTACTCAAAGGCAAAAGAACTCCAAATAATCTGTACATATTTGAAGAAGGAGAACAACAATGCTATCTTAGCAAGGATGAAGAGCACTAGTTATGGCATCGAAGGTTGGGACATCTAAGCTTCTCACAAATAAGGAAAGCATGCAAATATCAGGCAGTTCGCGATCTTCCAGATATCAAAATTCCTGACAACACCATATGCAGATCATGTCAGTTTGGAAAACAAACCAGGACTAACTTTCCAGAGAAAGAGGGATCAGCTAGCATGCCTCTTGAGCTAGTACATACAGATACATGTGGCCCGTTCAGGAAAAGAACACCTAGAGGAGAGGAATACTTGATATTATTTATTGACGATTTCTCCAGGTTTGTCTGGTTAGGACTTATGAAGCACAAAGATGAAGCATTCGAAAAATTCAAGACCTTCAAAGCCTTGGTTGAAAATGAATCAGGTCACAAAATTAAGTGCCTCAGATCCGACAGAGGTGGGGAATTTACTTCAAATGAATTTTTCGATTTCTGTGATGAACATGGGATAAGGAGAGAATTCTCTACAGCTAGAACTCCTCAGCAAAATGGAGTTGTTGAAAGAATGAACAGAACAATCCAACAAATGGCTCGTGCTATGCTTGATGAATCAGGAACTCCCGCAACTTTCTGGGGTGAAGCTGCACATGCTGCGGTTATTATTCTCAACAAGACAAATGTCCGGGTGAACAGCACTCAAACTCCTCATGAGCTCTGGAGTGGTAAAACTCCTTCGGTAAAGCACTTCAAAATCTTTGGGAGCAAATGCTATATCAAGAATACTGATGAGCAGCTTGGCAAACTTGAACCTAGAGCAGATGAAGGCATTCTTCTTGGCTATTCTCCACATAGCAAAGCATACAAATGCTACAATAAAAGACTTGGCAGAATTGTTGACAGCATTGATGTAGTGGTTGATGAGAAGGGATATATTCCTAGGCAAGTACATCATGAAGATATAGAAGAAGATGAAGGCTACCCTCAAAGACAGAATGATGAAGAAGAAGAACCCCAAGGAGAACCTCAAGAAGAACCAGAGGAGCAGACAAGAATAGAAGAGAAAAATCCATCCAGATATGTTCAGAAGAATCATCCAGAATCTCAGATTGTGGGGCAGAAAGAAGCAGGTGTACAAACAAGAAGAACAGTTGCAGAAGCCTCAAGCTATTTGGCATTACTCTCCTCTACTGAACCACAAAATGTGAAAGAAGCATGCAAAGATGAATGTTGGGTGAAAGCAATGAATGAAGAACTTGAGCAAATCGAAAAGAACAACACTTGGGAGCTGGTTCCTAGACCAAAGGATAAGAATGTTATCGGAACAAAATGGGTCTTCAAAAATAAATTGAATGAAAATGGAGAAGTAATTAGAAACAAAGCCAGACTTGTTTGTAAAGGGTATGCGCAGCAAGAAGGAATAGACTTTGAAGAAACTTTTGCTCCTGTTGCAAGACTTGAGGCCATCCGAATGTTCCTTGCTCTCTCAAGTTTTCAAAACTTCAAAGTATTTCAAATGGACGTGAAATCAGCCTTTCTGAATGGAGACTTGGAAGAAGAAGTGTACATTGAACAGCCAGATGGGTTCATTCTTGGAAATGATCCAAATCTTGTATGCCGATTGAAAAAGGCTCTCTATGGTCTCAAACAAGCTCCAAGGGCTTGGTACTACCGGTTGGACAAATATCTCCATCAACAAGGTTTCTCAAAAGGTTCAGCAGATAGCAATCTGTATATAAAAATTGAAAATGACAAATTGCTAATACTTGTTGTGTATGTAGATGACATTATTTTTGGCAGCAATGAAGAAGCCATGAGTCAAAGCTTTGCCTCGGTCATGCAGAAAGAATTTGAAATGTCCTTGCTAGGAGAACTGACATATTTCCTTGGTTTGCAAATCCAACAAAAGGAAGGAGGAATCTTTTTATCTCAAACCAAGTATCTCAAGCAGATTTTGAAGAAATATGGCATGGAAGATGCAAAACCAGTATGTACACCCATGGTCACAGGATGTAGTCTCAGTACAAATGATGAATCTGCAGCAGTACATCAACCAACCTACAGATCTATGATTGGAAGTTTACTATATTTGACAGGTACCCGACCGGACATCATGCATGCAGTTGGAATAGTTGGAAGATTTCAGGCAAATCCGAAGGAGACTCATCTTTAGGCAGTAAAGAGAATTTTCAAATATCTTCAAGGGACTCAAAATTATGGCTTATGGTATCCTAGAGATACAGATCTTACTCTTCATGCTTATACAGATGCAGATTGGGCCGGAAGCGTGGATGACAGGAAAAGCACAAGTGGTGGTGCGTTCTTTATGGGTTCCAGACTGGTATCTTGGTTCAGCAAGAAACAGAGTTCGATTGCCTTGTCTACAGCTGAAGCGGAATATGTTGCTGCTGCATCTTGTTGCACTCAACTCCTTTGGATGATGCAGACTTTGCAGGATTTTCAAATCACTTGTACACCACCTATCCCCATCTTATGTGATAACACAAGTGCAATCAACATCTCAAAGAATCCGGTTATGCATTCAAAAACCAAGCACATACCAATCAAGTACCATTTTCTCCGGGAACAAGTGCTTTAACAGAAAGTCAAGTTGGAGTATGTTCCTTCCAAGGAACAAGTTGCTGATATTCTTACCAAACCATTGCCCAGGGACACGTTTGAATACCTCAGGCAAAAGCTGGGGGTTGTTGATGCATCATCTTGTTGAACCTCTTCTTATTGGTGGTACAGGCTCAGGGGGAGCACATAATGCATTGTTGGCATTATGGAGAAGGAGATCTTGGAAATAGCTGCAATATGTCTCTATCTCTTTCATGGTGGTGCGTTGCTGCAGATCTGGTTCATATTCAGGGGGAGCATGAGCTTAGGGGGAGCATACCCTTTGCCCTTGATGTCAAAGGGGGAGAATGAAGCTGAAGTTTGTGAGGTTGCCATCAAGTCCAAAGGGGGAGATTGTTGGCATTATGTTTTCTGGTATGACTGTATGTTACAGATGTTGTACTTGATGGCAACTCCAGTGGTAAGGCTCTCAGTTTGTTGAAAATTAAGAAGGACGCAGGCAATCGGTTCAGAAAGTGCGTCCCCGCAGGTATACCATGCAGAACCCGCGTCCAGGGATGCCGGCCAGCCGTTCAGGGGGTGCGTCCACCCAGTGCACACATTTCAAGGCAGAGAAAAGCACGTGGCGGTTTCTTGTGTGGTATCTAGCCGACAGTTTTGTGTTTCTATGGTGTCGGCTCGTGGTATTGTTCCATGTTTTGGGGAGGAGCTTGCCTATATAAAGCAAAGGAGTTCATTTGGATTTAGCAATTGTCTTGGGTTGAATATCTTATTTGGTGAGATCTAGTCCAGATCTAAGAGGGCGAATCTTCTAATGGACTGTGATCTCTATGGCGCATGATCAGATCTGTAGATCTGACTGATTGGGTTTGTCTTGAAGCCTTCATATCATTTATATCTGAAGGGTCGCAGGATCAGTGAAGGGAAAGTGCGCCGGGACACAGGTACTGTAAAGGGAAAGTGCGCCGAGACGCAGCACAGTAGAGAGAGAACTACGTGTGGACACAGGGCGATCAAGGTTCAGGTGCGTCTCTGAAGCAGAAGGACGCGGCGCGATAGTGTTTTCAGGTGCGTCTCTGTAGCGAAAGACGCGGCGCGATAATATATTTGGGTGCGTCCCTGAAGCAACAGAACGCAGAGCAGTCAAAGGAACAGTGCGTGGACACGCAGCTGAGCAGAAGGATATCTGCGTGTGGACGCAGAGTAGCAGAAAGTTAACGGCGTCTGGTCGCAGGCCACAGAAAGAAAAAACTGCGTCTTTGTTTTAAGATGTTCTGTTGATTGAATTTCTCTGTTGATAAGGTGTTCTGGGTTGGTTCTGTTATTGCTGATCTGATATCTGTAGTGGTCTATATCTGTTATGTACTTGTTGATCATTTGATGCTTTATGAAAAGAAGTAGGGGGTTGTAGCTCCCTTCCAGGAGTAGACTGGAAAACGAGAAAGAGAGAGAGTTGTAGCTCTCTGCAGGTTGCAGCCTGCGTACTGGTAAAGGACTGCACCAGTACAAAATCATTGTAAAAGAAGTTTCTAAATTGAAAGAAGATAGAGACATATTGCAGCAGGTGGTTTTCACCCACATTGGGTTTCCACCTTACATCTTGTGTTCTTTGGTGTGATTATCTGTTGTTCATGCTCATTATTTTATGGTACTGACATGCAAAAATAATTCAAAGATCAAATAAGGAAGATTTATTAAATTGCTTGATAATACTGATTCACCCCCCCTCTCAGTATTATTTCCAACACAATGCCATCCTAAAATTGCCATGACTCCACTGACACTGCTCATTATCATCGTCTCAGGGTCGGTGTGTGAGATAATCCAGTGGATCACATCTGCGAACAGGAAGGTGGGATACCTGCATGCAACCTTGTATAATCTTGACTTATGAATATTGACATAGACATGTCGGTCCTCCCGATTCTCCTCAAAGCTACCTGCGAATATAGTGTTGATGTCTTGCGACGGGATCTTCATTTATTTCTCAATGAACAAGTGTGTGTCTGTCTACATGGGAAAACTTGTAGACCCCTACTCAACCAGGTCTCCAGTAATTCTTTCAACTGTGTCTTTTGATCTATCTCTCTTGGAGGCCATGATACCTGTAATTCTAAGAAGCTGCTCGAAAGCCTATGGTACCTAGAGATAGAGAAGACACTCATAACAAGATAATATTAGCTAAAAACATGAAGAAACGTGAGAATCGATCAAGCAACAAACTAGTGATTCTGGGCAAGATTGCACGACAGTGGCTCCCGGAGGCTGGGAGACTGTAAGCTCGAACTACGCATTGTGTAGTCTCAGCTACCAGTAAGGCTCACTACTAATTGGAACTACACAATGTGTAGTCAAGTGAGGCTCAATTATATATGAAACTGTGCTATGTGAAGATTAGTCATGCTAGGTTGCTGGATGGAACTGCACATTATGGAGTTCCAGTGGGCAAGACTGGTCATTGCCTCCCAGGATTGCATAGAGCACAGATAGGAGCCAGTGTGGGAAGTCTGTGCGTAATTCTTGGAGACAAGGCAGAGCCTTGACTTCCAGGAATGCGCAGATCATGCTAGGAGAAACACGATCTGAGCCAAGACAACGCGGATCTGCCAAATGGCAACCTAAAAATGCGAAGGACTGAATGTGTGTGAAAATTTGTTGTAGATCTAAGTGAATAGACATGCATGCAATTCAAGAATGTGCATAAATCAGTCAAACGGAAAACCCATGAGGCTCATGAAGAGAGTTGTGGTAGCGACGACTGTCAGTGCATAAACAATGTTATGCATGTGACACTAAAGAAAGGAAATGCAAAAATCGAAACAACAATTCTACAAGTTAAAACATATGAAAATGCCAATGATCGTTCAATAAAAAAATGGAAACAACACTCATACAAGCCGAAAAATAAAAATCAATAGAAAATGTGGCAAAAGACATGAAAAGTGAAACTTAACCATAAAATATGTGTTGTTAGATCTCAGACTTTTGTGATCCATATTGTAGATAGATGTCTTTTGGATTAATCACATAATCAAGATTTGGTCGACAACCAACTAATGTGGTCCATCCTCAGGAAAAGGTGAAGAACCAATCGATCTTAAGGAATAAATAGTGTGGATGCATCATTGCCCAGAATTAGCCGTTGAAAACTAGCCTTTAAATTAGTTAATAAGGTAAGTAGAATATTATAAATTACTCAGGAAAGTACATTATTATTAATTATTAAAGGTGGGTAGTTGTTTATTAAAATAATAAAAATATTTTTGGTCAAAACTAACCATTATATAAAAATAAATTTCTAAAGGTAAAATAATGATAAATGTAAAATAATTAAAATATTATATGTTTATGTTAATTCTAATAATATATACCTATATCAAACTAGCGTTTATTAATATTTTAGTGAATGAGGTCACAAAACTATAAAATCAAAGTTTATAAATCTATTTGTTTTAATGTTTTAGGTATTAATGTTCAAAAAAATAAAAAAATAATAACAAAAATAAGTAAATAAATATATGTTTAATCAGAGGGCTAAACTTAATTTAAATAGATAATATATATAACTAAGGAACATATATATATATATATATATATATATATATATATATATATATATATATATATATATATATATATATATATATATATATATGGATCTAATGATCATGTTGTGTAGAAAGAAAATTAGGGAGAGACTCCAAGATTTATAAAATTACAAAGCATCAAGGGACATAAGATAGATATATAAAATGAACAAAAAGTATCACGAGCGAAGAAAACAATAGAACACATAAAATGAAAACTTAAAAATAAGAAAAACAAATAATAATGATTAAAATAATAAAAAAATTAAAAACAAGGGAGACTAGAGAGAGGAATCACGAAGTGAGAGCTAGAATCCAACTCTTACTTAATTTCCAACCATCATCCCTATTAAGATTTATGGCATTCATTTCAATTTCAATCGCTTCCCTGAGCTTCCTATGGTGGAAGTGATCAACCCTCCCATGACATTGGAATCCTCAATGCAGACATGGTGCTTTTTTTTTTCTTCATGCTCGGATAGGGATGATGAGTGGGATAGACTGTGTCAAATATCTGCATCATGCTCATGGATTCTCTATTTAATAGGCCTACCCGTTTCCACAATATAGGGAGTCCCACAGGAGCAGGGAACAAGGTAGACACCCTTCGTGCCTTTAGGGTCAATAAGGGTCTTTTACTGATCCCAGAGAATTTCTAATGGTCTGGAGAGGCCTAAATGAGGAAGCAACATTAATCTTTCTAAGGATATGCGCAATCCTATCCATGGTTCCTTGGATATACGGGAAATGAACCTTAGAGACAATATCTACATGAGCAGGTTTTATATCTTTATTAATTTTCTCATTATTATTTGTTTTTCTTATTTTTAAGTTTTCATTTTATGTGTTGTATTGTTTTCTTCGTTTGTGATACTTTTTGTTCATTTTATATATCTATCTTATGTCCCTTGATGCTTTGTAATTTTATAGATCTTGGAGTCTCTCCCTAATTTTCTTTTTACACAGCATGATCATTAGATCCATATATATATATATATATATATATATAGATAACTTTTTGTTCCTTAGTTATATGCATTATCTATTTCAATTAAGTTTAGCCCTCTGATTAAACATATATTTATTTATTTATAATTTTTTTTTTTTAACATTAATACCTGAAACATTAAAAAAAATAGATTTATAAACTTTGATTTTATAGTTTTGTGACCTCATTCATTGAAATATTAATAAAAGATAATTTTATATAGGTATATATAATTAGAATTAACATAAACATATAATATTTTAATTATTTTACATTTATTATTATTTTACTTTTAATAATTTATTTTTATATAATGGCTAGTTTTCAACGACTAATTCTGGGCCTTGTCATGAGGATGGACCACATTAGTTGGTTCAAAATGTTGACCAAATATTGATTATGTGATTAATCCGGAAGACATCTATCTACAAAAGCTGTGTTGGTTGTCGCGAAGGTTCCTAGATGGCTAAGGAATGCTAGAGCTCCATGATCAAATGTGAGTAATGAGATATGAGGTGCCATTTAAATAGATTTGGTGAAAGGTTTATGACGTGCATACCACAAATATAGGAAAAAGCGACACTTGGCAGGGAGTTTCTAAAGTTGACTTTGCATGTAACTCCTGCTGCTAAAAATAGATCCATAATATCTAGGGATTCTTTTCACTTTTCACTTTTTCTTTTTCAGGAAAAGTTTCCAGAACGCAAGGAAGGATTGTGCGGTTTTGGAGGGAACCAGGCATCCTACTAGCACATATAATGGAAAGTCACTAAGGGAAAACTTCTGCGTTGTTTCTGGGTTGAGTGGCCTTGGCTAGATGGCCAACTCTATGCAATCTTCCACAGCAATGTTGCTGGACTCCTCTACGCATTTTTCCATAGCAATGCTACCAGCCAGTTCTACACATTTCTGGATAGCAGTGTTCACTGGCCTACTCTATGGAATTTTGGAGAGAAGTGCCAGCTGGCCTGCTCTATGCAATCTCCTAGAGAAAGGTTGGCTAGCTGCTTTCTGTAAATTTTTCATGCAGGGTAGCTGCTGTGCTGCTCTATGCAATTCCTGAGGAGAAGACAGACTATCCACCAAGATTTCACATTTTTTCCTGACATCCCATTGATCGGATGTGAACCAAGTGTTAGTTCAACTTGTGGTTGACCGAATGGACAAGTGAATGAAAATAAGTTGTTAAGCGTTAGATGAAATCAAATAAACATAAGTACTTGATGAATGGAGGATAACTACTATGATTTCAAGGAGGGAGGCTCCAAAATGAAGCGCAGGAAATTTTTTGGAGCAAATGTTGTAGCCACTACAACATTGGTGACACACTAGTATAACTCCAACTCTTTGTATCGACCTTGTTCGTGAAAATCAAGTCCAACTCCTTTGGACATATTGTTCGATTCTTCGATCATCATGGCTTCGACACTAACTTTTAGTTAAAGATATAGTCCCTACCATTCTCTTGATCGTTCACCACACATAACAATCCAAGCCAACTATGTTGTTTCGATTGGGGATGAGGGGTATATTGGTGCACAAATAATATAAATGTTAGAGTTTTAGTTTCATCTCTTGTGTTGCTCTGCTGCCAACAGTTTGGACAGTACCTCGAGAGAGTCACACAGGGACATAAGCATCGTTCCACTGTCAGTGAGCCTGGTCAATACCCCAAAAAAGTTACTCTCATCACCTCTCTCTGCAGGAAGACTTTCTCTTCTTTTGCCTTATTTATTTTTTATTTTTTCATTTTTTTCATTTTCATTTTTCACAGAACTCTGCATAGGCACTTATTTATTTCAGAGGTGAAAGAGGGATCCCAACTTATTGAGAGCAGAAGAGGTTTTCCCTTCAGAGAAGTATGTTATATATGCCTTTGATAATACTTGTTAACATTTTCCCACTCACCTTACTCTACTTGACTGAGCTGAAAGGGTTAACCCAAAGGATGCAATTAGAGTAGGTGGTACTAGTTAAAAGTGAAAGTGTTGTGTTTTCACCAAGACTCACTCTGAATAGAACATATTTTCCATGAGGTTATCATTGACTGAGGATAACAATATCTTCATAAAGATAGATGACAATAGATAACCAAGTGTTGATAGTTGTACAAGTCCCTTTGAACTTTCCCTTGCTTGTCTCGAGAGCCACATAGGGTTTCATGTGAAACTAAACCTATGGGTGTAAAACAACTAAACAAAAAGAAAGAAAAGGACATAATTAAATGAAGGAAAAACAAGAAAAAAAAAATTAAAGAAGTAAAGCAACGCAAATAAAGTAAACAAAGTAAGCATGCAAACAAAACAAAAAAGGAAGGAAGACACTACTCCTACTCCTAAACTAAATAGTGCATCGGCCAACTCACATACAGTGATATTTCCAATGCAGTCATCGGCACATTGGTTGACCCATGTTGGTGAAGGTTGTTAGAGCCTAGATTTGTCTCAGGCTGAAAAGACAAGGTTCTAGGTCCACATCAAACCACGCTCAGCCTCGTAGCTAGCCCTACGAGGACAGGAGAGGGCTCTCTCCGGGTCAATCTCGGCAAAATATAATCGATGGGGCTTGCGATGACTGTAATAAAAGCTAGTCTTAGTCTAGGTATTAAGTACAAGGATTTTTTTGAGTTTCTGGGGGTTTTGTGCTGGAAACAGGGAATGGCAAATTGGGCTCGGGGATGAGGCACAGTTTCTGCAGAGTTCTGATTGGGGCAAGGAAGGCAATCCTTTTGATGCTTTAAATTGAGTGAAATGGATAGATTAGACTGGTGAGGAGCTAAGGAGAGCAAGAGAGCTTCAAGAATTCTCCTTAAACAGATGAAAACATGGAAATTTAAACAAATTCAAAGGCAGAGCATAACAGTTAATGGATTCCACCTTAATCACTCATTTTTTCAAAGTCAAAAGAAAAGAGAGGAAAATGATACACATAACACTAATGAAATTACAATTACTTAGAGAAGAACACCATAAAAACATAAGGCCACATGGATCCCAAACAGTGTTGCAAAACCCTGGTCTTTCCCTAGCCAAAAATGGAGAGATAAAATGTACAATGATATGCCAAAGCAATCCCTAGTGTCCAACCCTGAAAATGACTTAGGAATTACATGATATAGACTAGCCCAACCAATTCCATTACCTCTAGGGGTCGAGCTCATCATTCTAGGAGCTGTTTGAACCAATTCTAAACAAGGAACTAAAAACTGGGTAGTCAAACAACTCACCCCTATAAGGTAGGAAACTGATTCATTCATTAAATTTTCACTTTTTAGTGAATGAATCCTCTAGAAAAAGTAAATAAGTGCCAAAATTACATCATTTTTATCCAATTACATCAAGATAGATCAAAAATTACATCAAGAAGAAAAACTAGTCAAACTGGCCGAATTTCTGAGCTGGAAGGTGAAAAATTGAGCAAAAATCCTCTGTGTGTCGCGCCAATTTCTTTGTGCATTGCGCCACTTTGAGGGTGAGTTTGAGGCCCTTAATGAAGTCCAAATTGAGCCCAAGTGTGCTTGTTAGAAAGCCCTACCTGTCTACTTTCCAACCCAAGTGGAAGTTTTGAATTTGGTGCCCATTTTGCCCCTCCAAAACGTCAATCTCCCAAGACTGCTTCCTGTGTGTCAAAATAGGGGCAGAGAGGTCATTTTGTGAGTGTTTTTGACCTCCCGGGGACTCAAAACTTGCCCAAACTTCTTGGCAATGCACCAATAGTCATGATTTCTCATGAAAAATCCAAAAATGTAAACTTTTTGCAATTTGGAGCTCCCTAGAAAAAGCGCGCGCCAGGTGGCGTAACACACAGGGAGAAAAGCCCTGTTTTTTGTACCAAAATTTGCCAAAATGCCAAAAATTACTCCAAATTTCTTGAAATTTGGGCTGGATCTTCTTCATTAAGTTTTATTCTGGGCTAAAGAGGCTTCAGCCAATATTTGAAGACGATCATGCTTTTTTTTCCTCTTTTGTCTTTATCCTGGACCTGTGGGATTGATGTGTCAAATTGTGTCGGACTGTCTTAATGATTGTGCAACCTCTGCCACCAAGGAAAATTAGTGAAATAAGGAAGGGGAGGGAAAAGTATTGAAGGATTAGGGACTATTGGGACTATAGGAATTAGGGAAATGTAGGAGGGTTTTGAGGGATTTGATGAATAGGATTAGGAATTGTTGTGTAGGGTATGAGGTGTGGGGTTTGAGGATTTGGGAAAGGGAATATAGGAGAAGGAATTGAAGAACTTAGGGAGATAGGGGAGCATAGGGAATGATCAAATCAAAATAAAAATGAGATGAGGGAGTGAACTTGGTGACAAAACAGTGATTTGAAATCCTAGCAACAAGTTTCCTTGAGGTATTTTAAAAGATAGGGTTTGATGTTTTTGTTTTAACCATTACCATCCATCAACCACCCTACCCTAGCACAAACTTGGATGAAACACACAAATGGAGGCTCTACCTACTTTTGGAAAGAATAATTTTCAATTTGGAGGAAGATTTCAATGAATTGCGGGCCTTTTAGACCAGTGCGCCGAGCCTCCCCAATGCACTGCGCCAGTGTAAATTTACAGTGGAAAATTTCTCCCAGTGCGCCGCGCCTTTTTGCAGGAGCCTTTTGGAGGCCTTCCCGGTGTCCAAATTGGGTGCAGGATAGCTCGTCGGAAAGGTATTTGAGTCTACTTTCCAAAAAAACTAGAATTTTTCAATTTGAAGTTCATTTTCCCTGTCAAAGTCAAATATCCCAAGACTGGTCAAAATGTGCCAAATGAGGCTGCCTAAAGGCAAAGTGCTGTTACAGTCAACTTTTGAATGCCTTCCCCAACTCCAAATTGAGCTCAGGATAGCTCATTGGAAATATATTTGTGTCTAGCTATCACTTGATATATCAAGAAAGTCATTTGGCCAACCAATCTAGGAAAAAGCTTGATTTTCCCAAGGTCACTTCAGAGGTGCATCAATTCTCCCGAGGCGATTGTATTTTTGACATTTATATAAAACCATGACACCTGTGTAAAAAGTGAAGGAGGTTTTTCTTCTTAGGCCTGTTATGGACAAAATCCGCTCTCCGTTTTCGAAAATTCATATTTTAATGCTCAGAAACATCATTTGAATGAAACCTATCTCGATGTATGGAATAGGGGACTTGTCGAAATGAAGCGAAATGAAGCGGATAGGGGGCTTCTAAATTATTGAGGAAATTTTGATATGTAGGGAGGGATGTTAGGAAGCAGGGGAAAGTGGAATTGCAAATATTTACTGAGGGGAAGGGGTCCAAAAGGGCTAAACACAGGCCCAACCTAGAAAATTGCCAAGTTGTAGCAAGAAACTAGGGTTTGTGTGAAAATGAGGAATTTGGGGGATCTCGGTGATGGGAAGTGTTTAATAAGGTACTTTATGGATAGGGGAAGGTGTATGAACATTAGGATACAACTTTTGCTAATGATTTTACCGTCCAAGAGAAATTTCCTTCAAAAACCTAGGAGAGGGAAATGACCTTACCTAGGCACAACCGAAGCATGAACAAGGTGTAAAATGACTCATTGGAACCTGGCATGATGATGAAAACCCTCTGAATGATGGTACACTCAGCTGAATAGTGACATAGACTGACATTTGGACAACTTTGAAAGGAGTGAAAGCAAACCCTAGACCTAATGCCTAGTGACCAAAATTTTACTTGAAGACTCACTAAAATGATAAAATTCGACCTTGACACCTTAAAATCACTTTGTAAGAGCATGTTTGATCACTAGAGGAAGGCTGGAAAGACTGACACTAACAAAGGTGTGGTTCACAAGAAAGATAAGAACGTAAACCAGCAAAGAAGAAAGTTGTAATAGTGAAGACCAACACGCTCCGAGTTTAAAAATGTCCACAGAAAAGAAAATGATAAATGCGCAAGATAAGCATTCTGTTGATGTATCATGGTTATGCATCACACTATGTGTAGAAGACAAACATGCACACTATTTTGATCATGAGAAATGAGAAAACGTGAGAAAGAAAGACAACTTACATTTAGCAAGACTGCTCTTTGTGTATGATTCCTCCAATGCATGAGCGACAGGATCACGTGATTCAGGTGGAGGATGTGAACTTTGTGAATTAGATTGATATTTAGTGTAAATAGGAGAGTGATGAGGGGTCTTTGGTGTTTCAACAGATTTCTGATCTGAAGTGGAATCGACCTCAAGACAGTGAGGGCCTGACATAACCATCAGCTCGGGCTGAAGTGCCTCGACATCTTGTGGGGTTTCCACTTCATCAACATATAGATCATCAAAGCTGGGTAGCTTAGAAATATCAAAAGTGAATGGATCAACATTATGATCGAATGGAGTAAAGAGGACACAACGGCCATGATCAAAAAATTCAAAAATTTCATCGACATCCTCGTGATTTGATGAATCATACAAATGGGTTGATGAGAAGCAATAATTGTCACCCTCTACATTTCCAGAAATGACATATGAAATATTGAGTGGATTTTCAAAAACATATGTTCCTCTCCGCTATGCAATAAAAAAATGACATACGCTATATTTTGTGAATGATCGGAAGTAGATGCAAATGGGAATGAATTCTCACATGGAAAAATTAAGAATGGAAGAATCACCGAAGATGTCACGGAAAAGCAAATGAGGTGCAGAGAGAAGGAGGTCATCCTTCACCATGAGCTCTTCTTTAGATTCCCACACATACTCATCATAAATGATAGTGCAGGCTGGCTTCTCAACACTAACTCCATCGACAAATTGATCCTCATGAACAAAAATTGGGGAGTCTCGAATGGGACAACACAGCACAATACAATCCAGAGGATCAATAGAACGCAAGGACGGTGGTTGAGAAAACAAGTCCATGTGACAACCAACAATCTTGCAAGACAAATCTACACAAAAATCAAGAGCAGGTGGGGTGGGAGGATGTGACGGTTCAACATATGGGTGCACACCTTCTCCCACCTCACACTGTGGGGCTAGCATTACTTGATGAGATGAGGACAGACAATTACTTGTGACAACAACATTTTCCACCTTGGATTTAGCAGCTCTAAAATCAAGGTATGTTGGGATGGGTTTGAAAGATTCTAAAACTTGTTTATTTTTAGATATGTGAAGAAGATAGTGAAATATTTCACGAATAAATTTCTGTTGGGATAGGGTCCCTAGGGTCATTTTTGGGGTTAGTATAACCAATTTTTTGTAAAGATTGTAAAGTCTCTGTGAAATATGGAAGTAGAGCACGCAGCTAGATAGGACTTAAAGGGGATTTAGACCCTTGCATGGGTAAGTAATAGGTTGGTTTTGCGACTCACCCATAGGCTGCAGGCCATTGTATTGTATTTGAAATGCTATATATGTTTGAGTCATAACGAGTCTAGAGGGGTAACTAAGTCAAGATAAATATTGTTTGGGAAGTGATAAAGCAGGAAAGCTTAGTTTCCTGTGATTAGGAGAAAGGTGAAGGCTCCTGCAGCTGAGTGCACAGGAGGCCTTGGTAAGTTCGTAGATGAGTGCATGGACCCCTGCAGCTGACTTCGCAGGGTGGACGAAGTTTTTAAACTGAACGCTGAACTTAATAAAGACTGATTTTGGGACAATTATCTTGCTTTTGAGTATAATTCTAATTTCTGTTCATGTTATGTTTTATTGCCCAATGATATGTTTTCTGTGGAATAATGTGTAATTACTGTGTAAACCTATTGAATCTTTAATATTTATGCATGAACTAAGTCATTGTTTGTTTTCACGAAGATAAATGTTGAATCTGTTATGATTTTTTTTGAATTGGAGAGATCTGCACAAAGGCATATCTAAGGTTACTAATTAGTGCACGAAAGTGGACAGTTAGCTTCTTTAGGGTCTAGAAAGTCTAATCACAGACCTTCGTGAAGGTCTAGAAGCCGTTTACTTAGAGTTACAGAAGTGGACCATAGAAAGATATTGATTTGCGCGAAGGCAGATCTGAGCTACAAAGTATTGGGATCACTTATCACACGGTCTCTGGATGCATAAATCTAGTTCTAGCCTCTCCCAATACTACTTCGGGTGAGACTGTAGCCTGTGCTATGCAGGTTATTGCCGAAAGGGCTAGCAGTTAGGGTTTTGTTGGTTGGCACGAACAACTATGAACTTGGGTCAAGCCCCTTAAGCCAATAAATGGTTTCGTTTCTGGGACCGGGATCTATCTAAGAGATGTGTGATAAATGGTTTCCTACAAAGAAAGAGATTTACAAGTGGATTGATCAAAAGGTGCACGCGTTCATGGCTCAAGAGTACAGGAGCCCTAAATTATCCAAGGAGCAGTGGTTGAAGAGATTTTTGTACACATACGAAACTGACGCATTCTTCTATTTCTTCCCTGACGAGCTACATGAGTGGTTATCTAAATTGGCCGATAGTCAAGGGACGTGGAGGCTTGACAGTTCTATAGTGTTGACTCCTGAACTAGTGTGATGTCTGGAAGCATCAGAAAGCAATATCACAGGGGTTTTGGATCACTGGATTTATTACACATTGGGAAGTTTTGTGACTTATTTCATGATCAATAGAGATATCAACTATAGTCAAGTAGAACAAAGGCTCTTTAAAGGAATGCAAGGTAATTATTTGAAATCATTAAAAACTGGGATTAAAGTGTTCTTATGTGAAAATAGGGTTATGCAATTACTTGGAGCTATGCAAAGTGGGATATTCTTTACAAGAAACGAAGGATTGAACCCCCTTCAAGTGACGACAAAAGGGCGGTGTTGACTACACCACGAAGTGGAGTTCAGTTAATTACATAGGGTATCTCTAGATTACCTCATCCATGCACTCTACCTCCACCTCCACCTCTGCCTCATACACCTATGCCTTCACCCCGTCCACCTCCATTTCCATCATTCAACATGGCGAACACAATGAAGATGCTAATTTTTAAATGGGTAGGGAGCAAGGATCCTGAACAGTTTTGGGTTGTTGCAGGAGCTGTATGGAAAACACAACAGATTATGGATTATAACATCAATAAAGTGTAGTTGGCCATAACCTTATAGGATTGCACATTAATATGGTACATCAAATATTTCACTGATTAACCCAATGTGACATTGGCAGAAACCCATCAAGATTTGAATAAGGAGTTCATCAAGCCTAAGTCAGAGGCACAGTCAGTAATTGAGTTTAAGGAAGTCGAAGAGAAGGTAGATGAGACACCTTGGGATTTCAATCAAAGGTTGAAATGCCTGATCAGGCAGACCAATATGATAATCACAGATTCCCAGCATCGCGACTGGTATATAGCGTCGCTCTTGCTGCACTTGAGAGTGCCTTTGTCATAGCAAAAGATAGTAACATAAGTAGAAGGTTTGGAAATAGCAATGGAGTTGGATGCTTCACCCATACAAGATACGAACCTTGGAGTGCAAAAAGTTCACTCACATCTAGAAAGCCTGCACTTGGAGTTGTAGAGTCTAAGAAAGGAAAGGAAGCCCAGCCGGAGGTGCACGCTGAGGTTTGGTGCTTGAAGTGTAAGAGCCATGGAGACGATAAGGACTATTTTACTGTGCACAAGAACTATATTATAGGGGGAGGGCCTGTTCTCTTGAAACCAAAGAATAATGTTGGGATGAGTGCTGGAGCTACGCTATGGTGTGCTATCTACCAGGTTAGAGGACAACACGCAACTGATAATTTCCATTTACTGCAGAAGTTTGTAAAGACTCCTCAGCAATTGTTCTGCAATTTTTGTAAATCTGTGGGACATGATGAATGACATTGTAGAAGTTATCAGATGATGATGGATATAACCCCTACCTATTGAATGCAGGTAGAAAACGAACCTCAGGACCAAGGCACAGGAGCAGCGTGTGGAGGATTCCAAGGCCGAGGACGAGGAAGAGGCGACGAACTGGGTCGAGGGCGTGGGCAGATAATCTTCTATAACTGTGGCGAAGTAGGGCTCTTTGTGCGAGATTGCACAAACCCCACACATCCATCATGTAACTATTATCGACAATTTGACCATGTGATAGAGGAATGTACGGTCCTTATGATGAAGATGGAAGAAAAGAAGGCATAGCCCTTGGAGCCTATGAAAAACATTCAAATGATGAGGGGTGAGATTTGCAAATAAGATCATAGCATAAATATACTGATAAGAAGCGATATGGCGACTGGTGTAGATAACGGTAAGAAGCCTGAGGATGATGGGTGGGTGCTCAAGGCTACTGAGAAGGAAGTAGACTTTGATCTTAATCGCGCTAGAGAGAATTTCATGGAAGAAAAGAAGAACTTCTCTGAAGCCTCCAATTCAAGAAGTCAGGAGAAAATGCTAGAAACTAGTGTGGTGCAAGAGATAGATCCTTTGGTATTAGCTACTTTTCTGAAGACCTATATGAATTTACTGTGCGATCAGAAAGTGGTAGAAGGGTTGCAAGAGTTAATCAAAAAATGTGCAAATAAAGAAAAGACTCCCACTGAATAGCGCACTGTGAGGAAAATTGTTTAGCATAAGAAGCACACGGGGCACAAAATGAGGTTGACTGCACAGATAGCGAAATATGAAATGGACGAGGTAATCTTGGATCTAGGGTCTAATGTGAATGTCATACCTAAGTAGACATGGGAAAGAATGGGGAGACTTGTGCTGCAATAGTCTCCCATTCAGTGGCACATGGCTAATCAACAAAATATTATTCCAATGGGGCGCTTATATGGTGTAATGGTTGATATTGAGGGTGCGAGCATGCTAGCTGACTTTAAAGTCATTGAAATAGTGGATGATAGTAACCATTACCCGCACTCCTAGGAATTGATTGGGATTTTGATATAGATGTGGTAATTAACATAAGGAAGCAGAAGATGACCTTTGAAAGGAATTCGCTTAGGGTTGTAGTGCAACTAGACCCTACAGAAGGATCACATTATACTGAACCTCTTCGAGATTATGTGGAAAGTGACTATGATCTGGATCAGATATAAAAAATAATAGCATGAGATGACAATTGGATCAATCCTACAACTGATGGACAAATTTCATGGGACAGGGATAACTCCTGCACCTTAGATTTAGATGAAGAGCTTGAACACTGGGATAATTGGTTGCATGAAGTATCTACACTCCGTTGCAATAGGATGACCAAAGCACTACGGTGTGTCTTGCCTGAGGTAAGGAACCTTCCGTATTATGATGGTTTAAATGATGTGGAACTATTTTTAGATGAATTTGGAAGAGAAGTACCGGAAGAACATTGCCTCGAGGCACTGGAGTTGGTGTCACATACTACGCCTTCTCGTTGGTGGGGTATGCACAAGGAGGACTTCTTTGGTTGTAAGGAATAAAAAAGGATGATGAAATTAAGATTTGGATATGCTAAAACTCAGATGATAGAAAAATACAGTGGGAAGGATGATCCACACGATCATTTGGCACGATGGACTAAGGCCTAGGGAATAGAACCACAACGAGAATGGGTGAACATTTTCTATCATACCCTAGATACAATTCCAATGAACTGGTATCTTGAGATGGAGCTTCGCCATGGGAAAGGAGAAATCCGTATATGTGTGGATCTAAGAAAGTTGAATGATGCATGTGTGCATGATCCGTTTCCAACACCATTTACTAATGAAGTATTAGAGAATGTTGGTGGAAAAGATGCTTATTCCTTTACTGATCTATTTTTGGGATATTATCAAATAAATATCATGCCAGAAGATTGAAGAAAAATAACCTTTGCGAATGAATTGGGTTGCTTTCCATATATGGTAATTCCATTCGGATTGAAGAACATGCATGCAATTTTCTCCTGAGTAGTGATCGTGGTGTTCAAAGAGTTTATTCATAAATTTCTAGAGGTGTATTTCGATGATTGGACTATGTTTGGCTTGGTGAAGTGCCATGTAGCGAGTCTGCACCTTATGTGGGATACATGTCAAAGGTATCAGATTGCGCAGAACTTGAAGAAGTGCATATTCTGTGTGCCTGTTGGGATTTTTCTCGGCCATGTGGTATGTAAGCAGGGATTGATGGTGGACCTTGTGAAGAATGTTGTAATTGTGAATTTGGAAGCTCCTAGGAATGTGAAACAACTGCGCATGACATAGGGGCACACTAGGTATTACAAGAAGTTTATCAAGGCATATGCTCAGATAACCGTGCCGATAGAAAAATTGTTGAAGAAATATGTGATGTTTTGCTGGGATGAAGACTATCAACGCAACCTGGATGTCTTGAAGGAAAAGATGTTAACTGCACCTATTTTGGTATTTCTTGACTAGGAGAAGGAATTCCATGTGCATGTATATTATTCTCGTATCACGCTAGGAGTTGTATGAATACAGACAAAAGAAGGAGATATTGATCATCTGATAGCCTTCATGAGAAAAAAGTTATCCAAGGCTGAGAAGAATTACTCCAATAGAGAGCGCGAAGGGCTAGCGATGGTTTACGCGCTGCAAAAGTTTAGGCATTATTTGTTGGGTGGACACTTTAAAATGTATACAGAACACTCTGTGGTGAAACACCTAGTCAATAATCCTATGTTGGGGTGAATATATGTTGATGGTTACTGTTGTTTCAAGAATATGACTTTGAAGTGATTATGAAGCCTGGAAGGTTGAAAGTAGGACCAGACCATCTGTCAAGGATTGAAACAGGTGAAGAACCAAATAGTTTGGAGGAAGGACTACTGGATGCGCAGCTCTTTGCGATAAACATTGCACATGACCATTTTGTAGATATCATTCAGTTTTTAACAATGCAAACAACTTTAGAAGGTTATTCTACTAAGCAAAAGAAGGAGTTAGTAGTTTGCGCTGCATATTTTTTAGTGATTGTAGGTCATTTGTGTAATATGGGAACATATGAGATACTGTGAAGGTATGTTCCATAGTTTGAACGTGCTAGTATCCTGGCTATAACACATGGAGTAGTGACAGGAAGTCACTATGCAAGGAAAGAAACTGTGCAAAATATTTTGTGTGCTAGATTATGGTGACTGACATTACACAAGGATTCTAAGGCATACTGCAAGGCATGCAATGCTTGCCAAAGGATGGGGCAGCCTTCCCAAAGGGATGAGTTACCTTTAAATCCTTAGGTTTCATTGCAAGTATTTGATAAATGCGCCATTGATTTTATAGGTCCAATACAACCACCAGGTAAGAAGACAGGCACACGGTATATCATTACTGCAACAGAGTATTTAACCAGATGAGCAGAGGTGCGACCAGTGAAGGATTGTACAACACCCACTGCTGTGAAGTTTTTGTTTGAATATTTCTTAACGTGGTTTGGAAGCCATAAGATATTGATGAGTGATAGGGGTACACATTTCTTGAATGACACGATCGGCGCGATGCCTGAGGAATTCCATGTGCATCATCAAAAGAGCACACCCTATTACCCACAGGTGAATGGAATGGTGGAAGCATTTAATAAAATTTTGGAGAATACGTTGACGATGGTCTAAAATGTGTAGAGGAATGATTGGGATATGTGCATACCAACAGTGCTATGGGCATACAAGACGACCTGTAAGAACTTGACAAGTCAAACACCGTTTAGGATGGTCTATGGAATTGAAGCAATAATGCCCATGGAGTATATTGTGCCAAGTTTACATATTACAGCTTTGACAGAGATGGTGGATCGCGAGACCTTGGAGGAATGGCTCACACAGATCATGGAGTTAGAAGAGGATTACTTTCTTGTAGGATTTCACCAGCAAGTACAAAAGGAATAAGAGAAATCATGGCACGATAGGCATATTAAGATGTGCACTTTTAAGATACAGGACTTTGTGCTGATCTAAGATAACAAGTTCACCAAATTTCCAGGGAAATTTTAGATGCACTAGTTGGGGCGGTATGTTGTTAAGGAGATCACGTATGGTGGTGTAGTTCAGCTCGCGAACTTGAATGGGGAAGCATTCCCTAGAAAATTGAATGGAACTAGCTTGAAGTTGTATACTATGGATCCTGCACCTACGTAATGACTATATGGTAGCAGGATAGCCTTAGTAATCCACACAGCTATAAGGGATTGCGGGACTATAAACTATGCTGCCCAGCAAGGAGAAAAACGAGGTAGGGAGGCTCTGCAATAGAAGATAGGAATGCGACATGTGAAGTGGTGTCAGATGAGTTGCGCCATGGATAATGATACTGTAGAGAAGGGTCCAAAAGTAGTCATTGGAGTCACTATTCATGATTTGATGGAAACAATTCAATTAAGGGGAGTGGGTAGGCACAATTTATGGTGAAAATATTTGAAGATTTGCCACCAAAGATGCATTTATGATCTGAAATTGGAGGGAACAGTCAGATTCGAATTCAAGACCACCTATAAATTGGGCATGTTGGTCCAACGAAGAGCACTTTGCATTCTGAGAATTATCTGCGAGCCTTTTTGTTCTAATTTTATGAATCACATAGACTAGGAAGAGCTCTTTTCATAGCCATCATTCAAAAACGTATCTGCAATAGCCCGTGAAATTATTTTAGAACAAATTACTGCAACAAATTCCAGAGAGGTTGTTAGTTTTGAAGCTGCCATCTCTGACGTGGCAGCACTTGAAATATCAAGCATGGAAGCTACGCCCTCTGTGGTTACAGTGCCGAAGTCACCTAGGCCGAAGCAATGAACAACTAAAGAGAAGCAGAAAAAACCTATGCCGCTAACACATTTGCCAAGAAAGAACCCAGAGGGTCGGCAAAAGGAAAGGATAAGCAGCTTGAGAAAGTTGTGGACCTAGAGGAAGAAGAATTCCAAGGAGTGGAGGAATTAGATGTAGAGGAGGGTTAGCATATCACATGACTCCAGGAGTATATCCCTTTGTGGAAAGGGAAAGAAAAAGTTATGAAAGACCCTGACTCTAGGAACTTTACAGTCTTGACACCCCTATTGCCGAAACATGTTGAATTTGAAGGCAGAGTCTTAGCGCACATTCTAGTGCTAAAGATGGAGGATTAGGATCTCACAGACCATGATAGATTCACTCATTTGGCTACTATCAAGTACATGAAAAATATTTATTACAAGGAGACGAGGGTTACGCAGTTGGAATCCATCAAGTGGGTCAGAGGGGTTGAGTAGGTTGGGTTGTTTCACATGCTCTATGTCCCAAAATTTCATAGATCAATCATCAACATGGTGTGTGTGCGCCAGCTACTCGCGCTGGTGCATGATTGGTACCTATGGATTGGGGATCCCATCCCGATTACAGATATTCTTATCCATCGGATTATGAATATTCCCTATAAAGGGGAGGACCCTGCCAAAGAGTTTGGAGGGAAAATGGTGAAAAAGAGATGGAAGATAAGATGAAGGAAGAATATGGTCACATAAAGAAGTCACACAGATACTCCATCCTCTCCATCCAAGACTAGGCAGTGCAGTTCACCGTCCAAATTCTTGCAGGAAATATTATGAGGAAATGCTGCCTGGACGAAGTTTCGGCGCCTGTAGCATCATTGGTTTCCCAGTGCATGAAGGGAGTACAATATAATTGGGTGAAGTATTTGTGCAAGGAGTTCCTCGTGAAATTTCGTGAAGCACATGAAGATAGTAAGAAGGGAAAATTTTAAGAACCACCCTAAATTTATATGTATAATAAATGGGCGAATCCCCATGATACATAGGAAAAATGGGAGGCGATTTTATCAATAGTATAATATGTATATATAATTTTTTTGGCAAATATCTCACTAGATTATATTATCTTGTAAAGTCATGGTGAATATTTCAATGAATTATAAAATCTTGTAAGATCTCGGCAAATCTTTCACTAAATAATAAAACATTGGGAAGTCTTGGAAAATGTTTTGTTAAGTATGAAACCATATATGGTAATAGGAAAACATATTCATTAAATTGCAATATACTAGCATACATGTTTGGAAAAAAGAAACATAATTTTCTCTTCCCACAAACAATATTGCAAGTTTCAGCGGCCATGTTTGTCAAGGTTCTTACTATACACTCTTTCATATCCTTCTTTTATTTTTGATAATATTCCACAAAAAAGTTTTGTAGGTGTTGATCTTCACAACCAGTTCTATCAAGGTAGGAGAGATTAATCTTTTCTCTACCACTTCTGTCAAGATACCACTTATGTCAAGCTATCAAATTTCTTTCTTATTCCATAGACTCCAACTGCGAGATCAAAAAACACATCAAGTTTGTTTACTCCAACACACCAACAAGTACCAAGCCCCAACTATATAATATAAAAAAGTAGTAGGTATCCCAAAGGCTTGAAGAGGATCTAATGGAAAGAAGTGACCATTGTCAGAAGCCTTCCAATCAATATATAAATATATAAATGTATATTTATTATTATTTTAATTGGAAATCTTCAATTAAATAATAAAATTTAATTACGTCTCTCCCAATCTAGATTTCTTATTAGCATAATTCACTACCTTCATATGTCTATTTTTAATACCGTTGTAACATGTGGACTAATTTCCTTTTTGGTGCACAATCTCCTCCTTTTAGGACATTATGGTGCAGTGGCCCAACCCCTACAGAACATTACGACAAACTAAGAATAACACAGAAGATGAAAGGTCGTACAAACCATCATATTTTTCAAACAACTAATCTAACATTAGTACCTTAGCCTTTTCATGAAGATATCATATTGAGAACGTTTGAAAAATGGTGGTAATTCTGAGTAGCAACTATCTCTCTTCTGCGGGTTGATTCAGAAAGAGTGATAAGATTTCATTGTTTTGAATTTTTTTTTTGTTAAACAAAAAAAACCAATATTAATGGAGATATTGGTATTTTTTACTAAATTTTGTGAAGTGACTAAATGTAGCTTTAACCATTCACCTTAATTTTTTTTTTTACAATATACTTTCCTAAGTATATTTAATATCTTCATTATCATAAAAACCAACCTATATCCATCTTAACTCCACATCTACCACTATTAGAGGGATGAAATCTATTTATCCCTCCCAACACTTGGTAGACCCGGAATTAAGATGGATCTAAGCTGATAGAATTTCCCCTTTAAATAGTCTATGCTCACATGAATACCATGGTATTACCATGGGTCAATACCATGGGTTATCATAAACCTAGAGCTTAAAAACTACTATTAGTAATTTATAAAAATTAATAAAATTAATAATTGATTTTTATTTTATTTTTTTATTTTAATGAAGTTAAAATGTTTAAGTGACATTAAATTACAAGATCCATTTTTACTCTTAATCTACCAAGCCCTGAGAGGGATCAAATATTTTTTCACTCTATGCTAGTTTGCATATCACGATATTTGATCCCTCTTGGGGCTTAGTAGATCCAGAGTAAGGATGGATCTACATTGGCTTAATTACCCCCTTTAAATAGGCTACATTCCATGTGAATACCATTGGTCAATACCATGTGCCATATTTATTTTTATTAATACTAATATTAGGGTTACTAATATTTTTTTGCATGGTATTAATAATAATTTGGCCCATGGTATTTGGCCCACAGGCTTCACCTAAATATAATGCATTTTTTGAGTGTTCGTAAATATAAGGTGACTTTTGGAGTATGTTATGTTCCTAGACCAATAGGAGTCATAATTTTTGAATAGCTGAGGTCAAAATTGTAATATGTACATACCTTTGCCTTCTGCAAATGTTTAGCATATTCAAAAAAATAAACAAATTAAAAAATGTAAAGAGGGTATGTCCTAAAAGAAATATAAAAGGACAAAATGAATGAAAAGGTCAAAAAAAGATGAAAAATGAACCCCGAGAAAAACAAAAAGACCATGAAAGTGTGCAAGTCCAAATGCCACTACTATTTACTTTTCTACATAATAATGACTGTGTGCAACTTGTTATTCATGTCACAATCCATGGTAATCAAGCAGTTTAATCTTGGTTATTCCATGTTTTGAATTTCATGTTTATAGATAGAGAATGAAAATCTGACCAAATTGTTTAACCTTGGCAGATAATTAGATTAGGTAGAGTGAATAAAAGGAGATCAACTGTTCAATCGAAGCCCTTGGATGTAATAAGGATAGACTTAGATAGATTTCTATTGTAAAAGAAAAGAAAAGTTTTGATGAGGGTTTGCCATCTTAAGTGCACCCTAATAAAGAGTAGAAAAAAAAGGGTAGGATGAGTATATGGGTAACTAGTTGAGTGGTTGCAGAATTGTGATGATTGATTAGATAAATCATATCATTTACCTTCATCGTCAAATTTCTGAAGTATGGATGACAATTAAGCATTTACCAAAGTACACAAAGTTAATTGATTAACCTCCCTCATTGATTATATTTTTCACTTAACTAATTTCCAAGGAAAATCTTAAAGAACCTAAAATGTTAAGTTAAAGGGGCTCAGAGCATTTCTCTGACTTTTGGAGGGACCAAAACCTCGGCCCAATAACTTATACGTTCTAAGTACTAAAATCCCTTCATAAACATTCACCCCCTTTCAATTCATTCATTTTCCCCTAAAAAACCCCTTTTCCTATGGTAAAAGCACCATTTGCCTAGGGAAAGTAATCACCTCCCAAGCAAACCCCTTTTTCACAAAAACCCAAAAATGCACATCTAGACTAAGTTATAATGTTCTATGTGAAAAGTAATTAAATTTCAAAACACATTATACTTAGCGCACTTCATTTTTCCGCCTTCATGTCATATTAACTTCTAACTTTATGTATTAAATCCCAAAAATACCCCTTTCCCTTATATTTTAGTAAACCCCTTTAACTTTAATATCCTCTCCCTGAAGTTTGAAACATAAAATTTATTAGTGAATAATTAGTGGGTTAATTAAGTCAATCAGTGGCTAATTAATAACCAAGACCTATCGCTGAATAAAAGAGTTTAATTAATCAATTAGTGATTAATTAATAATCTGTCCCCGCCAATGATATCACCCCCAATGTCATTAAACCTCCATAATCTGCAATTAATTAATCCCTCTGTGCTTAAACCTCCGCCGGGCCCCTCCATTAAACTTCATATTAAAACCCTGCCCTGATCATCATACGATCATGTCCCTTTTGATCCAACGGTCGATGCTCATATCGGGCAGCCTCCGAAGGCCGACCTTTACCCACCTGATATGGGTGGTTTCACTATTCACCCCGCTGCTATGTGTCGCCCCATGGATGGCATCGGGCGGCCTCCCCCCAAAACCAGTTTAGCCCAAAGGCAGTGCAATATCATCCCGCTTACCCCCTCCCGCTAAACAACAAAATGTCACATCCCCCACTTAACGCCAAGTGTCCCTTTCTCG